>JAAGEH010000012.1:15273854-15300252 GCA_011751065.1 Lasiurus cinereus | reverse complement strand
GTTTATCATATATGGCTTTTATGATGTTGAGGTATGATCCTTCTATTGCCATTTTGCTGAGAGTTGTTATCAAGAAAGGGTGTTGGGTTTTGTCAAATGCTTTTTGTGCATCAATTGATATGACTATGTGATTTTTATCTCTCAATTTTTTATGTGATGTATTACGTTTATTGATTTGCAGATATTGTACCATCCTTGCATTGCTGGGATAAATCCTACTTGGTCATGGTGTATGATCTTTCTGATGTGCTGCTGGATCCAATTTGCTAGAATTTTGTCCAGGGTTTTGGCATGTATGTTAATGAGAGATATTGGCCTATAATTCTCTTTCATTGTGTTGTCTTTATCTGGTTTTGGTATTAGGGTGATGCTGGCTTCATGGAAGGTGTTTGGAAGTATTCCTTCTTCTTGAATGTTTTTGAATAGTCTGAGGAGGATAGGTTTTAATTCTTCCTTGAATGTTTGGTAAAACTCTCTTGTGTAGCCATCTCGTCCCGGCTTTTATTTGCTGGAAGCTTTTTGATGACAGCCTCAATTTCTTCCATAGTTTTGGACTATTGAGATTTTTATATTCCTCCTCATTGAGTTTTTGAAGGTTATATTTTTCTAGGAAAATATCCATTTCTTTCAGGTTGTCCAATTTGTTGGAATAGAGTTGTTCATAGTATTTTTTAACAATCTTTTATATTTCTGCAGGGTCTGTTGTTATTTCTCCTCTTTCATTTCTGATTTTGTTTATTTGGGTCTTCTCTCTTTGCTTCTTGGTGAGCATCCTTAGAGGTCCATCAATCTTGTTTATCCTTTCAAAGAACTAGCACTTGGTTTTGTTGATCTTTTGAATTGTTTCTTTGGTCTCCAAATTGTTTATCTCCGCTGAGATCTTCACTATTTCCTTCCTTCTGAGTACACTGGGCTTTTCTTGTTGCTCTCTTTCTAACTCTTTGAGTTGTAGGGATAGGTAATTTATTACCATTGTTTCCTGTTTTTTACAGTAGGCTTTTAGGGCTATGAACTTCCCTCTCAAGACTGCTTTCACTGTGTCTCATAAATTTTGTATTGTTGTCATGTCATTGTTATTTGTTTCCATGATGTTTTTTATTTCTTCCTTGATCTCTCTGGTTACCCAGTCATTGTTTAATAGCATGCTGTTTAGTGTCCATGTGTTTGATGTCTTTCTATTGTTTTTATTATAGTTGATTTCCAGTTTTATGCCACTGTGGTCTGAGAAAATGCTTGATATGATTTCTATCTTCTTGAATTTGAAGAGACTTTTCTTATGACCCAACATATGATCTATCTTTGAAAATGACCCATGTGCACTGGAGAAGAATGTATATTCTGTGGCTTTGCGGTGAAATGTTCTGAAGATGTCAAGTAATTCCATCGGTCTAGTGAGTCATTTAGGATTGATGTTTATTTGCTGATTTTTTTGTTTAGAGGATTTGTCCAGTAATGACAGTGGGGTATTAAAGTCTCCTACTATGATTGCATTGCTGTTAATCTCTCCCTTAATACCCTCCAGGAGGTTTTTTTATTTATTTAGTTGCTCCTATATTGGGTGCATATATGTTTACCAGAGTTATTTCTTCTTGTTGGATTGTTCCCTTTAGTATTATGAAGTGGCCTTCCTTATCTCTTGTTATGTCCTTCACTTTTAGATCTAATTTGTCAGATATAAGAATTGCAACCCCAGCTTTTTTTTCATTTCCATTTTCCCGAACTACCATCTTCCATCCCTTCACCCTCAATCTGTGTGCATCTCTTTTCCTAAGGTGGGTTTCTTGTAGACAGCAGATATGTGGATCATATTTTCTTATCCAATCGATTATCCTATGTCTCTTGATTGGAGAATTTAATCTGTTTACTTTTAAAGTTATTATTGATAGGTATTTATCTGTCGCCATTTTTAGTCTTTAGCCCAGAGTTCCTTCTTCACTTCCTCTTTCTTTTTATTACAGCAGACCCTTTAACATTTCTGTATTGCTGGTTTGCTGGTAATATATTCCCTTAGTCCTTTTTTGTCTGTGAAGCTTCTGATTTCACCTTCAATTTTGATTGAAAGCCTTGCAGGATACAATATTCTTGGATTCAGACCCTTCCTTTGCATGACTTTGTATATTTCATTCCATTCCCTTCTGGCCTGAGGAGTTTCTGTTGAGAAGTCAGTAGGTAGTCTTAAGGGGGTTCCTTTGTAGGTAACTTTCTGTTTCTCTCTGGCCGCTTTTAAGATTCTTACTTTGTTGTTGATGTTTGCCAATTTAATTATAATGTGCCTTGGTGTCTTTTTGGGGGGTTAATTTTGCTTGGGACTCTGTGAGCTTCTTGGATTTGTGTGCATTTTTTCTTTCCTATATTGGGGAAATTTTCTGTCATTATTTCTTCAAACAGGTTCTCTAATCCTTGTTCAGTTTCCACTCTTTCAGGAACCCAAATTATGCGAATTTTTTTTTCGTGTTATCCCAAAGTTCCCTTAGGCTCTCCTCCTGCTTTTTATTTTTTTTTTTGAAGCTGCTGTACTTGGGTATTTTTTCCTACCGTGTCTTCTAGCTCACTGATGTGGTCCTTTGCTCTTGTAGTCTACTTTTGATGTTTTCTATTGAGTTCTTTAAAGCAGTGATGTCATTTTTCATTTCTTCTTGTATTTCTTCTTGTTTCTTCTTCATTTCCTCTTGACTCTTACTCATATTGTCCAATTTGTCTTCCATTCCTTTCATCCACGTCATGATCATTTCTCTGAACTCTTTCTCTGACAGGGTTATTTCTGCTTCTATTTCGTTTACTTCCTTTTCTGCTGATACCTGCCTATCTGTCATATGCGGGCTGTTTCTTCTTCTTCCCATGATCTTTCTTCTCCGGGTGTCTGGTTATGTAGTTCTCTCTCCTACGTTGATTCAAAGGCACAAACTACAACATGACCCAGTACAGCACACCATGTACTGAACAGCAATGTATTCATCGATGTTAATAATCACCCAAAGGTATCCACCAATGAAAGACAAATTATTGTTAAGTAGAGAAAGAAGAAGAGGAAAATGAGGGATAAAGAAAGGTAAGTGCCAAAATCAAATTGGGAGAGGGAGAAAAAAATAAATAAATGAACAAAAAAAAATAAATTAAAATAAAAAAAGGAGAAGAAGAAAAAGAAAAGAGAAAGAGAAACAAAGTCTGAGAGAAAAGAAAGCAGAGAAGAGAGAAAAAGGGAACAAAATATAGATGTCAGGAGAAAACTCCAATAGAACACTCACTAATCCCAATAAATGCCAGCAACCAGTACCTAGATATTAATACAAACTACAAATAACAACTGGTATCAAGGGAGGCAAGGGAAAAGTTAGGTAAAAAACAAAGCAAGCAAAAAGCAAAATAAAACATGTAGAATAAGCTAGAACAATCTCACAAAAAAGTACAAAATATAGATATAATCACTGTTCAGGCAAATAGCAACAAAAGGACATAGAGAAAAAACAACATTTTTTGCTAGTGAAGACAAGAGGAGAGAGGTTTGTATGGACTTGTAGTAGGAGATTTTAAATTAGATATATAAGTGGGGTGAAATTTTAACCAGGTAAAGAGAAAGAAAAAGGAGAATCTAAAGTTGGAAAAGGGAAAGAGAAACAAGACAAAAAAATGGGGAAAGTTAGGAGGAAAGTGTTGGCATAAAGGTAGAGTTGAGATGGAGTAAAAGTATGCTAAAGGAAAGATGAAAATAGAATGTAGAACTCTAATCCCGAAATAAAATAAAGAGAAAACAAAATGACACTTGTTTTTTTCCAAAAGGTAAAATACTAGTACTAATAATCCTAGTTGAAAACAAAAATGTAATTATTAAAAAGGTAAAATCAATTGAGGTGGAAAGAAAAAAATAGTTTTTTATTAAAATCTGTAAAAATGAAAAAATAAAAAAAATTAAAAAAAGAAAAAGAATAAAAAGAAAAAAAATAGAATGCTCATTCCCTTCCACTATTATTCTGCTTGGCAGTCCTGTTTCCCAGTAGGGAAGGTATTGCAGTTCCCTGTGTTCCACTCTTGATGTTTTAATCTCTTTATTCTTTTGTGGTTATGCAAGAGTCAATTCGTGTGTATCCACTGGGTGGCAATGTTTTGGAATTGACCTCTGAGACAAAGCACAGGACCTCTCTAGGCTGTGCTCAGATCCTGCTACTCTGCGGTTCTCAAAACCGGTTTGTGAGGATTTTGCAGCCTGGACACTGTAAAAACTCCCAGGCTGTCCCTCTGCCTCAAATAAAAAAGGAGTCGTTTTCCAGAGCTCCCCTCTGTCAACAGCTCTGAGAGTTTGCCTCCACACTTAGGGATCACGCCCTCTCCAGAAGCAGCTTTCCCACAGCCTGGTTCCCACAGTGTGCGCCTCTCTGTTCTGAGGGGCAGGAGACCTCATCTTATCCCAGGCGAAATCTGACCTTTCCGTGTGCTGTGTGAATCTCTGAATCCCCCGCGTGTCTGTGCCGATTGGAGACCGGTTTTCTGGGTCTCCGATTGGTGGATGTTTCAGCCAACTGCAGCTTTCAGACCACCGCATACATCCACCTCCCTCTGCAAAATGGCGTGGTCTCCGCCTTCACTCTGGTGGCTCGGGCCGACAAAAACCCCATGGCAGTGGGGCTGTCTGGCCAGGGAAGCCCTGTCCAGCATTTCCTCGCCTTCTCCTGGAGGATAACTGACTCTTAACTTGCCAACAAACACTCCCCGTGCGACTCTCAGGTGCTCTCTCTCCCTCTGTTCAGCGACAATGCTCCAGACGTGTCCGTCTATTCCGCCACGGTTTCAGATATGCTTTTTGGAAGTTATGGTCCTTTCCTTTCATGAAAGATCTACATTTGCACCTATTTATGCGCACGCACGCACACACACACACACACACACACACACACTCCACAAAAGATTTTCACTTTCATGTGAAAAGATAAAAAGCAAAAATAACATTCAATGTTTGTCTTGGAGAGAGCCATAATGGAGGCAGTGACAATCTGAGCAGGGGAATGGCCTCGATAGCCAGCTCTTCCCCTTTGGAACCACACAGGGCATCTCAGCATCAGCTGCGACAGTTTTGATATCTGTAAATATCTGTGCTTTATTTCAATTAATTTTGTGTATTATTTGAAAAATGTGTCCTGAGTTATCAGAAATGCCTAAGTGACTTCGTAGTGTGTCATACTTAGTGTAAAACTGAATGTGATTAAGCGTATTTTGGTATGATTTGGTAGGCTATTTTTTTGGGTCTGGCAATGCTCAAATTTTTCCCATATAAATGATCATAATGGTAATTGCTTCTTCAATTTGCACCATTTCGTATTATGGGGAAAACCAAACCAATACTCCAAGTGCAGTGTATGATAGCAAGTGGGTGGGCAGTTTAGACAGAGTGACAGAGACTTAGAGAGAGTGATTGTTCTGAAGAATAGTCAACTGAATTAAGTGAAAATTAAGAGGTGGAGCCAACAAAAACGTTTATGGAGTGATAACAATTTAAAGATACAGATAACATAAATACACAGGTAGGTTTACTAAAAAAAAAATCAACACAAAGTATTTATTAAAAAGCAAAAGCAAAAAAAAAAAAGCAAAAGACAAAAAAGACAAAAGGCAAAACAACAACCTAACTAATAAACCCAAGAATAAATTAAAACCAAGTCTCCATCTGAAAAACAAAAAGCCCGGGTATAATTATGGAATGCCTGGCATATTTTAAAGCGCAATTTTTCCTTCAAAATAGACACTACAGTGTTTTCTAAAAAAATTGACTTGCTCTTTATCAAATTATATAAGACTTGTCACATTATTTGTGTCTGTATTTTACTTTGCAGTGGTTTGACAGTAGTGATGTGTCTTATGAAGTTAACCTAAAGAGAGTGCTGATTTGACAGGAACTCTCTGAGTCAGACCTGGAAAGTTGTCAGTGCCCAGTGAGATGAATTCAGATGCTGTCCCAGCAAGGGTGTTCAGTGACAGGGCAAGCCAGTGGCAGGGTCAGCTGTGATTCTGCAGACAGACTCACACCCACAGTGTCTACAATACACACAGTTGCCGCCTGGATGCATTACAAAGGTGTCTTGGCAGAAGCAGTTTGGCTGTCTAAAATATGGCCTTCACACAATCCTTAGACTATATTTTACAAGTTCATTTTCTAACACACAGGCATGCTTTTATGGCATGTGGAGCACTTTGCTGAATAACTTGATAGTGCACTGCTGACCAGACAGCACGTTTCCAGATTTAGATTATAAGAGAAAAACAGCAAGTGGTAAGTTCAGCGGTAGGTCAATGGATGCTTATTCTATAATTCCTTCACTTCACTAGGCTACTTTGTCCCATGTGTATCAGTATTGTAAAGCACATTCTGCAGAGATGGCCCTAGGTGTTTGCTTTAATAACTGTTGGCCATACTCATACTGGGAATGTGCTGTTATCACATTGTAAACATTATTCTTAATATCAGAAAGAAAATTGGAAGGAGTGTCAAGAATTGGCATTCTAAAACTGATAGAATTGCCAATAGGAGGTCTTATTATTTTCTGAGCATTTGTGAGCTGCAGGAGGTAGGTGCAGCTTGTATAAAACAGAGATGCTGAGAGACATTAACCAATGTTTATTGATTTTACTTCAAACTGTGTGCATCCTACATGTTTTAGGTTCTTGGTTGATATTGGGATAATTTGGAGAGGGCATAATGATGTTCACTGAAAAATAACTTTCTGAAAGACTCAAGTGTTCATACATTATTCCACTGGATCAAATACTCAAAACTTTTCAAATTATGACCATATTTACCACTTAAAGTTTTTGCCCAATTTTACTTTTAAGAATGAGAGAGGATAATATAGCTCTATTACAAAGAGGGATGAAAGAGGATTAAAAATTATAGTAGGATTAAACCTTTCTTTTAAATGGTGGGTGTCAACAAATTTGCTCTCAATGAGAACAAAAATTTAAAAACATTTGTATTGCAGATGCCAGGCATTGCTTGACCACCCACAGTCCCTTAATAATTACATTGTATACTACACAATATCGCCTTGTCTTTCTGGACCTTGTTGGGCTCTTGATTTCTCATCCAGGGAGGCCTGCAGCCTGACCAACTAGTCACCAGCACCTGTGTATACTGGCCCACAAACATATTATGGGTCCTTCAGAATCAGAAGATGGTGGACTGAGGCTTAGGTCAGCTAGCTAAAAAGGTCTTGTGCTGGTCTTTGAGTTAAAATAGCACTTTTGGTCAGGTGGAAGCTGAAGTTACATGGAGAACAGTTGATAAAGGGAAAGAATGAAACTAACATGTCAAGAAGTAGAGATATGATTAAAGAGGAAGGAAGAGAATAACTACCTAGGATTCTGATACTTTCTGAGCCAGGTCCAGCTCACTTATCTTTTAAATACTGTAAATATAATTTTTCCTTGAGCTAACCTGCATAATGCTTAATCTTTACTACATAAGAGAAATTATCCTTATCAGTGCCATTTTGCCTGTTAAAACCAACATCAGGAGAGAGAAATCCAACTGAAGATCAAGCATAGGTATGAAATATGAGAATTTTAAAGATTGCCACTTCCTCCTCCAGTTTTGGCTACATTGGAGACAATAAACATTATTTCTATTTATCCAAGACATATTTGCCTTCATATAAGTTTTGTCTCTCTAGTAAGAGTTCCTTAAAAGAAAATACTATAACCATTATAGCTTACTCTGAGGCGTTCACAAAGCAAAACAACACTACAAAACATACCTGTATCTTCTGAGGTTGAATTGAAAAAAAAGGAGGAGGCTGTGAAACCAAGCCAAGGCTGTGACCAGGTGCCTGATGATTAAGATGGGACCCATGTAGGAGTTGAGTCAGTAATGACATGCCTCTTGCTGCAGCCAAGTTGCCTGCAAACCCCCACATTTTTTAGCAAATATTACTTTGAATGTCAAAGTGCATAGAACTGCTCTCTAAGCTTGGGCTAAATTTGATACTGCGGGAGAATAAATCTAGAATTCCAAATGTGGTGATCCCAACAGAGTATGTGATGCAAGACCAATTTTCCACTTGTGCCGGTTGGGTTGTTCAAATCTTCTGCAGAAATGAGAGATGCCAGACATAGTGTTGACTTGCCCCAAACATAAGGTAGTAATTTAGGTTTTATTTTAAATAGGCATTAGAGTCTGGGTAAGCCAAAATTTTAATTTAGGAAGGAGCCTGGGAGAGAGACAGAAGACAAAAATTAGGTGGCCTTGTGATGAAGGGTGGGAAGTGGAGGAGTGAGGCCTTATGTGCTCTAGTCAAGTTCTGAAAGAGTTTTCTTTGTGATAAACTAAAGGCAAACTCTAAGTCTATGTCTTAATATGATTCTATAGACAAATCTAAAGGAAATTCTGAGTTTTGTTATTTGGAGTAGCAGTTTCTTTAATGTGCAGATGATTGAGTTAACTTGAATGATTAAAGCATTATAAGATGACTGAGGTGTTTAAACATTGACCCAATTTCAGCAGTGACCTAATCAGAGTGGCCTGGGAGAAGGGAAATAGGTCAGAAGGATTTCTCCCAGCTCTTTTCAGGCAGACACAAGGGGTTTGTGCATTTTGCAAAGCCCAGATGTTGCATGAAGAATTCTCTTCCAAAATGCTTCTCTAAGCAACTTACTCTTGGTTCAAGTTGGTGCTGTGATGCCAGGTCATTCTCTTGGTTTGAGGATGTAGTGTATTCATTCAATAAATATTTATTGAGCATATACATTATACCAAGTATCATGTAGATGGCCAAGAACAGAGCAGAGAATAAAACAAGTCTGTTCTCATGGAGCTTACTTATTAGTGCAGAGAAGCCTGAGGTCAAATCCCGACTCCATCAGATATTACCTTATTGAGTTATGTAACTTTGAATAACTTAACCTTTGGTTTCTATATCTACAAATTGGGATGACAAAATTGTACTTACCTTATAAGTTTTTTTTAATTAAAAAATATATTTTATTGATTTTTTACAGAGAGGAAGGGAGAGGGATAGAGAGTTAGAAACATTGATAAGAGAGAGAGACATGGATCAGCTGCCTCTTGCATGCCCCCTACTGGGGATGTGCCCACAATGAAGGTACATGCCCTTGATCAGAATCAAACCTGGAACCCTTCAGTCCGCAAATCGATGCTCTATCCACTGAGCCAAACTGGTTTCTACCATAAGGTTGTTTTAAGGATTAAATGATGATATACATGTATAGAGCTTACAAGAGTGAATGCATTTTAGTAAGAACTAAATATTAACAATTACATATCAAATGAGCATTAGCTGTTGTCTAAGGATAGAAAAGAAAACATTCATGTTTCTGATTAGTATAGAATAAGTATTTAAGTGAGGCCTTCTAATGTGTCTACTGAGTGTGGAGTTCAAAACTTGTGAAAAGCAAAGGAACTAAGAAACCCTCATTTTAGTGAACATTAGCTTTTGAAGCAGAAGTCTAAGTGAAAATGTGGTAAGAAACTGATTGGCTATTCTTTCTATAGGGCTTTAGCTATCATATTCATAGTCAAGAGATCATGCTTGGAATTAGTAGGTAGTATTTACAAATGTAGGCCACTTTAGGGAAGGAAATACTACTCTAGAGGAAGACTTGGCTATGTGGATTTGTTGATGGACCATCTGGTATTCTGAAACATTGCTACTGCTTTTCTGCCTTGTGAGGGATAATGATTTGGTAATTCAAATTTTTATATGAATCTTGAGAATTCTGTGATCTCAAGTCCTAATATTAATGTAAATCAGGCTGTTTGAGCTGATGGGTTACTTCACTGCTCCTAGTAAAATTTCTTTATGTACAAAACAGAGAAAGTTGAAGGACTAACTTTTGGTTAAAGCAGTAGGACTATAGGAAACATTTCTATACTAATGTGAACCCACACGGCAAGGGTACTTGTAATACTGTATAGTAGATAACAAAGCACACATATATTGTTTCAAGGTAATACTCCACATACCTGGAGTAGATTCTGATGAATAATATCAGTTCCGTTATATTTAGAGACATGACATTCTTGAAAAAGAAAGCCATTTGTTCATCCCAGATGCTTCTTGTTGTTATGGACTATTTGAAATCTCCAAATATGGTTCTGGAGAAAATGGGTACATGTTATTTGGAGCAAAAACTTTTTGGAACAAACAAAAAGCTGTGTTACTGATGAAAATGTTATATTGGGTCTTATGGCAATTCATTTGTTGCTTTCTTGACCCTGTGTCACCCAAGGAGTGTCAAAACCACATGGTGCTTCTGAGCCCTACAATTTTTGCAGTTAAGTCTCTGATTTAGATGACAGATGTTAAAATACAGATATAGTAGAATAGCTCCTCAGAGATAAAACAGATGCAAAACTAAAAAGTGCATTTATTCCAGCTTGGGGGAGTTATTATATTGATGATCTGAATTTTCCCTACTGATAACCCTTACTTTTTTTCCCCTGGTAGTCTAAAATGGTTTATGTTAGAGAAAACTGAGTCTCTTTTTTTTTCTGATTAATTCAACCTCCCATCCGTATCCCTATAAAAATGTGCAGATCTAGAGCTCAGGAGACCATAGGAATATTAGCAATAATAATGGGCTCACGTCTCTTTTATGGTCAGCAAAGCTCTGACTGAGCAACTTTTGGCTCTGAAGAGAAAAAAAAGAAATCTTAGATCTCTTAGTGCTCATCTAGTCATTTTATGGATAAGGAAATATGAGGCCCACAGTGATTTCCTCTTAGTCACAGATTGGACTAGCAGAACCAGTGCTGGAACCAGGTCTCCTAATTCCCAATTGGGTCTTTTTACATTGGGTTCTGCATCCTCTGTCTGTCCTTCAGATCTCATATCAGGTATCCCCTTGAGACTGGTGTTGCACAAGGAAGGTTGGGACAGAGCGTCTGGTTCTGCCCTAGGTTGAGCATGCTTCATCTCAACCCATTTCCTTTTGGGAAAGACTAGCCATACACATGGTTAGATATTTTGACTATAGACATAGTTCAAATTAGTGAGTTGATAAATAAAGGAACTGAAGTTCAAAAAGAAGACATGACTTACTCAAGTTTTTGCAACTGGTCAAGAAAACAAATATTTATCAAGCACTTACAATAGGCTAGGCCTGTGGAACCTGCTGGGGATTTGAGCAAGAATAAAACAAATGTGGTTTTTATCTTAGAATAACTTACTGTCAGTAACAAGATACACAGAAAACAGAGACAAATGGGTAAAATTTTTATGAAGGGGCTGTGTAGGGTCCAGTTGGAGAATTTAACCTGGTCTTACAGAATGTTAGTGGGGTTGCTACATCACTACAGAGCCCATTGACATTAAAAGGATAAAATCTCGATGATCTTGTGTTTGGTGATGACTTTTAGCTATGACACCAAAGGCATGGTCCATGAAAGAAATAATTGATCCTCTGGACTTCATTAAAATTAGAAATTTCTGTTCTATGAAAACACAGTGTAAAGAGAATTCAAACATGCCACACACTAGAAGAAAATATTTGCAAAAGACTTATCTGTTAAAGAACTCTTAACCAACATATACAAAGAACTCAAAGGAAATGAGAACTCATGTCCACACAAAAACCTGAACATGGTTATTTATAGCAGCTTTATTCATAATTGCCAAATTTGAGTGCAATCATGATGTCTTCAGTTAAATGAATAGATAAACAAACTAGGTACAACCATACAATGGAATATTATTCAGCATTAAAAATAAATGAGTTTTCAAGCCATGAAAAGACATCATGCATATTACGAAGTGAAAGAAGCCAACCTGAAGGTTACATATGCTATGATTCCAATGTATAACATTATGGAAAAGACAATACTATGAAGACAATAAAAAAATCAGTGGTTGTCAGGGGTTAGGGAATGAAAAGGGGATGAATAGGTGGAGCGCACAGGATTTTTAAGCAATGAAAATACTCTGTATTAATGGTATATACATGCCATTCCACATTTGTCAAAACCATAGAATGTACAACACCAAGAGTGAACCCTAATTTAAATATGGACTCTGAGTGGTGATGTGTTAATATAGGTATATGGATTGTAATAAATGTATCATTGGAGTGGAAAATGTTGATAATGGGAGATGTAATGCATCTATGGGGACATGGGAAATCTCTTCCACTCAATTTTGCTATGAACCTAAAACTACTCTAAAATTTAAAATCTTAAAAAACAAAAACAAATTAGTGTCAGTATTTAAAAATGTTAATTAAATTTATAGAGGTAGCATTGGTTAATGGCATATAAGTTGTAGGTGTACAGTATCATGTCATCTGCAAATAAGGACAGCTTTACTTCTTCTTTTCCAACTTGGATGCCTTTTATTTCTTCTTCTTGTCTAATTGCAATGGCTAATACTTCCAGTACTATGTCCAACAGGAGAGGTGAGAGTGGGCATCCCTGTCTTGTTCCTGTTCTTAGGGGAAATGGTTTTAGTTTTTGCCCATTGAGTATGATGTTAGCTGTGGGTTTATCATATATGGCTTTTATGATGTTGAGGTATGATCCTTCTATTCCCACTTTGCTGAGAGTTTTTATCAAGAAAGGGTATTGGGTTTTGTCAAATGCTTTTTCTGCATCAATTGATATGACTATGTAATTTTTATCTTTCAATTTGTTTATGTGATGTATCACGTTTATTGATTTGCAGATATTGTACCATCCTTGCATTCCTGGGATGAATCCTACTTGGTTGTGGTGTATGATCTTTCTGATGTATTGCTGGATCCGATTTGCTAGAATTTTGTTGAGGATTTTGGCATCTATGTTAATGAGAGATATTGGCCTATAATTCTCTTTCCTTGTGTTGTCTTTATCTGGTTTTGGTATTAGTGTGATGCTGGCTTCATAGAAGGTGTTTGGAAGTGTTCCTTCTTCTTGAATGTTTTTGAATAGTCTGAGGAGGATAGGTTTTAATTTTTCCTTGAATGTTTGGTAAAACTCTCCCTTGTAGCCATCTGGTCCCGTACTTTTGTTTGCTGGAAGTTTTTGATGACTGCTTCAATTTCTTCCATAGTTATTGGCCTATTTAGATGTTTAGATTCTTCCTGATTGAGTTTTGGAAGGTTATATTTTTCTAGGAATATGTACATTTCTTGCAGGTTGTCCAATTTGTTTGAATAGAGTTCAAGGTATTTTTTTTAACAATCCTTTGTATTTTGGCAGGGTCTGTTGTTATTTCTCCTCTTTCATTTCTGATTTTGTTTATTTGGGTCTTCTCTCTTTGCTTCTTGGTGAGCCTGACTAAAGGTCCATCAATCTTGTTTATTCTTTCAAAGAACCAGCTCTGGGTTTTGTTGATCTTTTGAATTGTTTCTTTGGTCTCCATGTTGTTTATCTTTGCTCTGATTTTTACTATTTCCTTCATTCTGCTTACACTGGGCTTTTCTTGTTTTTCTCTTTCTAGCTCTTTGAGTTGTAAGGTTAGGAAATTTATTACCATTGTTTCCTGTTTTCTTGCAGTAGGCTTGTAGGGCTATGAACTTTCCTCTCAAGACTGCTTTCACTGTGTCCCATAAATTTGGTATTGTTGTATTGTCATTTTCATTTGTTGCCATGATGTTTTTTATTTCTTCCTTGATCTCTCTGGTTACCCAGTTGTTGTTTAATAGCATGCTGTTTAGTCTCCATGTGTTTGATTTCTTTATATTGTTTTTATTGTAGTTGATTTCCAGTTTTATGCCACTGTGGTCTGAGAAAATGCTTGATATGATTTCTATCTTCTTGAATTTGAAGAGACTTTTCTTATGACTCACATTTCTATAATACAACATCTGTATATTGCATTATATGCTTACTACTCAGATTTGAATCTTCTTCTGTCACCATATACTTGACCCCCTTTTTCCTTGTTATCTCTCACCACCCATTCTTCCCTCTAGTAACCATCATTGTCTGTGTCTTTGAGTTGGCTGGTTTGTTCATTTGTTGCTTTCTCTTTAATAACCCAGATGTGAGTAAATTATATGATTCTTTTCCTTTGTTGTCTTACATTTCACTTAGTTTCAAGATCCATCCATGTTGTTGCAAATGTCAATATTGCATCATTATTTTATGGCTGAGTAGTATTTCATTGCACATATATGCCACATCCTCTTTATCTAACCAGCTGTCAAAGGATACTTAGGTTGTTTTCCATATATTGGATACATATATCTTTTTGAATAAGTGTTTTCATAATATTCAGGTAGATACTCAGAAGAAAGATTGGTAGGTTATATGGTAGTTCTGTTCTTAATTTTTTGAGGAACCTTCATACTATTTTCCATATTGGCTGTACCAATTTACATTCTCACCTGCAGTGTGGAGGCATCCTTTTTATTCATGTCCTCACCAACATTTGTTATTTTCTATTTTATTGATAGTAATCATTCTAACAGGTATGAGATGATATCTCATCATGGTTTTGATTTGTATTTCTCTTATAGCTAATGAAGTTAAGCATCTTTTCATATATCTATTGGCCATCTGCATGTCCTCTGTTCATATTTTAATTGGATTATTTTGTGATTGTTAAGTGGTATGAGTTCTTTGTATATTTTGGATATTAGCCCCTTATCAAAAGTATCATTTACAAATATCTTCTTCCATTTGGTTGGTTGCTTTTTTGTTTTATTGCAGGTTTCTTTTGCTGTGTGTGTTTATTTTTACTTTTACTTCTTTTGCATTTGGAGTCAAATTCACAAAAGCCCCTCTGAAACCAAGGTCCATAAGTTTAGTATCTGTTTACTTCTATGTGTTTTATTGTTTCAGGTCTTATATTCAAATCTTTAATCCATTTTGAGTTAATTTTTTGTGTGTATGGTGTCAGATAGCAGTGTTGTTTCATTCTTTTGCATTTGACTTTAATTTTCTTAATATCATTTATTAAAGAGGCTTTCATTTCTCCTTTGCATTTTTTGGCTCCCCCCCTTTTTTTTTTGAAAATTAGTTGCCTATGTTTGTATGGGTTTATTTCTATCTAAGCTTTCAATTCTATTCCATTGGTCTCTTGTGTGTATTTTTCAGCCAATACTTTACTGTTTTGGTTATTGCACCTTTGTAGTTTAATTTGAAGTCAGGGAGTGTGATAACTTCTGCTTTATTATTTTTTCTCAGAATTGCTTTGGCTATTCAGGGTCTTTTGTGGTTTCATGCAAATTTGAAGATTAGTTTGTTCCATTTCTTCACAAAAATGCTATCAGGATTTTGAGGGGATTATATTAAATTTGTATATTGCTGTAGGTCCGTGGTCAGCAAACTGTGTCTCAGGAGCCACTTGGGGCTCTTTGGCCCCTTGAGTATGGCTCTTCTACAAAATATCACGGCCTGGACAAGTCTGTTTTGAAGAAATGGTGTTAGAAGTTTAAGTTTAAAAAATCAGGCTCTCAAAAGAAATTTCAATTGTTGTACTGTAGATATTTGGCTCTGTTGACTAGTGAGTTTGCCGACCACTGCTGTAGGTAATATAACCATTTTAACTATGTTAATTCTGATCCATGAACATGGAATATCTTTCTATTTCTTTGTGTTTTCTTTAATTCTTTCAATATTATCTTATAATTTCCATTGTATAAATTTTTCACTTCTTTTGTTAAGATTTGTTCATAGGTATTTTCTCTTTTTTGTTGCAATTGCAAATGAGATTTTTTCCCCATTTCTTTTCCTGCTATTTTATTATTTGAATATAAGAATACAACCTACTTTTGTACATTGTTTTTATATTTGTTTATTGTTTCTAATAGTCTTTTGGTGGAGCCTGTAAAGTTTTCTATATATAGAATCATGTCATATCCAGATAATGACCATTTTACTTTTTTATTCCCAGTTGGGATGCCTTTTATTTCTTTCTTTTGCCTGATTGCTCTAGGATTTCCAAAACTATGCTAAATAACAGTGAGAGGATATCCTACTCCTGATCTTAGAACAAAAGCTGTTAGTTTTTTTTTTTTTACCATTGAGTATGACATTAACTGAAGGTTTGTCATATATGGGCTTTATTATGTTGAGCTACTTTTCTACTATGCCATTTTATTGAGTTTTTAATCATAAATGGGTATTGTATCTTGTCAAGTGCTTTTTTTTGTACCTATTCATTTGATCATATACTTCTTATCTTTTATTTTAATGTGGTGTGTCACATTAATTGCTTTGCATCTCTGGAATGAACCCTACTTAATTATGATGTACGTTCTAATGTATTGTTGTATTTGACTTGCTCATATTTTGTTTAGGATTTTTGAATTTATGTTCATTACAGATATTGGCCTGCAATTTTCTTTTTTTTTAAATATATTTTATTGATTTTTTACAGAGAGGAAGGGAGAGGGATAGAGAGCCAGAAACATCGATGAGAGAGAGACATCGACCAGCTGCCTCCTGCACATCCCCTACTGGGGATATGCCCACAACCAAGATACATGCCCTTGACCGGAATAGAACCTGGGACCCCTCAGTCCGCAGGCAGATGCTCTATCCACTGAGCCAAACCAGTTTCGGCTGCAATTTTTTTTTATGTTGTCTTTGCTTGGTTTTGGTATGAGGGTAATGTTGGCCTCATAAAATGAGTTAGGAAGTATTGTCTCTTCTTCAATTTTTTTTGGAAGAGTTTGAGAAGGATAGATATTAAGTTGTCTTTGAATATTTGGTAGCATTCACCAACATTCCATTAGGTTGACCAGTGAAACCATCTGGTTCTGGACTTTTGTTTTTAGGGAGGTTTTTGATAATGGTCTCAACTGCCTTACTGTTGATCAGCCTGTTTGTTTTCCAGTTCTTCAAGGTTCAGTCCAGGCAGGTCATATATTTTTAAGAATTTGTTCATTTCTTTCAGATTATCAAACTTGGTGGTGGATAGCCTTTCATAGTATTCTTGTGTAATCTGTTTTATTACTATGGTGTCCATAGCAACTTTTCTTTCATTTCTAATTTTATTTATTTGAGTCTTTTCACTTTTTTCTTTGGTGAGTCTAGCCATGGGTTTGTCAATTTTATTTATCTTTTAAAAGACTAAACTCTTTAAAAAATTAATTTTAAATTTTTTTTTTTTGTTCTCTATCTCATTTAATTCTTCTGTAATTTTTATTATTTCCTTTTGTTCTGCTGACTTTGGGCTTCATTTTTTCTTAATATTCTAGTTCTTTAGGATTAATGTTGCATTGTTTATTTGAGATTTTTCTTGTTTCTTGAGGTAGGCCTGTAATGCTATAAATTTCCCTCTATATACCGTTTTTGCTACATCCTAAAAATGTTATGTACTATTGTCATTCTCATTTGTCTATATGTATCTTTTGATTTCTTCTTTTATTTTTATTTATTCAGTGACATGTTTTTTAATCTCCACATATTTGTGGTTTCCCAGCTTTCTTTTTGATAGGATTGTAGTCTTTTAAAGTATATGGAGATTACGCGTGAGCCCCAACATATAGTCTGTCCTTGTGACTGTGTCTTGTGCACTTGAGAAAAATGTATACTCTGTCATTGTGGGATAGAAAGCTCTGTAAATGTTGATTATGTCCATTTGGTCTAATGTGTCATTTAAGGCTGATATTTTCTCATTGATTTTCTGTTTTGTTGATCTATAGGGAAAGATCTGCTTTTGTACCCTATTTATATATTTGGATCCATTTTTAAGAATTTTCTTTTATGTAAGGTGTTGTGGTACTTTTTCTGACACTTTCTATCATTACCCTATTATTTATTATAATGGAGCATCTGTTCAAATTGTGGCCTCACTTAGGCCACTGTAGGAGAAACTGAGGTAGGGGTTAGCTGGTTTTCAGGGATTACAGGGGAACTAAGACTCAGTGTATTCCTCAGGGAGAAGAAAGGAAAGAGTTAGACAAAAGTCCAGGACTGTTTAACTATTCTTTGTCTTTCTAGTTCAGTGTCTAGCATATGTATAGGTAGTGAATAGACACTTGTTCAATGAGTGAAGATAGTAGTAATAGTTTCTGTGTGATAAATCTTATGGTTGTAGTTTTGTTATGCTGACTATGTATGGGTGGCACATTGAAGGAAAACCCAGAAGGCTTGAATTCTAGTCCTAGTTTATCACTCAGTTCGGTGACATTGGCCCGGAAACTTGGACTTCTGTGACCTTGTGAAATGGGGACAATGAAGCTGTGTGTGTGTGTGTGTGTGTGTGTGTGTGTGTGTGTGTATGGTGTGTGTGCGTTTTTACTCCCATAGTTGTTGTTTGCATTAAATGAGGTAAAGGGAATGAAAATGGTTGAAAACTGCCTACCCAGTGTGGCTCAGTGGTTAAGTGTCGACCCATGAACCAAAAGGTCACTGCTTCAATTCCCAGTCAGAACACATGCCTGGATTGCAGGCTCAATCCTCAGTAGGGGACATGTAGAAGACCGATGATCAATGATTCTCATCACAGATGTTTCTGTCTCTCTCTTTCTCTTCCTCTCTCTGAAATAAATAAAACAACCAAACAAACAAACAAAAAAGAAAATGATTTAAAATGCTAACGTGCTCTACAAATACAGAGTACAATCATTTTGAAAGCACTTGACCTTGTAGAGAATTGCATAAATTAAATGTGTATTGATTAAACATGCATCTCATTAGGTAAAAACTGAAAGTAAAACTCATATACCTTAGGATGTGAAAATAAACTCAGCAATTTGTGTAACACTAATCTCAAGAAATACTGTATTAATTTCAAATAGGAAATTTGCTAAAAACAAATAAAACAAAAATGACATGTGAAAAATGTTCAACACTTTTGCCTTTGATGTTCAGCATTTTTACAGTTTTCCCTAAGCAATTTATTTAGGGTTACAATCCAGCCATATCCATGAACAAATACGGAGTTCCTGTCACTCTTAGGTACCAGGTATTAGTGCTATGTTTCTACTGCTGTCGCTCGATCAATTACTGCTTTATTTTGCCAGTGGCTTCTAGTTTTTCCAGGTGTGTGTATGTGTTCTTTGCCAACAGTTTCATTAGCTTGGCAAAGCACTGTACTTATTTATATGACAAACGCCTTTCTAATGTGTTAGCAACCTTAATGGGTATAGGGTCACTGAGAATTTTGTACTTATTTTTCTATCTCTAATTCTAGTTTTAAATATATTCTTGAATAACTATTGAACATCAGTTTAATATTAGCTGGATGAATAAAGTTTTAGTTAATGTATCCTCTTCAATATTAACAAAGTCTTTTTACAATACAGAAAGGTGAGATGATTTCTTATTTGACTGGCTAAAATGAATTATGCTTCAACATTTTGTAATGGTTATAAAGTTTGGCTTCTCCATAGTATATTAAAGGATTTACTTAAATGCTGACAATAAATTTGGTAAAAGTGACAAAGCATTTTGCACTTTTGGATTATATTTTCTCCCAAAATATAGCTAAGGTTTTATCCATCATAATTCGAGTTAAGAAGGGCAAAAACTTTTGCGCAGTAAGTTATTTATTACATTTTGCAAGTACTATAATCCAAACAGTGATAAAATTGAATACAATGCAAGAAAAGTATAAGTAAATATACTAAAGGTGATACTCATATGTTATATACATCTGCTGCTTATGTACTTAAAAAAGTTAGATAGGAAAATCTTACTCATCTTGGTAAAAAAAACAGGGTAAAGATTACAACTTGGAGATTTTGTGATATTTTGTCAGTTGCAGTTTTTCAAAAGGCAATTTACTAAAGCTGGAAAAGGATATGGTTTGGCTGACTAAATTGTGAAGTGATACACATGATATGTAAAGATAAAAATGCTTAGGGGAATTTTTGGGGCGCTCAAGCCATGTGTACAATACTGTGTGGGTGTAAACAGCAGCCTTCTCTCTCTGTCTCTCTTTTGCTCAGTTTTCAAAACTTAAAGTTGCTGACATTTATTACTACAGGCTGGACTGTTAAATGACAATTACATGGTCACTTATAAATATGCCGGGTGGTGGAGTGAAAACTTGTTTGTGCATACTTTGACATGCTTCTTTCTCATGTGCCTCTCCTCCATATAAATCGCACTAGGTTCTTTTTTTGTTTTGGAATTTAGGGCTCTCTAAATTGAGAGAGATTTGGGTGAGAACTCCAGAACTGACTTATCTTCATAAGTGCTCCCTGAAGGGAGGTTTAAAGGTTAATTTATAAAAGCTAGTCTCTAAATCCTCAAACAAAAATACTCTTTCTAACTTCCCACAATGCCTGAAATTCTGATATGAAGGGATTTCTTCTTCCCAACATTGGGATTTGGGAGTCCTGGATATTTTAGGGGGGCAAGTTATTTAAACTCTTTTAAGTATCATGGGTAAAATGGGGCTACAGATATTTACTGATTAATAATTGATTAGTAATTGGTAAAATAATACTTACTGATATTAAAATGAGGCAACTGATTCTTACCAAAGAGTTGTTCATGGAGTCAAATGAGACATTGAAAAACAAATATTTAATATAATTCTCAATAGTGATAGTTGTAGTTTTTGCTATTTTTCTTTTTGGTAAGAGGAAAAGGAGGGGAAGGAATAGGCTATTAATATAGTGTTTCTGTTTTTGTTTTTGTTTTTTTCTTTCCCAGCTATACTCTGGGAGCTTACTGATGTGCTAAAAGAAAGACTTTGTTCATTGCTTGAGGGCTTTCTGGAGGGTCTTAGCAAAAAACAAAAACAAAAATAAAGACAAACAAAAATCCAATGCATTCCAGAAAGGGGACATGGACAGGTGTAAGATACTATTGTATTCATTTGCAAGGTGCTTTTCAAAGTACAGTACTAAGTCATCTGCTGATTTGTTTTCACAAAATATGGGTGGAGTTGGCAGGGTAAGTTTCCCTTTTCTATAGTGCAGGCAGATATAGGAAACCATCTTTGTCACACAAGTTAGTGATATAACTGGGTTTAAGACCTATATCTCAGATTGAGCACAGCACCCTTCCTGTTACATGACATTCTCAGAATCAAATGATCCCCTTCACAGGTTTGTGTCTAGACTTTGGGTCTTTATAATGAACTTATTATTAGCATCCTTCAAAACAGCAGGGATGAGAAACATTGTAGACTCGTGATCCAAAGGTCTCATTTCATCTGGAGATGGCTGAAAGTATAGCACCTGAGTCAGGTGAGTTTTTACTTGTTGGCCATGGATGTGGATTTTTTTTCTGAACCTGAGCCAGGCAGAATAAGTGGCTAGGGAGGTTTGACTCCAGCCCAGAGTGCTCTCTAACACCATCTCTGCACTGCACTTCAGAGTCCAATGGTTTCATTCAAAGGAATGAAAAAAAGATGCCAGTAATGTTGAGAAATACCCAGAAAGCTGGATGCCTTTTTACCATATTTCCTTTCTTCCCCCCTTTTTTTCATTTTATAGATTCAAAATAATTCCAGGAAATCAGAGATGAGTTCTATGTATGCTAAGTGTGTTATGACTTTAACTACAAACCTTCAGGGGCATTATATTTCCTAATGTTTTGAGATAGCTGCAAATTTTAATTTTAGACAGAAAAGGGTCAATTTAGGGTCATTGTAATTCCCAAATCATCAGTTTGCAAATCATCTAGCTACATGTGAAAAATTCAATAACATAAAGATAATTCTCTTGGAAAGTCAAAATAATACACAAGTCTTTGGCCAGAAATAAATATTTGGAACATTTCTTTATGCATAGAGAATTCTATAGTAGGCAAATTTGGTTTCATGTTACTCATCGTAAGTTACTGTGGAGTACTTATAGGTATTTATTAATTTAGCTCTATGTTTTTTTTTAAATAAAGAAGAGTTAAGGTGGTTTAAGAAAGAACACTAAGACCAAAACAGATGAATTCAAGACAAAAAACAGAAGAAAGGAATAAGGAGAGGGAGATAAAACAGCAGTGAGAACTCCTGGCTGAAGAAAGCATGACAGTATTAATATAAGTACTTAAACTTTCTTGTGGCTTGATGAAAGATGGTTCCAGAATGAATTGCATAGCTCTCACTGTTCTATCTAGCACTAGAATGTGTATTTCATTCATTCATTCATTCATTAATTCACTTATTACAATGAAACTTATTCAGTCTATCTTATATTAACTTGGTACTGTGTAAAGCCCTAGAAATATAGCAGTGAACATGATCTAGAAATCTTTACTTTCATGGAACTTATAGCTTTCTTGGGAAGAGACATAGACAAATTATTACAAAGTGCTAAGGTCTATAAAATATGCAGAAATGTATAAGAGCATCCAATAGGTATATCTAACCCAGGGTGGAGGTTCAGTTACCCAGTGAAATATGTTAAACAACCCCACTTTCTCAGTAACATAAATTGCTTACTCTGGGATTTCAAGACTACTTTCCAAAAGAAGAGTCTGATTTATTTACACATGAGTTTAAAAAAAGTAATTGTTTAAGTCAAACATAGAAAGCATCTTTTATGTGCCAAGCACTCTACTAGTCCTTATTTTGGTGATTTATAGTTTAAAATGGGATCTACATTAAGGTTGTTTTCCTCAGTATATGATTTCTGTTCTGGTCCTGGGTCCCTTTTGCCATCTTTTCAGATACCTTTAATATGAGAGTCTGGCCTAGTCATAAGAACTCCACATGTGTTTGGTTGACTCAGTCTGAAATGATAAAATAGGGTGAGATAATCCATTCAAAAATTAATACTTCTAGGGTTTTTTAGAGAACTAACTCAAGATTTTAATGAAATTTGAAATGTAGGGTGGGATGATACAAAGCTGGAAAGCTTTGTTTTGAAAAATATAATTATATTGTACTTGTAAAATATTTTTACTGAACTATCAAAAGAGTTACAGATTTTGTAGAGAATTCCTCTAAGGTAGATGTGGTGGTAGTAGTTGGGAGGGTGGTGTAGTTAAGAATATAGAATAAGAACAAGTTCTGGTTTTGCAACTACTAGTCACATGAACTTGGATAGGTTATAAATCTGTGCCTCTATTTTCCACCTGAGCACGGGGATAATAATTCTCTTATTGAGTTATAATGAGTTCTATGTGAAGGTACTCAGCTGAGTGCCTGGCACATAGCAAAGGCTCAATAAACATTAACTGTTCTTAATATTAGGGTAGAAAATGTAGGTTTTAGATAGTTAAGAAAAAGTATTCTAATTTGCTATAATATGTGAATTGGAATCTAAACAAGAACATGTCTTTTAAGAGGATAGGACCAACAAGGACAAATGGCCACACTTTTTAATCTAAAAATTCCATCAAGTCAATATAAATGTAGAAAATGGTTTAAATAGCTAACATCTACTCAGTTGTTATAGTTCTTATCATGTCAGAGAATGCAGAGACGTTCAACATTTTGCACAGAAGTGACTTTTGAAAGTGGTGGGGCTTTCTGAGGCATAGAGAAACAGTGTGCCACTCTTTTGTTTTGACACAGTGGAGGTTAAAGGCACAAACTTTATATATTTGAACCCCATCTATATTTTATAGATGTGTGATCTTGGGCAAGTTTCCTAACTCTCTGTATTACAATTTCCTCATCAGCCTAAAGAGAATAATAAGAGCCCGACCTCACTGGTTTGTTGTGAGGATTAAATGAAATAATCAAAGTGTATGAAACAGTGAGGACCCATGTCTATCAATAAAATAGCTATTACTTATCTTCCTAGGATGTAAGCCTCTTGACAGCAGACATTTTTTTTCTTTATTTCACCACCCCTTTGACTCACGTATCTCTAGTACTTGAAAAGTGCCTGATACAACAATTTCTCAATAAAATAGTTTTAAATGAAAAAAAAAATACATGAAAGTTCTGTTAGCCAAATAAAAGGATGAAAAATCTGGGCTAAAATGTTGAAAATTATTGAAACAATGCAATCTATCTATATATAAAGAGGAATTATGCAAATTAGGCTAGGACATCATAATGGGTCACAACCGGACAGGAAGAAGTTATAGGCACCCGTAAGGCCAAGAGAGGAGACAGAGACAGAGATGGGGGCCAGCCCGAGTTCCTGTGCCACAGCGTGGGCTGGCCCCCTGGACTGGAGCAGACACTGACAGGGACAGGGGCAGGCCCCCCAGAGCTGGAGCGGACACGGACAGGGACAGGGTGCGGGTCTACAGCCTCCATGGTTGATCGCAGGCCCACAGAGGAAAGGCTGACCCGCCTGCAGCCTCCACAGCTGAGTGCTGGCCTCGGCTGGGCGCAAGCCTGGAGTAAAACACTGACAGCAAGTCCTTTCAGTATAATTGGGGCATTAGAGGCCCTCAGAATGATCATTTTCTTTTCTATGAAACACATAATTCTGACACACTATTTACAATTAAATAAGTTCCATATATTTTGACATTTTACAGCCCTAGAAAGTTACATACAATGATCAGCAAAGTGAGAAGATGAAAAGAATTTTTACGCTTTTAAAGATGTAACTAATTTCTGTCTAGAAGACAAAACAATTAAAAAAGTGATGAATATAATTTATCCTATAGGACATTAGCCAGATTGTATCTAATTTAGCAGTTTTACTTCAGGCTTTCATCTTTGGAAATCTCCTTTGAACAGCATTATCATCCTGTCAGTCCCTTCACTGAGTTAAACAGAACTTTTGCATCTGTTGTTATATATTTGAATAAGAATTATGTATTTAACACGTGCAAAATTTTGTTTTGACATAATAAAACAGAATATCATTTGATTCTTCCCTGGAACACAGAAAAGCCCAACTTTAATCATTGGTGTGGCTTAGGCTAATTTTCCAAATATTGTTAATAAAATTAATGTAGGGATCTTCACAGAGCCAAGAATTTTCTTTCAGGCCTACATATTCAGCATCTCCAAGGAGAAGGCAGAGGAAACACCTTTTCTGACCACTCATTGGCTAAGCTCCCTATATGCCACAGTGTTTTTGGTAACTTAGGTAATAAGAATCCAAGAAGGTGATCTAGGGTTTTTCCACCTCACTCCTAGAAAAAAAATGAAGTTCTGCTGCTGGAGGGCTAAGATATATCATATCTTCCACTCGCTAGTTTGGCTCAATGGATAGAGCCTCAGTCTGCCAACTGCAGGATCTGGGTTTGATTCTGATACAAGGCATGTACCTAGGTTGCAGGCTCCTTTCTGGCTGGGGCCCAGGTCAGGGCTCATGCAGGAGGCAACCAATGAAAGTGTCCCTCTCACATTGATGTTCCTCTCTATCTTTCCCTTTCTCTTCCATGTTCTCTAAAAAATTAATGGAAAAATATCCTCAAGTGAGGATAAAAAAAAGAAAGAAAGAGACATTTTGAAAATGCCTGAAGAACGTTGTCATTTTTTTTTATGGTGAAGGAATGGAGTCTGTGTTGATGAAAACACCTTGATGGCTGTGGTGACTGGCAGTGGCAGTACTTTCCCCTGATCAGCCAGGTTGCCTCTTGCAGAGGGATTCCTACTGATGGCTTAGGCCTGTGAAGAGTAGACCTAAGCCATCAGTAGGACATCCCTTAAGGGCTTCCAGATTGTGAGAGGGGGTTGGAGGGTTGAGGACTTCCCCAGTGCATGAATTTTGTGCACCAGGCCTCTAGTAAGAACATGAAAATATACTATGTGATTTTATTATTTTTGTGTATGATTGAGAAGTTTTATTTTTTATTTATTTATTTTTAACTAATTTTTCATACATATCTCCCCATTGACCCCCCTCCCTTCCAGGCATAACCCAACCCCCCAGTGTCTATGTTCACTGGTTATGCTTATATACTTGTATAAAAGTCCTTTGATTGATCTCTTATCTACTTCACCTAACTTTAATCTTCCTGCAGTAATTTCACAGTCTGTTTGAAGCTTTACTGCCTCTGTATCCTTTTGTTCATCAGTTTATAATGTTCTTTATTATTCCCAAATGTGTGAGATAATGTGATGCTTCTCCTTCATTGACTGGCTTATTTCACTAAGCATAAGGCTCTCCAGTTCCAACCAGATTGCTGCAAATTCCTTCTTTTTAATGGCAGCATAGAATTCCATTGTGTAGATGTACCACAGTTTTCTGATCCACTCATCTGCTGATGGGCACATAGACTGTTTCCAAATTGTAGCTATTGTAAATTGTGCTGCTGTGAACATAGGGGTGCATAAATCCTTTCTGATTGGTGTTTCTAGTTTCTTAGAATATATTCCTAAAAGTGGGATTGCTGGATCAAATGGGAGTTCCATTTTTAGTTTTTTGAGGAAACTCCATACTATTCTCCACAGTGGCTGCACCAGTCTGCATTCCCACCAACAGGGCACAAGGGTTCCTTTTTCTCCGCATCCTCGCCAACACTTGTTGTTTGTTGATTTGTTGATGATTGGCATTCTGACAGGTTGCCATACTACCCAAAGCAATCTACAGATTCAATGCATTACCAATTAAAATACCAACGACATATTTCACAGACCCAGAAAGAATTCTTCATAGATTCATCTGGAACAAAAAAAGACCACGAATAGCTACAGCAATTCTGAGAAAGAAGCATTGT
>JAAGEH010000012.1:15263245-15273454 GCA_011751065.1 Lasiurus cinereus | reverse complement strand
TGCATCTCTCGGATGATTAGTGACTTTGAACATGTTTTCATTTGTCTATTGGCCTTCCTTCTGTCGTCTTTTGAAAAGGTTCTATTTAAGTCCCTTGACCATTTTTTTATTGGATTGTTTATCTTCCTTTTATTAAGTTGTATAAGTTGGCTGTAGATTTTGGAGATTAAACCTTTAACAGTGATATCATTTGCAAATATGTTCTCCCATACAGTGATCTTTCTTGTTGTTTTGTTGATGGTTTCTTTTGCTGTGCAAAAGCTTTTTATTTTGATGTAGTCCCATTTGTTTATTTTTTCTTTAGCTTCCATTGCCTTTGGAGCAGTATCAGTGAAGAAGTTCTTTCGGCATATGTCTGAGATGGTGCTGCCTGTGAATTCCTCTAGTATTTTTATGGTTTCCTTTCTAATGTTTAAGTCCTGTATCCATTTTGAGTTTATTTTTGTATTTGGTGTAAATTGGTGGTCTAGTTTCATTTTTTTGCATGTATCTGTCCAATTTTCACAACACCATTTATTGAAGAGGCTATCTTGGCTCCATTGAATGTTCATGCCTCCTTTGTCAAATATTAGTTGAGCAGAGTGGTTTGGGTGGATATCTGGGTTCTCTATTCTATTCCATTGGTCTATAATGTCTGTCTTGTGCCAGTACCAGGCTGTTTTGAGAACAGTTGCTTTGTAGTATAGCTTGAAATCTGGAATTGAGATCCCACCTACTTTATTCTTCTTTCTCAGAATTGCTGTAGCTATTCGTGGTCTTTTTTTGTCCAGATGAATCTATGAAGAATTCTTTGTAGGTCTGTGAAATATGTCGTTGGTATTTTAATGGGTAGTGTGTTGAATCTGTAGATTGCTTTGGGTAGTATGGATATTTTAATGATGTTGATTCTCCCAATCCATGAGCATGGTATGCTCTTCCATCTGTTAACATCTTCCTCTATCTCTTTTTTCAGTGTCCTGTAGTTTTCTACATATAGGTCTTTTACCTCTTTAGTTAGGTTTATTCTTAGGTATCTAAATTTTTTTGGTGCGATGGTAAATGGGATTGCTTTTTTAGTCTCTCTTTCTGTAATTTCACTATTAGTGTACATAAATGCCACAGACGTCTTAGCATTAATTTTGTATCCTGCAACATTGCCAAATTCATTAATTAAGTCAATTAGTTTTAGAATGGAGTCCTTTGGGTTTTTTATGTACAATATCATGTCATCTGCAAATAAGGACAGCTTTACTTCTTCTTTTCCAATTTGGAAGCCATTTATTTCTTCTTCTTGTCTAATTGCAATGGCTAATACTTCCAGTACTATGTCGAACAGGAGTGGTGGGCATCCCTGTCTTGTTCCTGTTCTTAGGGGAAATGGTTTTAGTTTATGCCCATTGAGTATGATATTAGCTGTGGGTTTATCATATATGGCTTTAATGATGTTGAGGTATGATCCTTCTATTCCCACTTTGCTGAGAGTTTTTATCAAGAAAGGGTGTTGGATTTTGTCAAATGCTTTTTCTGCATCAATTGATATGACTATGTGATTTGTATCTCTCAATTTGTTTATTTGATGTAACATGTTTTATTGATTTGTGGATATTGTACCATCCCTGCATTCCTGGGGTGAATCCTACTTGGTCATGGTGTATGATTTTTCTGATGTACTGCTGGATCTGATTTGCTAGAATTTTGTTGAGGATTTTGGTATCTATGTTCATGAGAGATATTGGCCTATAATTCTCTTTCATTGTGTTGTCTTTATCTGGTTTTGATATTAGGGTGATGCTGGCTTCATAGAAGGTGTTTGGAAGTGTTCCTTCTTCTTGAGTGTTTTTGAATAGTCTGAGGATGATAGGTTTTAATTCTTCCTTGAATGTTTGGTAA
Organism: Lasiurus cinereus; assembly: GCA_011751065.1. Taxonomy (NCBI): domain Eukaryota; kingdom Metazoa; phylum Chordata; class Mammalia; order Chiroptera; family Vespertilionidae; genus Lasiurus; species Lasiurus cinereus. Next base: position 15,271,585 of record JAAGEH010000012.1, on the reverse strand, counting down.
AACTCCCCTGTGTAGCCATCTGGTCCCAGGCTTTTATTTGCTGGAAGCTTTTTGATGACTGCTTCAATTTCTTCCACAGTTATTGGACTATTTAGATGTTTAGATTCCTCCTCATAGAGTTTTGGAAGGTTATATTTTTCTAGGAAAATGTCCATTTCTTGCAGGTTGTCCAGTTTGTTGGAATACAGTTGTTCATAGTATTTTTTAACAATCCTTTGTATTTTGGCAGGGTCTGTTGTTATTTCTCCTCTTTCATTTCTGAATTTGTTTATTTGGGTCTTCTCTCCTTGCTTCTTGGTGAGCCTGGCTAGAGGTCCATCAATCTTATTTATCCTTTCAAAGAACCAGCTCTTGGTTTTGTTGATCTTTGAATTGTTTCTTTGGTCTCCAAGTTGTTTATCTCCACTCTGATCTTCACTATTTCCTTCCTTCTGCTTACACTGGGTTTTTCTTGTTGCTCTTGTTCTAGTTCTTTGAGTTGTAGGTTTAGGTAATTTATTAACATTGTTTCCTGTTTTTTGCAGTAGGCTTGTAGGGCTATGAACTTCCCTCTCATGACTGCTTTCACTGTTGTGTTGTCATTGTCATTGGTTGCCATGATGTTGTATTGTTGTGTTGTCATTGTCATTGGTTGCCATGATGTTTTTTATTTCTTCCTTGATCTCTCTGGTTACCCAGTCGTTGTTTAATAGCATGGTGTTTAGTCTCCATGCGTTTGATTTCTTTCTATTGTTTTTATTATAGTTGATTTCCAGTTTTATGCCACTGTGGTCTGAGAAAAGGTTGATATGATTTCTATCTTCTTGAGTTTGAAGAGACTTTTCCTATGACCCAATATACGATCTATCTTTGAAAATGACCCATGTGCACTGGAGAAGAGTGTACATTCTGTGGCTTTGGGGTAAAGTGTTCTGAAGATGTCAATTAATTCCATCTGGTCTAGTGTGTTATTTAGGATTGATGTTTCTTTTCTGATTTTTTGTTTAGAGGATTTGTCCAATGGTGACAGTGGGGTATTAAAGTCTGCTACGATGATTGTATTGCTGTCAATCTCTCCCTTAATATCCTCCAAGAGTTTGCGGGCTGTTTCTTCTTCTGCCCATGTTTGTTTTTCCTCTGGGCATCTGTTTATGTAGTTCTCTCTCCTATGTTGATTCAAAGGCACAAACTACAACACGACTTGGTACAGCACACAAGGCACTGAACAGAAATGTATTCACGATGTTAATAATCACCAATAAGATGACCACCAATGAAAGACAAATTAGGGGTAAGTAGAGAAAGGGGAAGAGGAAATTGAGGGAAAAAGAAAGGAATGAAGTGCCAAAATGAAATTGGGAAAGGGAGAAAAAAAATAAATGAACTAAAAATAAAATAAAATAAAATTTAAAAAAAGGAGAAGAAGAAAAAGAAGAGATAAAGAGAAACAAAGTCCGAGAGAATAGAAAGCGGATAAGATAGAAAAGGGGAACAAAATATAGATGTCAGGAGAAAACTCCAATAGAACCATCACTACTCCCAATAGAGGCCAGCAACCAGTACCTAGAGATTAATATAAACTGCAGCTAACAACTGGTATCGAGGGAGGCAAGGGAAAAGGGAGGTAAAAAACAAAGCAAGAAAAAAGCAAAATAAAACAAGTAGAATACGCTAAAACAATCTCACAAAAAAGTTAAAAAAATTGGTATAATCACTGTTCATGCAAATAGTAACAAAAGGACATAGATAAAAAATAACTTTTTGGCTAGTGAAGACAAGAGGAGAGGTTTGTATGGACTTGTAGTAGGGGATTTGAAAGTAGATATATAAATGGGGTGAAGTTTTAACTAGGTAAAGAGAAATAATAGGGGGAAACTAAAGTTAGAAAAGGGAAAGAGAAACAAGACAACAAAATGGGGAAAGTTAGGAGGAAAGTGTTGGCATAAAGGTAGAGTTGTGTTGGAGTAAAATTATGTTAAAGAAAAGATGAAAATAGAATGTCCAAAAAGGTAAAATACTAGTAGTAATTAATAATACTAGTTGAAAACAAAAATGTAATAATCAAAAAGGTAAAATCGATTGAGGTGGAAAGAAAAAAAGTCTTTTAATTAAAATATGTAAAAAAGAAAAAAAAGAAGAAAAAAGAAAAAGGATAAAGAGAAAAAAAATAGACTGGTCATTCACTTCCACTATTATTCTGCTTGGCACTCCTGTTTCCCAGTAGGGAAGGTATTGAGGTTCCCTGTGTTGCACTGTTGACATTTTAATCTCTTTATTCTTTTGTGGTTATGGTAGAGTCAATTTGTGCGTCATCCACTGGGTGGCAGTGTTTCGGAATTGACCTCTGAGACAAAGCACAGGACCTCTCTAGGCTGTGCTCAGATCCTGTTACTCTGTGGTTCTCAAAGCCAATTTGTGGGGATTTTGCAGCCCAGACACTGTAATAACTCCCAGGTTGTCCCTCTGCCTCAGATAAAAAACAAGTCGTTTTCCATAGCTCCCGTCTGTCAACAGCTCGGAAAGTTTGCCTCCATACTTAGGGATCACGCCCTGCCCACCTCCTTGGACCTCTCCAGTGGCAGCTTTCCCGCAGCCCGGCTCCCACAGTGTGCGAGTCTCTGTTCTGCAAGGGTAGGAGACCTCACCCTATCCCAGGCGAAATCCGACCTTTCCTTGTGCGGTGTGGATCTCCGAATCCACCGCCTGTCTGTGCTGATTGGAGAGCGGTGTTCTGTGTCTTAAATTGTTCGGTGGATGTTTCAGCCAGCTGCAGCTTTCAGACAGCCTCAAACATCCACCTCCCTCTGCAAGATGGCGTGGTCTCTGCGTTCGCACTGGTGGCTCCGGCTGACAAAAACCCCGTGGCAGTGGAGCTGCCTGGCCAGGATAGCCCTGTCCAGCAGTTCCCCACCTTCTCCTGGAGGACAACTGACTCTTAACTTGCCCACAAACACTCTCCGTGCGACTCTCAGGTGCTCTCTCTCCCTCTGCTCAGTGATAAAGCTCCAGACGGGTCCGTCTATTCTGCTGCCATTTTCCTCCCGATTGAGAAGTTTTATAATGAAAGATAAAATACTTTACTGATGTAATCACTGCTGGTAAACAGGCAATAGAAAATATATTTGTATCATTTTTTTTGGTTACAGCTTAAGAAAGTAAAAGGACGTATTATATTACTAAACACTACTATATTGCTAGAGACTGGGGAAACTGTGGTCCCCAAAAGACATTTGTTTCTTTTAAGGATTCTGATGTCAAGCAAGAATTTCAATAAAAATGAATAAAGCTGATCTGCCAACCTGTACTATTCTTCCTTGTCATTCTACCTTAGAGATTACTTTGTTTACCTCCCTCAGAGGTTCTTCAGGTAGCCATTAGCATTGTTCACTGCCTGTCAGCACTTTAGTTGCTGTCCTCTTTCCCTCCAGAGCAGAGGTCATGATCTCCACATCTAACTACTCCACAAACTCTTCGACCCCCACATAGTAATCCATGCAGACCCTGCCTTCCTGTCTTCCCTTTGAATCTCTGCCTCACTCACTTTCTGACCCTTTTGGTTCTTCTCTTACCTCTTCCTTCTTGTCTTGCTTCAGTCAGGTGAAGTATCCTGGCTGTGGAGTACACACCTCAGTCCTATTACAGCTCCTGTGGGATGCAGTCTCTGTGAACCTCACTTGGCTCCTGGTACATTCCCTGTAGGGCACATCACAGCCTTTTTGCACTTAGAAACTAGACAGTACTTCAGCACTATGTTTGGAGGCCTTTTAAACAGCAAAATTGCCAATAAAAAGTACAAAAATGAAAAAAAGAGAAGACACTAAAATACCACGAAAAGCACACTGTTTATATTGTAAGAGCTGAACAAGTAGGCATAGTGTCACCTTGTGGGACTCCAGCTGGAAATGTGTGCATCAGCCAATCCAAAAATTTCATAGCTCCTCATGTCTACAAATGAACATAGAAGTGCTGTGAATATTGCTTTGGGGGTTTCAAATAAATGTAGCAAGTAGGGGAATTTGCAGATATGGAATCCGTAAATAATGAGGCTTGACTATCTATAATAATAAAAGCATAATATGCTAATTAGACTGAACATTCTTTGTGACGTCCTACCTTCTAGACAAAGCCATAGCAGGCAGGGGCTGCAGTAGAGGTCGCAGAGGCCCCTGGCCATGGCAGTAGTGGTGGGCAGGGGCTGGGGACAAAGCCCTTGCATGAATTTTGTGCATTGGGCTTTTAGTCTATTCATTAATTGTGCACAGTATCACCATGTTCAATAAAACAAAACAGGCAATTTACTACATGTATGTTTAAAATATGTATCTATACTAATAAAAGAGAAGATGTAAATTGATTGTACCTCTGTGATGCCCACCAGCCAATCAGGAGTGAGTAATTAACCTGACAAAGAAGGAGGGTTAATTTTCATAGGCTGCTCCTAGCTTGTAGGCCCGCATGTAGGCATTGAGCAGCTGGGGTTCCAGGATGCCTCCGGCCACTTTGGGCCTACGGACATAGGAACCGAGCAGCAGAGGGTGGGGCAGGAACATCCACCCTGTCACTATGGCTAAGTGGCAGATGTTCCCACCCTGTAGCTGCTTGTGCATGCACCGGCACCAAGAGGTAGACCGGGTCCACACCCCCAGCCTGGCGCACAAAACGCAGGGCTGTTGGCATTGGGGGCATGTCCCCTGCAGCTGCTGCATGTCCCGGGTCTTGCTCCCCAGCCTGGTGCACACAACACAGGGCTGCCATCCTTGGGGGTGTGCCCCCTAGGCTGCAGAACACACCCTTAGCTCAGTGGACACAATGCAGGGGGTACTCTGTGCATGAGCTGCAGAGGAAACACCTTTTCTTTTCTTGTTTTAAAAATCTATTTCATTGATTTTTTACAGAGAAGAGGGAGAGGGATAGACAGTCGGAAACATTGATGAGAGAGAAACATCGATCAGCTGCCTCCTGCACACTCCCCACTGGGGATATGCCCCAACCAAGGTACATGTCCTTAATAGGAATCAAACCTGGGACCCTTCAGTCTGCAGGCCTGCCCTCTATCCACTGAGCCAAATCAGTTAAAGTATAAACACCTTTTCTGACCGCTCATTGACTAAGCTCTCTGTATATCAACACTTGCAGTGTTCTTGGTAACTTGAGTAATAAGGATCCAAGAAGGTGATCTAAGGTTTTTCCACCACACTCCTGGAGGAAAAAAATGAAGGTCTTCTGCTGGAGGGGCTAAGAAATGTCATATCCTTCCCTAGCTGGTTTGGTTCAGTGGATAAAGCCTCAGCTTGCTGACCACAGGGTCCAGGTTCAATTCTGATCAAGGGCATGTACCTAGGTTGCAGGCTCCTCCCTGGCCGGGGCCCAGGTCAGGGTTCATGAAGGAGGCAACCAATCAAAATGTCCCTCTCTATCAGTCCCTCTCTCTTACACATTCTCTAAAATTCAATGGAAACATATCTTCAGGTGAGGATAAAAGTAAGATAGAAATGCCATATCTTATAAAAGAGACATCTTAAAAATGCCTAAAGAAATTGTCATTTTTTTGTGGTGAAGGGACTGGAGTCCATGTTGATGAAAACACCTTGGCAGCTGCAGTGGCTGGCAGTGGCTGTAGCAGTGGGGTGATGGAGGTGGCACCTTCCCCTCATCAGCCAGGTCACCTCCCGCAGAGGGAAGCCAGTCTGTGGAGCAGGCCTAAGCCATCAGTAGGACATCCCATAAGGGCTCCCATTTGTGAAAGGGGGCAGGATGAGCTGAGGGATCACCCCCCAGTGCATGAATTTTGTGCACTGGGCCCCTAGTCTATACTAATAAAAGGGCAATATGTTAATTAGACCAGACATCTTCCAGACATCCTTTCTGACAAAGCCGGGGGCTTGGCTGGCCTCCAAACTGCCTCCAGCCTCTTGCCCAGCCACCCCACCCCCCAGCAAAGACCAACCACCCTGATTGGGGGCATGGCAAGCCTGCAAACTACTCCAGGCCCCTTACCCAGGCTGTCCCATCTCCTAGAGGGGACCACAATCCCAATTGGGAGTGTGGCCTGCCTGCAAGCTACCCCAGGCTCCTCACCCAGGTTGGCCCCATCCCAGCAGGGACCCCCAGCCTGATTGGGAGTGGGGCCTGCTTGAAAACCCCATAACCCCTGCCCTGGCTGCCATGTCCCCCAGTGATCTCCCCTCACCCTGATCTGGGACCCCCTTCAGGGAAGACCAGTTGACTCTCACCCATGCACCAGGCCTCTATCCTATATAATAAAAGGGCATTATGCAAATTGACCCCAACAGCAGAAAGACCAGAATGACTACTGGACATAGTTACTACTATGTTGTACACTGAGCACCTCTTGGTCCCTTTCTCCAGCTGGCAGGCTCTGATCACTTGATGGCCACCCGCTGCAGGGCTGGAGGATGGCAAGTGGGCAGGAACAGCCAACCTCTTGGTCCCTTCCCCTGGCCATCAAGCACTGATCACCCAATGGCAAATGGAGAACTGGGGGTGGGTAGTGGTGGGGCAGGGCAGGCTGTGGGCAGCTGCAGAAGATGGCCCTGATCACAGGCCAGGCTTAGGGACTGTACCCACATATGAATTTCGTGTGCCAGGCCACTAGTAGCTACATAAAATCTTGCTTCTTCTTCTTCTTCTTTTTTAAAATATATTTTATTGATTTTTTACAGAGAGGAAGGGAGAGGGATAGAAAGTCAGAAACAACGATGAGAGACATCAATCAGCTGCCTCCTGCACGCCTCCTACTGGGTTTGTGCCCACAAGCAAGGTACATGCCCCTGACCGGAATCGAACCTGGGACCTTTCAGTCCACAGGCCAACGCTCTATCCACTGAGCCAAACCGGTCTCTGCAAAATCTTGCTTCTTAATTCTATATTTTTGATACAGAAGATCTGAAATGAGAAAATTAGATTGTAAGGTGAGCTACGAAAATTTAAAATATACAATCTGCTAAGCTTTAAATTTCTAGGGCAGTGGTTCTCAATCTTTCTAATGCCATGACCCTTTAATCCAGTTCCTCATGTTGTGGTGACCCCCAACCATAAAATTATTTTGTGGCCTGTGAAATACGTCATTGGTATTTTAATGGGTAGTGCATCGAATCTATAGATTGCTTTGGGTAGTAAAGACATTTTAATGATGTTGATTCTCCCAATCCATGAGCATGGTATGCTCTTCCATCTGTTTATGTCTTCCTCTATCTCTTTTTTCAATGTCCTGTAGTTTTCTGTATATAGGTCTTTTACCTCCTTAGTTAGGTTTATTCCTAGGTATCTTAATTTTTTTGGTGCGATGGTAAATGGGATTGCTTTTTTAGTCTCTCTGTATTTTACTATTAGTGTATAGAAATGCCACAGATTTCTTGGCATTAATTTTGTATCCTGCTACATTGCCAAATTCATTTATTAAGTCAATTAGTTTTGGAATGGAGTCCTTCGGGTACAGTATCATGTCATCTGCAAATAAGGACAGTTTTACTTCTTCTTTTCCAATTTGGATCCCTTTTATTTCTTCTTCTTGTCTAATTGCAATGGCTAATACTTCACAGACCTAGAAAGAACTCTTCAGAGATTCATCTGGAACAAAAAATGACCATGAATAGCCACAGCAATCCTGAGAAAGAAGAATAAAGTAGATGGAATCTCAATATCAGATATCAAGCTATATTACAAAGCAGCTGTTCTCAAAACAGCCTGGTACTGGCACAAGAACAGACATATAGACCAGTGGAATAGAATAGAGAACCCAAATATCCACCCAAACCACTATGCTCAACTAATATTTGACAGAGGAGGCATGAACGTACAATGGAGCCAAGATAGCCTCTTCAATAAATGGTGTTGGGAAAATTGGACAGATACATGCAAAAATATGAAACTGGACCACCAACTTACACCAAATACAAAAATAAACTCAAAATGGATACAGGACTTAAACATTAGAAGGGAAACCATAAAAATACTAGAGGAATCCACAGGCAGCACAATCTCAGACATATGCCGAAAGAACTTCTTCACTGATACTGCTCCAAAGGCAATGAAAGCTAAAGAAAAAATAAACAAATGGGACTACATCAAAATAAAAAGCTTTTGCACAGCAAAAGAAACCATCAACAAAACAACAAGAAAGATCACTGTATGGGAGAACATATTTGCAAATGATATCACTGTTAAAGGTTTAATCTCCAAAATCTACAGCCAATTTATACAACTTAATAAAAGGAAGATGAACGATCCAATAAAAAAATGGGCAAGGGACCTAAATAGAACCTTTTCAAAAGACGACAGAAGGAAGGCCAAGAGACAAATGAAAACATGTTCAAAGTCACTAATCATCCGAGAGATGCA
>JAAGEH010000012.1:15243185-15262845 GCA_011751065.1 Lasiurus cinereus | reverse complement strand
TGGTCTTTTTTGTTCCAGATGAATCTATGAAGAATTCTTTCTACGTCTGTGAAATATGTCATTGGTATTTTAATCGGTAATGCGTTGAATCTGTAGATTGCTTTGGGTAGTATGGCAACCTGTCAGAATGGCAATTATCAACAAATCAACAGATGACAAATGTTGGCGAGGATGCGGAGAAAAAGAAACCCTTGTGCACTGTTGGTGGGAATGCAGACTGGTGCAGCCACTGTGGAGAACAGTATGGAGTTTTCTCAAAAAACTAAAAATGGAACTCCCATTTGATCCAGCAATCCCACTCTTAGGAATATATTCTAAGAAACTAGAAACACCAATCAGAAAGGATTTATGCACCCCTCTGTTCATAGCAGCACAATTTACAATAGCTACAATTTGGAAACAGTCTAGGTGCCCATCAGCAAATGAATGGATCAGAAAACTATGGTGCATCTACACAATAGTATTCTATGCTGCCATTAAAAAGAAGGAATTCCTACCATTTGCAGCAACCTGGATGGAACTGGAGAGCCTTATGCTAAGTTAAATAAGCCAGTCAATGAAGGAGAAACACCACATGATCTCACTCATTTGTGGATAATAAAGAACATTATAAACTGATGAACAAAAGAATAGATACAGAGGCAGTAAAGTATCAAACAGACTGTCAAATTATAGCAGGAAGATGAAGGAGAGGTAGGATAGATAAAAGATCAGCCAAAAGACTTGTATGCGTGCATATATGCATAAGCAATGAACACAAGACACTGAGGGGTTGGGGTATGCCTCTGGGGGGGAGGGCAATGGGAAGATATGTATACATGTAACAGAATAAAAAAAATAAACAAAATTATTTTGTGGCAACCCTGCGACCCACAGGTTGAGAACTGCTGCTGTAGAGCCTAAGACCATAAAAAAAAACACAGATATTTACATTATGTTTCATAACAGTAGCAAAATTACAGTTATGAAGTAGCAATGAAAATAATTTTATGGTTGGGGATCACCACAACATGAGGAACTGTATTAAAAGATTGTGGCATTAGAAAGGTTGAGAATCACTGCCTAGGGGATAGACATTGTTTATGTAATTGTATACTTTTTTGTAGCATATTGTATTTCATATTCTGTATAGCACACAATCTCAAACTTTCTTTTATTTTAGTGTAAAAAATTGAACTGAGACAATTTTCAGTAATTACCTGAAATATCACTTTTTATATCTAAAAATATTAAAATATATATATTGTAAATCTAACCTAAAATATTTTTAAATTTTTCCCCATCACCATGGTGAAGAATGATCAGTAGAAGGTATCTATTGTTATTATCACACCATCAAAATAATTTCCAAATTTATGTCTCTAATCTCTTCAAAGAACAAACAACTTTTATGTTTAAAACTAGAGGCTTGGTGCACGAAATTCATGCATGGGGAAGTGTCCTTCAGCCCAGCATGCTTCCTTTCCAGGTAGGATTGGGCCTAAACAGGCAGTCGGACATCCCTCTCTCAATACAGGACTACTGGCTCCCAACTCCTCATCTGCTTGCTTTCCTGATTGCCCCTAACTACTCTGGCTGCCAGCCTGATCACCCTCTAACCACTCACCTGTCAGCCTGATTGATGCCCAATTGCTCCCCTGCCATCCTGTTTGCCCCTAACTGCCCTCCCCTGTGGGCCAGGTCACCCCTAACTCTCCTCCCCTGCAGGCTTGATCACCCCCAACTGCCCTTCCATTCAGGCCTGATCCCTGCCAATTGCTTTCCCCTGCTAGCCTTCTGTGGAGGCCATCTTGTGTCCACATGGGGGCAGGATCTTTTGACCACATGGGGGCAATCATGTTGTGTGTTGGAGTGATGGTCAATCTGCATATTACTCTTTTATTAGATAAGATAGAGTCCTGGTGCATGGGTGAGGGCCAACTGGTTTGCCCTGAAGGGTGTCCTGGATCAGGGTGGGTGTTCCCTTGGGGTATGGGGTGTCCTGGGTGAGGATCCTGTGGTGGTTTGCAGGATGGCCACACCTGCCCCCTCCCCCCATGGCCCGGCAACCCAAGCAGAGGTCTTGGTATCTGAGATTTATTTATCTTCTACAATTGAAACTTTGTAGCCTGGAGCAGAGCCAAACCTTCTGCTAGCAAAGCCATTGAAACTTTGTTGATGTAAGCACCAGCCAGAGTTTGTGGAAAGCTTGGCTTCTTCCATCACCAGGGGCAACCCAAGCCTCCCTCCTGCTCTCTTTGTGGCCATAATCATCTTGGTTGGCTTAATTTGCATACTTATTCTGATTAGCTGGTGAGAGTGGCTTGTGGGTGCAACAGAGGTATGGTCAATTTTCATATTACTCTTTTATTAGAGAGGATTTTATGAAGGCCAAGTTGCCTTAACTTTTAAGTGGAAATTAACCATTCCAAGGGCAATGATCATATGGAATATATTATTAGGAGCTTTCACTGAGAATCAAAAGAAGTTTTGTCTTTTTGGATTAACAGAACAAAGAAATAGGAAATAGAGGTTTCAGAATAGGAAGACACCATTCAATCTGCAATGGAGGCTTCCCAAATGTACTTCAGCTTCTCTTATAACTCAGTGTCATAGGGTGTGTCACAGATTTATTGAGATGACTGGACATTTTCAATGCAAATTGATGCTTGGTGCTTGGTGCAGTGATAGAAAAAGCTAACCAAGATGATGAACTAGAGAAGTATGTTTCTTTCCTTAATGATCCAAAATGTTCCTGAGTAACACACCCAAAGGTAAATAAATGATTGAGTGTCCATCCTGACAGTAAAGAATAGTAGGGAGAGATGTCATAAAACAAGTCACAGCTAGCCCAGATGTGTAGGAGGCAGAATTGCTTCAAGCATGGACTCCCTTCACTTGAATTTAGCCTGATATGGGATGTGCTAGAGGAAGTGTGGTCTAGTGAATACAAACAGAAACTTCTCACAGAAATACAGCATTCTGTGTGAACATGCACAGTACTTACCAGTGGAGAATAATTTGTGATTTGTGAAACAGTTAAATTCAAGGTGTATGTTCTTTAGTGTACACAATAACCATGGAATGAAGAAACTAGGGACTGCTTGGGTGAGGAGAAAAGAATGGCAAAGTTGAGATTCAAATTGAGTCCCATGTGGAGCCATTTGGCACATTACAGACATTAATCAGAGCACACAATTTCTCAATTGGATGCTGGGCATGAAAACTGCTGAGAGCTGAACCACAGTTCCCTCAGTGATACATCTTTTCTCAGCCCCCCAGTGTGTGGTCAGTCTTACTCTCACAAATTCCACTGAAAATAGTCTTTCTTTTTCATACTTAAAAATTCTTTCCAAACAAGTGTTTCCTTTTAACATCCCCAAAGCAGATTGACTTTTTTGAGCTATGTATTGCTTCCAAGTCTGTCAATGTCAGAGGCCTCAAATTAATTCCAACATCTCATTGCTGTTTTCCCTTAAGAAGTCCAAATGGCTCTGAACACATTTTGGGTTCAATCTATTTATGCTTATTTAAAAGCCCATTAGACCCACATTTCTACCCTCTGCCCTATCCATCTTGATCCAGGAAATGCTTGTGATTAGAATGGGGATCTTGATAGTTATTTCTATTATGTTTCTTCAGTCCATCAATTATGAAGCTGTTATATCCAGTAAAATAAGAAAGGAGTCATGTAAAAAAAAGAAAGGGGTCAATCAAACATTATTGAAGCTTTGAGGAATGAAGGCCACAGGAGAAAACCATTGCATACTAAGTAGTTCAGCCTAATAAATGCCAAAGAAAACATTCCCAAATTATTACAGAAAATTCTTTTGAACTTTCAGCCTATTTCTTCCCGCTACTGTTGGTGATATTTGAACAGACATGTGTCTCCACATGTGCCCTACTCTGACTTGTGACTTGATTTCACCCCTATGATATCAGATTCTAGGTGTGTGAAGGTTCATGCCTGATGTCCTATTCTTTCTTATTAACTAGTGAGGAGAAGATCTGAAGAAGGCCTTCCCTGACCATACAAGATGAAGTGGTACCCATTCTCACACCTTCTCTCTTGTCATACTCTATTGTATCATTTCAATTTATTTCTCTGTCTAGTAACTTACTATTCTCTTGTGCATTCATTACTTGACTTGATAATTATCAGTTTCTTCAACTAGAATGTAATTCTATGTAGGAAAATACTCTGTATTGTTCAGTATGTTATCTAGGGCCTAGAACTGTATTTGGTGCAGAGTATCCCTCTAGGAAATATCTGTCTATTGATAGACTCTGAAATAATGAGAGAATAAGTTGGCATCATTATGTTGTGAGTGTATGGACAGCACCCAACAAAGTAATTGGTATATAGCAGGTGTTCACAGTGACCCTCTCTTCTTCACACTCACTTTAAATGCATTTTAAGACACAGGCTGAAAGGTAAGAGGATGTCTATATTGTTGACTCAACTTTTAACTGACTTCTTAGGTCTGTTTCTGATTTAGTTTGGCCTTTCAAATGGGCCAGGAGGGTGCAGTGAAAACAAACACACCAGACTACTGGAAGCCAGGATCTTGTGTTACAGTCTTGGTTTCAGCTCTGATTCACTGTGTGAGATGTTAGCAACCTACTTAACCTCTCTGATTCTGTTTCTTCATGTATAGAATGAAGAGGTTGAATAGATGATGTTTAAGATTCTTTGAAATTCTTGAATTTTATTTTACCTCTCTTTAAATCTGAGCACAGACCAGACCCTTCATACTTATGATGTGTCCTGCAACCCTTAGAGAAATGCTGCTAAAATATTCAAAGTGAAGTATCACCATGAATATGCATCACTCTCTTTGTTTCATGGAAGATCTCTATTTCAGAAGTTGTGCTTCTTTGTCAAGCACTTTGGGAATCTTTGTACTTCAAGTGAATTTAATAAATTACCTTTTATATTTTATAGCACATCCACTTGAGGATATAAGGATAGTCATTAAGTACTATCTATATATATAAAACGCTAATATGCTAAACGTCTGACCAGTCACTATGATGCACATTTACCACCAGGGAGCAGACGCTCAATGAAGGAGATGTGGTGACACACACTGGACGTTTACAGAGAAAGGCACCACAGACCTGGTGCCCACAAAGCAACACTCAGCTTCTCCCAAGTGGGACACAGGCCCCATTACCATCCTGAGCAACAGCTCACCAAATCAACGCTGCTGAAACTCAATGGTGCAAAATGCAGCTCACAGCTCAGCCCAGCCCAGCCCAGAAATGGTGGCTGTGGGTACCACATAATGATATCAGGTAGCAATTTCCAGCTTCCTCTTCTTAGCAACTAACCTCCTTGGAGTTTTTTTCAGCCCAGGAACACAACTTGGTTTATATCCAGGTGTAAACATTTTACACTTTAACCAAATGTCTATGAAGTGTTTTCCCATGCCTCATCTTATTTGATTCTCACAGAAGTCCTGGAGTAGGTAGGAGACTCTGTGGAATCCTATTTTCTCTTCATTAGCTGGAAAACGAAGATTTAGAAAGCTTAGAAACTTTACTCAACTGAAAAGAATTAAGAAATGGTGGACCTTGGAAATAACTTCAGGTTTTCTCACTGCTGCAGTTAAATATTTATTCTTTGTTCTTCCGGCGTGATCTACAATAATAACCTGCTTCACGTTGATATTTACTGATGTGTTGCTGACAATTACCTGAAAGAGAAGTTGTGGTGCTTCACTGGGCTGGAAAAAGTTTAGCTAAATCAGAAAGCAGGTCTAATTAAGCAAGTTTATCTATATATATAAAGCTCTCATTGGCACCAATCACACATGTGTGTTTTGATCTCATTGTTGATAGTGAATTTGGTTGACATATCTATTATAGAGAAAGGGCAAATAGTGATATTAAAATTTTTTTTCTAATTAATTGTCTTTCAATGTATATGAATTTGTGCACCAGGCCACTAGTTGTTTATAAAAAAGTGAAAGGATGAGCTGCTTGAAATCATAAGAATAATTTATACTTTAGATTCTGTTAGTGCCATGCATTAAAAGCCCAGAGTTACAAAATAGATTTTGTATGATTATATGCACAACAGAATCCCATCACAAACACCTGCTTATTACCTGAATTAAGAATATAATTTGTCAAAATATAACCTCACAAATGACTGTGTTTCCTGAGACCATTCACTCTTCAGTTGACTGCAATTTTGCCTTCCTCCTTAGTTCTCTGAAAATACTCTTGCTTTATAGTAGGTGCTACCTCTTGGTCAATTATTAATCTTTGCTATTTGATGGATTCATGACAGATTTGCCTGTGCCCTCTTCCTATGTCCCACTTAGTACTTATGCTGGATCACACATCTGTGCTTTGTACATGCTCTCCTCTGCCTTAGATTGTCCCTAAACTCCAGCTCATTTTTGAATATGTGGCTCAAACATTTCATCATCATTGAAGCCTTTCTGACCAACTCTCCTTATTTGGGAAGAACCAGCTTATCTCTTCTTTGTACTGACATATACCAATATATAACAAAAATAAGTATTTATTCTGTATTTTTTTGCACGTCTGTATCACTTATTGAGAATTAACTGGATAAGAATTTCATCTTTTTAAAAAAATCTATTTTTGTTGTTGTTGTTGTTAATCCTCACTCAAGGATATTTTTTCCATTGCTTTTTAGAAACTTTTCAGAGAGATTGGAAGGAAGGGAGGGTAGGAGTGAGGGAGAGAGAGACAGAGAAACATCAATATGAGAAAGACACATGGATTTGCTGCCTTGGCCACAGGCCACAACAGGTGTCTTACTTGAAACCCAGGTACGTGCCCTTAACCGAAATCAAGCCTGTGACCTTTGTGTGTGTGGTTGAAGCACTAACTGCTGAACACACCAGCCAGAGCAATACTTTTTATCTTTTAAATTTTTATGTTCTTAGGCATCATCTAGTAGTCTCAATAATGTTTGTTAAATGAATGAAAATATAGGATTTAATTTCTGGCCCCCAAACCAAAGTTATAAAAAGTTTTTGATTGGTACATATGAAATACTCTTTGAAATGGCTTTCTGGGTATAATTGAATTAAAAGGTAACTTCAGAGGATTCCATGAATCCTATTAAAAATGTCTGTAGCTAAATATGGTATGAATCAAGCTGTGTTTTGGTTTACATTATTTCACCCAATTAAGAGATGTTAATTAGATCAGCCTGCCATCGAGGGGATTAGAACTGATATTAAGTTGATTGGTTTCTTCTCCATCATAAAATGTGTACCTTGCACAGTCTCTAGACACACTAATGAAGTGAAGTTTGTGCAGCAGCCCATGGATTAATTGTCTCTTTGGCAAAATTTCATCTACATTCAAAATATGGCTCATAATTTTTATTACTTTTAATTTTAATTGAAAAATGATTTCATATCAGAATTAAAGAAATATAGTAGGGGAAAAATCATTGAGAATCAATCATCCTAAGCAAAAAATATTTTAATTATTGCATGTTACCTTCTCACGCATACATATTTTTGTATAGTTGCAATCATAAGTTTTTTATAGAGTTTCTATATATGATCAAATGTACATATAGCAATGTTTACCAACAGATACTTCATAGAATGCTAGTATTCTTGGGATTTTAACTGATTTACTTGGGGAAAATAAAACATCTCTGAGATCAGATAACTTTGAGAAGTTGTACAAGTAAACATATCCTTTACTATAGGATTTTTCAAAGCCTATAATATATTTTAAGGAAAAAGACAAAAATATGAAATTTTCTTCAAATTAATTTTTACATGAAACTTACAAAATATATACAGTGAAATGTCTGTTCCACAAATAATTGTTTAGAATACACTTTGGAAATCACTGATGTGGGATACCTAATTTACTCACCCATTCTTTTACTATTGGATAATGCTATTTAATCACACTTGGAATAAAGCCCCCAATATCCTTAACATGGCCTACAAATGTGTATTTTCTGATACTTTTTGGCTTATTTCCCATTATTCTCCTACCACTCTAATTCTTGATTCTACTAAAGTCTTTCCCATTGTAGGCAGGGCTTTTGCACATCCATGTTTTGAATTATTTAAAAAATTTTTTTTATTGATTTCAGAGAGAGAGAGGGAGAGGAAGAGAGAGATACAAACATTAATGATGAGAGAGAATCATCAATCAGCTACCTCCTAGATGCCCCAAATTGCATGCAACCAGGGCATGTGTCTTGACCAGGAATTGAGCCATGACTTTCTGGTTCATAGGTCGATGCTCAACTACTGAGCCATACCAGCTGGGCCCAAGTTTTGACTTTTATAGATAAAAGCACACTTATCATATCGTCTTTCATTATTTTTTAATTTACTACTCATTTTCAAGAAATATAGTTACTTAAAGGCATTTAGTACATTTGGTTTCATCTCAAACCAGCACTATGGTGCATGGCAATTCCCTGTCTTTTTCAGAAAAGCCAATCAAGTTTTGCGATTATGGATGTTAGCCTAAGCAAAACCAAAAGAGAAAGGCACACAATAGATCAAAATGTGAAATATCAGTGACTTTCAGACCAGTTATTCTATTCTCTTGGTTGATAAAATTGATTGAATCTCTTCTTTCAGGGATTTTCTGAATATGTTTCATATTGTTGCACATCATAGCTCATTTTGCTCAGTGACATGGAAGTGGCAATTTGTTCTCTTCCACATTCTTGAAGGCCCATGGTGCTCTAAAGGAAGTGAAGGATGACTGTTGACCTAGTTAGAGCTGTCTCCCAAGTATATAACAAGAGACCTAGGGTACACACATGCTTCTGTCATTTTGCTCCTACTTAGTAATCAGTAAATAGGATGGAAAGCATAGATTGAATATTTATCAAAAGTATAAGTAAACCCAAAATCATTGAATGAGATTTTGGTCCAACTCACTTATTTTATAGTTAAGCAACCGCAGACCCCAAGCCTGAGCCACTACACAACTTCAGAAGGATTCATTTGCATAGATTATGGTATGAATGGGGCCCCCTGAAGTTGTTTACTGTGGGGCCCAGTTCAGAAACGTTAAGAGACTTTGTGGTTTCAGGCTGCCAGTCTTATGTTTGATGATGAAATCCAACAATTAAATATGTTCGACAGACTTGAGAGATGGTAAAATGAATGTAAAGCAAAAAGTGTAAAATATTCCAATTAGATTTTGAAATCAATTGACCCAATCCAAACAAAGGAAAACCTGACTTCAGGATGTCTAAATTATAATGATATTATGATGAGTTAGTTAACCTCAAGTGCTGTTAGGAACCCAAAGGCTATAGTTGTGATGTGATCTAGTGCAGTGATTGGCAAACTCATTAGTCAACAGAGTCAAATATCAACAGTACAACGATTGAAATTTCTTTTGAGAGCAAAATTTTTTAAACTTCTTCTAATGTCACTTTTTCAATATAGACTTGTCCAGGCCATGGTATTTTGTGGAAGAGCCACACTCAAGGGGCCAAAGAGCCACAAGTGGCTCGTGAGCCGTGGTTTGCCAACCTCTAGATCAGTGGAATCCTAGGCTGAAGTAATAGAGACAGAGCATTTCAAACCCCTGCATTGATTAGAATACAACAGAATTACTATGTTTAATTCTAGGAATCATATATTTTTAAATGAATACTAACAAATCTTTGATCCCCAAGGTCACGTGCACGGAACCTGGTAGCAACTCAGTGAATACTCAGATTATTGCTGAACTAATAGTGTTTTATGTAAAGCACCTGGAACATTGTAAATGGTCAGAAATGTTAGGTTTCTCTTCTCTTTTCACAGGGAGTAATCAAATGTTATAGAAACTGGTAAACAAGCTGACTAAACAACCTTTCAAGAAATAGGAAAATTTTATGAATATTTGAATCTTCAAAAACTAAAAGTCTTGTCTAGCTGGCATAGCTCAATGGTTGAGTGTTGTCCTATGAACCAGAAAATCATAGTTTGATTTCTACTCAGGGCACATGCCCGTGTTGCAGGTGGATCCCCAGTAGGGAGCGTGCAGAAGTCAGACGATCAGTGAAATGATTATCTTATTATTGATGTTTCTCTTTTTTACTCTTCCCTCCTCTCTGAATCAATAAAAAAATATTTAAAAAAACCCAAAAGTCTTATTTTCTGCTTTTGCAATTTTTATTGTAATTCCCTACAGATATATTGGTTGTTTTTTATTACGACCTTATTGGAATTGTAAAAATGTCAACCAGTGAGATCTCCCTCCCAACCCCCCTTCCTTTTTTCTTTCCACATTTATTGAGGGCCTTGGCAATGTGATAAATTTTGGGCATTTAAAAATTAATACTTTATGATTTCTTTTAAGAAATTGTTCTGAAGGAGGAATCCAAGATGGCGGCATAGGTAAACACCTACACTGCTGCCTCGCACAACAATTTCAAAACTACAACTAAAAGACAGAACAGACATCATCCAGAACCACAGGAAAGCTGGCTGAGTGGAAGTTCTACAGCTAGAAGGAAAGAGAGGGGCTCACGGAGACCCAGAGGAGCTGCAAAAAGCCGAGGTACTGAGACGCGCAAGCTGAGAGAGCGGGGGCCGGAGTACCTGGCTGGCTTTCTCTGGCGGGAGGGAAATGGACACTCCCAACGGCACTGAACCCCTTATCCTACGACACTAAACCCCAGATCCAGCCGAAACTCATACGGGGGGAGTTTGGACTGTGAAAAGGGAGAGGTGCACGGAAATTTAGGGGAGTCGCAGAAGATCAGGTCTGGTCTCGCACGCGGACGGTGCTGCGCGCAGGACAGATTGCTGATTGTGCCGCTGGCTTTCGCGAGTGGGCGGGAGACAGACCCTCCGAACTGTGCCACTTCTGAGTCCGCTGGGTCCCTGTTTCGGGCAAAACCCTGGGGACCTAGACTCGTGTGGTCCTAGTGCTCAGGGGAGCTGGAAAGGCAGCGGTAAGAGGCACTGCGGGTGCGCGCGCGCACAAGGACCGCTCCAGGGATTACCCAGTCACGTGAGATTCAGGGGCCGTGGAGGGCGGGGCGACTGGAAGGCAAGGCGGTCCCTTAAGCTCTGAGACTCCACCCCTCATAAGCTCAACAGAGGCTTCTTCGGTTTTGCATCTGGTATCATAAGGCTGAATCCAACACAGAAGTTTCCCAGGCATAGTGAAAATGCCGAGACAAGGGAAGGGATTACAAGCAAAAGAAATGGAGGAAAAAAAACGACTGGATATAGAGTTCAAAACCACGCTTGTAAGGTTTTTCAAGAATATGCTAGAAAAATTCGATAAATTTAGTGAGACCCAAGAGGAGATGAAAAAGGATCAACTAGCGATACAAAAGAGCCAACTAGAGATGGAAAAGGTCCTACTAAAGATGATAAAGGACCAAATAGAAATTAAACATACACTGACTAAAATAAAAAATATTATAGAGTCCTAACAGCAGACTAGAGAAAGGCAAGAATCAAGTAAAAATTTTGAAATATAAAGAAGCAGACAACATTCAACTGGAAAAGCAAGAAGAGAAAAGAATCCAAAAATGTGAACATAATGTAAGGAGACTCTGGGACAGCTTTCAGCGTACCAACATCAGAATTGTGGGGGTGCCAGAAGAAGAGAGAGAGCAAGATACTGAAAACCTGTTTAAAGAAATAATGACTGAAAACTTCCCACATCTGGTAAAAGAAATAGACTTACAAGTCCAGGAAGCACACAGAACCCCAAAGAAAAGGAATCCAAAGAGGACTACACCAAGACACATCATAATTAAAATGCCAAGAGCAAAAGAGAAAGAGAGAATATTAAAAGCAGCAAGAGAAAAACAGTTTATTACCTACAAGGGAGCACCCATACGACTGTCAGCTGATTTCTCAACAGAAACGATGCAGGCCAGACGGGAGTGGCAAGAAATATTCAACGTGATGAATAGCAAGAACCTACAACCAAGAATAATCTATCCAGCAAAGCTATCATTCAGAATTGAAGGGCAGATAAAGACCTTCACAGAGAAGAAAAAGCTAAAGGAGTTCATCAACTCCAAACCAGTATTATATGAAATGCTGAAAGGTACTCTTTTAGAAGAGGAAGAAGAAAAAGGTAAAAGCCAAAAAATTATGAACAACAAATACATATCTATCAACAAGTGAATCTAAAAATTAAGTGAATTAAAAATTTGATCAACAGAATAAGCTGGTGAATATAGTAGAATCAGGAGCACAGAAAGGGAGTGGACTGATAATTCTCAGGGGAGAAGGGGTGAGGGGTGTACAGGGAGAGACTGGACAAAAATCATACACCTATGGATGAGATCAATGGAAGGGAGCTAAGGGCAGAGGGAGGGGTGGGAGCTGGGTGGAGGGATGCTATGGAGGGGAAAAAAGAGAAACAAATGTAATAATCTGAATAATAAAGATTTAATTTAAAAAAGAGATTGTTTTGAACAGAAGTAGTTAGTCATGAAAACAAATAAATTACCATATAGTGTAATGGTTGTAGCAATAAAAGCATGTACAGGGCAGAAATATAGCAATTCAATTCAATAAATACTGGCTTTGAGAATTTTTTTTATGTATCAGGCACTGTGTTAAGCCAGAGGATACAGCTGAAGACAAGACATAGCCATCTCTTATGGAGATTAAACAAGTAATTACACATGTGTAACTTACAATTGGAAAGGGAAGCACATGAGAGTGAGAGTCAGAAGAAGAGAAAGGCTTTCCTAAATTTATTTGAGCTTAGGTTGAATGAAATACATGAGTTGGTCAAGCACATAGAAAGTAAAAGAACAGTCTAGGCAAATGTCACACATTTGCTGTGAGGGTTGTTAGATTTTCCTGAAATTTGATATTTTTCTCAATAGGTAATGTTCTTTTGAAAAAGTAATGATTATTTCAAGTTGTTGTCATATTTGTTGGAAAGGGAAATAACCCAAGAAACACACACAGTCAGCAAACTTGGAAAGTCATATTTGTTTTGGCAATGTCAGTCTTACTTACAGGCAAAATACAAGGTCTTGTCTGTTGTCGTGAATTAAAGGGTTTGAAGTAGACTTTCCACTTATATGAAGACTCATTTTTTGGGTAGCTTTTAAGAGCTTCTTGTTAAATTTACATACTCAAAGAAGATATAACTTTTAACGCATTGCTGGGAGTGAGTGCAATAGATTACTTTTTTGAAGAAAGAGAAAGGAAAGATCAGGCAAGAACTAAGGTAGGAAAAGTAAACAGAAATTAAAGGAGAATGAAGACATTCAAGATTGTGGCCAGTCCATACAAAGGGGAAGACTTGGAGATGGATGGCAATGTCTTCCAGATTCAAATTGTCTAGACCTGACCTTAAGAGTTGGGTTAAAAGAAAATACAGAAAATTTAACAATATTCACAAATGTCCTGAATATTGAATATCTGAAAGGAAGAAAGAATGAAAGATCTATGCAAAATCAACTCAGTGAGATTTCTTTGACCTCCCCTACCTGGATGTTAATCACCTTTTCTTCTGTGATCTTTCATATTTATATATGGCAGATATTACATACTGTCTTATATGTCTACTAGAGGCCCAGTGCATGAATTTGTGCATGGGTGGGGTCCCTTGACCTGACTGGTAATGGAGATCTATTGGGGGGCCAGCTGGCCAAGGGGAGGGACTGTGGGAAGTTGGCTGGCTGGCCCCCATATTGGGGCTAATTAGGGAGATGGTTGGCTGGCTGGGGGGAGGGGCCACAGGAAGTTGGTTGTGGGAGCAAACTGGCCACCAGGGGTCAGCTCTTACATTGAGCATCTGCCTCCAGTGGTCAGTGCACATTATAGCAACTGGTTGACCGGTTGTTCTGGTCATTCCAGTCCTTCCATTTGGTCTTACCGGTCGCTTAGGCATATATATGTATATATATGCATGTCCTTGTCTCCTATCCTTCTTTAAACTACTTATTCAGATATCTTCTTTCAAGAATCTCAGTACCTGGGATTTGCTACATTTTGGGGAATTAAGGAAAATATTAGAGGAAACGGAAGAGGACAGAATGATTTAGACAAAGGTTGGACAAAATATAAAAATGTTGTAGATAACAGAGGGAAAGAAGTGTCAAGTAAGAAACTAAGCTAGCATGTAAGGGGGGCCTGACTCAGTTGGGGCATTGGAAGAAGTACCCTGAAGAATTATATTGAGTTGAGATCTGAAAGGTGAATAGGAACTAACCAAAAAAGGGGGAGAAACTTGAAAGAGCAATCTAGGCAAGGCTGCTGGCTGGTGATGGAAATGACACAAGAGGTAAATACAAGCTAAAATCAATAAGACTTTATTATTGCATTTGAAAAATGTCATATTCCATACATCTCTTTAGTTCAGGAGATGTGGTGGTGAATAACAGACTTTCCAAAACTTGAAGGTCTTACCTCATACTGGAGGGAGATAGATAGACAAACATGCAAACAGATCTTTTATTGATGTTTCAAAGAGGGAAGTGACAAGTTGCATTTAGGTTCTAGGCTGGGCAACTGGATAGATGTTGGTGCCATTAACTCACATAGGGAATGCTGAAGGAAGACCATATTTGTCCAAGAAGAGCATGGATTCAATTTTAGAAATGCTATTTGAAGTGTTGTTGGGATGAACAAGTGGATAGTAAGTTGTTAGTTGTATATGTGTGTTAGAGTTTCATTATTGTCTTGACCTAAAACATATATTCTGCAGTCATTGATGTATAGATAGTAATTAAAGCCATAGACATGGGTATAACTGTCTTATGACCACACAAGCTATGCACTTTATAACTTGAGGGGGAGCCATTTACATATACTATGGTGTAAATAGTGTCTCCTGAACTGTGCAGAGTGGTGGCCATGAATGTTGAAAGATGACCTAGGAGAAGGAATATGGAGTGAGAAGAAAATTGAGCTTTTATGATCAAATTTTGAATATGTTAAACATTTAAGGACCAGGCAGAGAAGAAAGAGTTATTAAGGGAGAGTGAAGCAAAATGGCAGAGAGCTGGGAGGCAAACAAGGAGAAATGTCAATGACACCAAAGGAAGAGAGGGCTTTGATGGAGAAGTGGTCACCAGGCTCTACTACTGCTGAGAAATTTAGTAAAATGAAGTCTGGACACATGGTCATCTCAGGTCTTGGTGGACTTAATAAAATCTGTTTTAGTGGAGTAATAAGGCCATATTGGAATGGGTTGAGGAGTCAGTGAGAGGTGAAGAAATGTAGACAACTAATCTGTCTTATGATGTAACATTGGAAAAAATGTCCCCACCCAGCCATGCAGGATGAGGCCTAAGTTGAGGTGATTCAACTCAGATGAAGGTGGTAACTTTCCAAGAACCTTAATTTGGAGGTGGTGGGTTTAGTAGTAGTTAGGTTTCTGAGAAATAAGTTTTTCTTCTTTTTCTCCTGTCATTTTATTGTCTAGAATATGACATTGATTAGGATGGCAGTGTCTGAGGTGACAACAAAAGAGTGGTTTTTGGAAAAGGGGCTGGAATTTCCAGGACACACATTGAGTTGATTCTACTGTTATATTTGAACAGCACTAATAAATTGGGAAAACATGGTGCAGACCACACACAAATTTTGCAAGGCTCTCCACTGATATAAGGAGCATATTCCTCAAGTGCTTTAGTTTATATATGCCCTATTATTTACTTTTAGTGTATCCATTGCCCTTTAAAGTATATCAATCTTCTGATCACATGCAGCTTATGATGTTTCTCAACCTATTGTTCTCTAGCTGAGAATTAGTTTGAGGGGATAGTCTAGATAGATCAGTGGCATTAGGACACATTTGTTGGAACTGACAGATCTCCCTCTTGCTCTTGTCCTTTTGATTTCTATATATTGCCAATGCACTTCAAGAATACCTTTAAGAACCTTATGTCTGAATCTACAGCTTTGAGTTACCTGCTAGAATGCTTTTTAGAAAGAGCTTCAAGAGTGGGAATTTATGCAAGTTCAGAAGAGGGTCTTTTAAATCTATTTTTTAAATTTCATAGAGAAAAATAGTTCATACATACTTGAGGTAGTCCATTGTCAAAATTCAGTGCGTGTTGCAGTATAATTCACTGTAAGGAAAGTATACTAGCAACAGCATTTTCAGGCAGGGACCTTGGCACTAATTATTACCTTTTCCTTAATGCATGTATCTGTCTGATATAACATGTCTTAACTTTAGATAGAACTAGAGGCCCAGTGCTTGAAAGTTGTGCATAGTTGGTGTCCCTAGGCCTGGCCTGTAATTAGGGCTGATCAGGCTCCCCATCACCATTGCCTCCAGCTCTCCTCCTTTCCTTGCTCCCTCAATGCCCCGCTGCCACTGATGGTCATCTGCCATGTTTTGCAGCACCCCTGGTGGTCAGCACATGTCATAGTGAGTGACTGAACTCCCAATCTCCTGGTCAAACTCCCAAGGGGACACTTTGCATATTAGCCTTTTTTATATAGATAGTTGTGACACTGAATTTTATATAGATAGTTAGTGTCATTTACATAAATTTTATTACTCAAGAAATGACTACTAAGTACATCCTAGCAATGTTAAAAAAGTGAACATACTAGTATATTTACTCTTCTAATACAATTCTGTGTATACAAAAAGTTGATAAACTGAAAATGTGAAAAAAATGTTATACTAATAACACCCACAGCCAACCAGGAGGGAATACGAAAATTAGTGGGACAAAGATGGTGGCGGCTATGGAGTCAGCTGGAGTATGTGGGAGGCTTGGGTCGCCCCCAGTGATGGAGGAAGCCAAGCTTCCCACCCACCTAGGCTGGCCACCGAAGGAGAGGCCTGTGAGTGGTGGCCATGGAGCAGGCTGGAGTATGCAGGAGGCTTGGGTCACATGGGCTGGCCACTGAGAGAGGGGCCTACAAACAGCCCTCAGCCCCTCACCCAGGTTGGCTATGTCACCATTAGGGTGAGGATTCCCATGGGGGGGCATGGCCAGCCTGAAAATGGCCTTCAGCCCCTTATCACTCCCTTAAGGAACTCCCATCCTGATCTGGGACACCTTTCAGGGCAAACCAGCTGGCTCCCACCAGTGCACCAGGCCTCTATCTATACTAATAAAAGGATAATATGCTAATTAGACTGGGAGACCTTCCAGGAGACCTTCTGGACATTCTTCTAGACAAAGCTATGGTAGCAGGGCTGAGATAGAGGCAGTTGGGGGCCAAGTGGGGAGAGTAGTTGTAGGTTATCAAGCCTGCAAGGGAGGGCAGTTAGGGTGACTGGGCTGGCAGGGGAGGGCAGTTAAGGGTGACTAGGTCAGCAGGGGAAGGTAGTTGGGAATGACCAGGCCTGCAGGGGAGGGAAGTTGGGGGCTACCAAGCCTTCAGGGAGGGCAGTTAGGGGTGACTGGGCTAGCAGAAGAGAGCAGTTGTGGGTGACCAGGCCTGCAGAGCAGGGCAGTTGGGGGCAACCAGGCTGGCAGGGGAGGGTAGTTAGCGGTGACCAAGCCAGTAGGGGAGGGTATTTAAAGTTGACCGGGACAGCAGGGGAGGGCAGTTAAGGGCAATTGGGCTGGTAGGAGATGGCAGTCAGGGGCAACTGGGCTGGTATGGAGGGCAGTTAGGGGCAATTGAATCAGTAGGGGCATAGTTAGGCATCAATCAGGCTGGCAGGGGAGTGGTTAGGAGGTGATCAGGCTGGCAGGCAGAAGTGGTTAGGGGCCATCAGGCAGGTAGGCAGGTGAGAGGGATGTCCGGCTATCTCTTTAGGCCAAATCCCACCAGGATTGGGCCTAAATGGGAAATCAGACATCCCTCGAGGGGTCCCAGATTGAAGATGGTGCAGGCTGGGCTGAGGGTCACACCCCCCTGCATGCACAAATTTCATACACTGGGCCTCTAGTATATATATAATAGTAATGTGAAACAAAAATGTCAAGGTTAGAGTGATATTGTTTTGCTGTTCAAAAGGAAAGTAAGAGTCAACAGAATCTTTACTTTCACACATAGTTGCAATTGACTCAGTTCTGACCAGCTAACCTTCCTTCAGTTTGGAATGAATCTTTGGAAAAGCTGAGGGGGTGGGATGGCATCTGACTCTTCGGGAACAACTGGGAAGTTAATGAGAAAGAGAAAGGTCTTGTCTTGAGGAAACTTATTGACAATACACCTAATAGAATAAAGGTCAACATATATTTATTTTTCAGTTTCTGAATATTTCCATCTATTTTGGACTGTGTGTTCCTAATTGCATTCTTTATTTTTAGAATGAAAGTTTCTCAAGAGCAAAGTATTATTCTTTCAAGGAAAGTACAACAACTCGCATGATAGATTCTTATTCTTGTTCTCACTATTCCTTTTGCCACTTGCTTCTCTTGTATTTTCTCTTTGAATGGTCAAATTTTAAGCATTTGCAGGAGTTTCTGGGTAGGAAGCTTTAGTGTGCTAAGTAGTGACAGACAAATTATCAGTCAGTTGAACCTGAAACAACTACAGTGGTACCTCGAGATATGAGTGCCCTAACATACAAGATTTTTGAGATATGAGCCATCGAGCGAGCGATTTTTGCTTTGAAATACGAGCAACATTTGAGATAGGAGTAATCGCGCGGATCAGCCGGCTGCATACGACCCACCAGTTTACCGAGACTCGAGCATCTCATAGTTTCCCACGCCTCAAGGTTACAGAACGAATTAAACTCGTATCTCGAGGTACCACACAGGTTGTTATTGTTGTATTATTTACTTTGGGGATGATGTCCCAGTGATATCTGCCTGATCTAACATGTTTTAAGTTTATACAGAATAGTTGTGACACCAAATTTGTGCCATAAATTCCTCCAAATAGTGCCACTGCCATTTGAAAGCTCTCAAGCACTGAGATATTGTCATTAAGGAATTCACTGACCAGCATGTTAGAACTATTAAGAGATTTTTAGCAATGTTGCATGCATTCAGAGTTTAGAAGTTAAAGCAGCAAAGGAGGACCCATTTAATATTTAAGTTATTTTCTGATTATAAAAGTAATACTTGCTTATTGCATACAACTTGGAAAAGACCCATTTAATGTTAAGAGAAAAATATTCCCTTTATGGAGACTGTGTTTTTGTATTGTCTGCATGTGTTCTTGGAGACTTGACTTCGTGTTGATATAGGGCAACAGTATCTCACACCACTGTCCTCTCTGCTTTGCACCCCCGCTCCAGTTTTCTTTCCTTTCAAAACCTGGTAAGCAAAACCACATGTCATTTGTGTGGTCAAGTTAAAGAAAAGAATAACCTCACCAAAATAAAAGTACTGCAAGTGAAATATAATCAACCTGGCCTTATTATGGTTTTTCTTTTCTCTTTAAGTTGTTCATAGCAAGCTCGAAGTATACAATGTGAACCAGTGGTCATATCTCTAGCCATCTGTTCTCTCTGTGGACTGGCTTTCAATCCACTGGAGAGAATTTATCTTATATAACAGGGTTTTTGACTTTTCAAGTTCTTTTAAAACTTCAGCGTGGCTTTATTGATGTTGAATATATTTATTTATTGTATTTGTACTGGTGTGTGAACAGACTTGATCAGGTTATGAATTATACTTTAGTCACTCTCCACAGTTTCTCATGGAAGCCATTTTCTTATCCTAAAGCCAGTTTATATGTACCCAACAACATCACTTATCTTCAGTGGTGTTTAAGTCTCTCCTGTCTTACACACACACACACAGAGAGAGAGAGAGAGAGAGAGAGAGAGAGAGAGAGAGAGAGAGAGA
>JAAGEH010000012.1:15078022-15226744 GCA_011751065.1 Lasiurus cinereus | reverse complement strand
TCTTTTCTTTTCTTTTCTTTTCTTTTCTTTTCTTTTCTTTTCTTTTCTTTTCTTTTCTTTTCTTTTCTTTTCAATAGGTAAGCCTGTAATGCTATTAACGTCACTCAGGACTGCTTTCACTGTGTCCCGTAGATTTTGGATTTTTGTGTTTTCATTGTCATTTGTTTCCAGGATGTTTTTTATTTCTTCTTAGATCTCTTTGGTAACCCAATCACTGTGCAATTACAAGGTATTTAGTTCTCAATGGTTTAAATTTTTTATTGTTTTTATTGTAGTTGTTTTCTAACATTATGCCACTATGATCTGAGAAAATTCTTGATATGATTTCACTTTTCTTGAATTTGAAGAGACTTTGCCTGTGTCCCATTAGGTGATTTATTTTTTGAAAATGTTCCATGTGCACTTGAGAAAAATGTATATCCTGTAGCTTTGGGGTGAAATGTTTAAAGATGTCAATTAAGTCCATCTGATCTAGTGAATCTTTTAGGATTGCTGTTTCTTTGCTGATTTTTTTTTGTCTAGAGGATTTATTTAGTGGTGTCAGTGGGGTATTATAGTCCCCTACTATGACTGTATTGTTATGCACTTCTCCCTTGATATCTTCCAGAAGGTTTTTATGTAATTGTGTGTTCCTGCATTGGGTACATGTATATTTACCAGAATTATATCCTCTTGTTATATCAATCTAATTTAAGTGGCCTTCCTTATCTCTTCTTATGATCTTCATTTTGCAGTCTATTTTGTCAGATATAGGTGTTGCTACCCCAGATTTTTTTTTTCATTTCCATTTGCCTAGAAAATATTTTTCCATCACTTCACTTTCAGTCTGTATGAGATCCTTGTTCTGAGGTGGGTCTCTAGTAAACAGCATACATATGGGTCATTTTTTCTTTCTTATTTTTTAAATTTTTTTATTAATATGTTACATGTATACATTTCTTCCCATTGATCCCCCCTCTCAGGCATACCTTAACCCTCCAGTATCCTGTGTTCATTGGTTATGCTTATATGCATGTATACAAGTCCTTTGGTTGATCTCTTATCTACCCCAACTCTCCTTAACCATCCTGCTGTAATTTGACAGTCTTTTTGATACTTTACTGCCTCTGATGTATCCTTTGTTCATCAGTTTATAATGCTCTTTATTATCCACAAATGAGTGAGATCATGTGGTGTTTCTCCTTCATTGACTGGCTTATTTCACTTAGCATAAGGCTCTCCAGTACCATCCAGATTGCTATAAATGATAAGAATTCCTTCTTTTTTATGGTAGCATAGAATTCCATTGTGTAAATGTACCATAGTTTTCTGATCCACTCATTTGCTGATGGGCATCTAGGCTGTTTCCAAATTGTAGCTATTGTAAATTGTGCTGCTATGAACAGAGGGGTGCATAAATCCTTTTTGATTGGTGTTTCTAGTTTCTTAGGATATATTCCTAAGAGTGGGATTGCTGGATCAAATGGGAGTTCCATTTTTAGTTTTTTGAGGAAAATCCATACTGTTCTCCACAGTGGCTGCACCAGTCTGCATTCCCACCAACAGTGCACAAGGGTTTCTTTTTCTCCGCATATTCGCCATCACTTGTCATTTGTTGATTTGTTGATGAATGCCATTCTGACAGGTGTGAGATGGTATCGCATTGTCATTTTGATTGAATCTCCCAGATAATTAGTGATTTTGAACATGTTTTCATGTGTCTCTTGGCCTTCCTTCTGTCATCTTTCGAAAAGGTTCTATTTAGGTTTGTTGCCCATTTTTTTATTGGATCATTTATCTTCGTTTTATTAAGTTGTATAAGTTGGCTGTAGATGTTGGAGATTAAACCTTTATGTGTGATAACATTGGCAAATATGTTCTCCCATAAAGTGGTCTTCCTTGTTGTTTTGTTGATGGTTTCTTTTGCTGTACAAAAGCTTTTTATTTTGATGTTGTCCCACTTGTTTATTTTTTCTTTTGCTTCCATTGCCCTTGGAACAGTATCAGTGAAGAAGTTTTTTTCAGCATATGTCTGAGATTGTGCTGCCTGTGGATTCCTCTAGTATTTTTATGGTTTCCCGTCTTATGTTTAAGTCCTGTATCCATTTTATTTTTGTATATGGTGTAAGTTGGTGGTCTAGTTTCATTTTTTGCATGTATCTGTCCAATTTTCCCAACACCAGTTATTGAAGAGGTTGTCTTGACTCCATTGTATGTTCATGCCTCCTTTGTCAAATATTAATTGAGCATAGTGGTTTGGGTGGATATCTGGATTCTCTATTCTATTCCATTGGTCTATATGTCTGTTCTTGAGTTAGTACCAAGCTGTTTTGAGAACAGTTGCTATGTAATAAAGCTAGAAATCTGATATTGAGATCCCACCTACTTTATTATTCTTTCTCAGATTGCTGTGGCTATTCAGGATCTTTTTTTTTTGTTCCAGATGAATCTTTGAAGAAATCTTTCTAGGTCTGTGAAATATGTTGTTGGTATTTTAATGGATAGTGCATTGAATCTATAGATTGCTTTGGGTAGTATGGACATTTTAATGATGTTGATTCTCCCAATCCATGAGCATGGTATGCTTTTCCATCTGTTTATGTCTTCCTCTATCTCTTTTTACAGTTTCTTGGAGTTTTCTGTGTATAGGTCTTTTACTTCCTTAGTTAAGTTTATTTCTGGTATCTTAATTTTTTTGATGCGATGGTAATTGGGATTGCTTTTATAGTCTCTTTTTCTGTAAATTCACTATTAGTGCATAGAAATGTCATATATTTCTTAGCATTAATTTTGTATCCTGCTGAAGAGTTAAAAATTCTCAAAGTTAAGAATAGAATGGAAATTTCCAGAGTGCTGTAACCCAGGTGCAGGTTGTTAGTATAACCTAGGTGCAGGTTGTTAGTGTGTGTGGTGAAGACAGCCTGTAGCCAAATTGCGGAAGGAGACAAGCCCCAGATGCCTCAAGAGATTAACCCAGAGATAACCAATAACCGCCAGCTGCATCCTGTTATCGTAATACTATAAAAATACCCTGTAACTTGGTTCGGGGCTTTCAGCCTCTGCTCTGCTTTCAGAGTACATTTTGAGCCCCAGCATGCTTGGTGAATAAACCCTTTGCTGTTTGCATGAGAACGTCTCTTGGAGCCTTCCATTGAGCGGTGAGCATTTCGACCCTTACATTTGGAGGCCCCAGCGAGATCAGCTCAGGCTGCCCTGGAAGCCCCCAACAGATGCTTCTTGGGGTAAGTACAGGCGCCTCTAGATACAGTGATTGCTTAGATTCTGGTTGAGGCTGGCAAGGTGGTTGTTGGTGCGGAGCGTGAGCTTCCTCCGACTGCGGCTGACAGACGTGTCCGGGAGCTGCAGGCCACATCCCCCGGGGATGCCCTGGTGGAGATAGGGGAGCTCCAGGGACTCCTGGATGTCTCCCATCTGGTGAATTCTGATTCAGTAACTTTATTGCCAGCCAGGATCAGTTTTGCCGGCTAATCCGTTTTGGTTTCTGTCTGAACGTTTTGTGTCTGCTATTGTTGTTTTTGCCTTAATTGTTATTGTCTGTTTGTCTGCTATTATGGGTCAGACCACCTCGACTCCCTTGTCTCTAACCCTGGACCACTAGTCGGAGGTAAAGGATAGAACACAAAATCTATCCCTTATTATTAGGGCTCCTTTCATCTGTCCCTCATCAGGCAGGTGAGAAATGTAGTCTTTCATCCTGGTCGACATGGTCACCCCGATCAGGAGGCCTCTGACATTGTAGGTAGTGGGCCAGCTCAAGGGCCTCGAGAAGACCCGGATGTGGCCGTGACTCTGCCGCTCCGTCCCTATAGGCCCAAGATAGATGATGGGAATGGGGGGGATATGCCAGCTTTCTGATCTGTATAAGTGGAAAAATAATAATCCCCCTTTTTCTGAAGATCCTACCCGACTGACAGGACTCGTGGAGTCCCTTATGTTTTCCCATCAGCCAACCTGGGATGATTGCCAGCAGCTGTTGGGCACCCTCTTCACCACTGAGGAAAGGGATCGGATACTCCTGGAGGCAAGGAAAAATATCCCTGGACGAGATGGGCGCCCGACACAGCTCCAGAACATTATTGATGATGTGTTCCCTCTACACCGACCTAGCTGGGACCCTAATACTTCTCAAGGTAGGGATCATCTGTCCGCCTATCGCCAGGCTTTCGTGGTGGGTCTCCCAGTGACCGCTAGGCGGCCTACCAATTTGGCCAAGGTAAGAGAGGTGGTCCAAGGACCTAATGAGTCTCCCTCGGTATTTTTAGAAAGACTGATGGAAGCCTATCGGAGATACACCCCCTTTGACCCTCAGTCAGAGGAACAAAGAGCCTCTGTAGCCATGGCCTTTATTGGGCAGTCTGCTTCAGATATCAGGTGCAAGTTACAGCGCCTGGACGGACTGCAGTACTTGACCCTTAGAGATGTGGTAAAAAAGGCGGATAAGGTTTTCCACAAAAAGGAGACAGAGGAAGAAAAGGAGCAGAGAAAGAAGAAGGAAAGGGAAGAGAGAGAGGATATGAGGGACAAGAGGAGAGACAAGGCATTGACAAAAATCCTGGCCACAGTGGTAAAAGGCGCAGGACCCAGACGGGATAGGAGAAACAGTAAGGGAAATAACCTGGGCCCACGCCGCTGTCCAAACCTGGACCCAGACCAATGTGCTTACTGCA
This sequence comes from Lasiurus cinereus, assembly GCA_011751065.1. Classification (NCBI taxonomy): domain Eukaryota; kingdom Metazoa; phylum Chordata; class Mammalia; order Chiroptera; family Vespertilionidae; genus Lasiurus; species Lasiurus cinereus. The sequence continues at coordinate 15,222,077 of JAAGEH010000012.1, read as the reverse complement.
AGGAGAAAGGTCATTGGGTAAAGGAGTGCCCTAAAAGGAAAAGCTCTCGGGCTGCTCAGCCAGCGATTCTAGCCCTGGATGAAGATTAGGGGCTACGGAGCTCGGAACCCCTCCCCGAACTCAGGGTAAAGTTTAATGTGGAGGGGACCACCATTGACTTTGAAGTGGATACAGGGGCAGTCTATTCTGCTCTCCAGGCCCCTCTAGGTCCACTGTCCAGCAAAAGATCGTTAGTCAGGAGAGCAAATGGAAGCAGGTATCGTGCCTGGACAACGAAAAGAACTATGGATCTGGGAAGAGGAAAGGTCCAGCACTTGTTCCTGGTAATCCCTGATTGCCCAGCCCCTCTTATGGGAAGGGATCTACTCACCAAATTAAAGGCACACATAACTTTTAACCCCGAAGGGCCAGAAGTAGAATTCCTAAACCCCTTGGTAGAACAACCAGCAGTTGCAGCATTAACTATGTCAGTAGAAGATGAGTATCGGCTATATAGCTCCCTGAGGGAGCCCCTGGGGCAAGAAATACAGCCATGGCTTGCGGAATACCCTGAGTCATGGGCAGAAATGGCAGGATTAGGATTGGCTGTTAACCAACCCCCAGTAGTTATAACTCTAAAAACCTCAGCAACTCCTAATCGAGTTAAACAGTACCCCATGAGCAAGGAAGCTCAAGAAGGGATTAGACCCCATATACGAAAATTACTTCGGTTGGGTGTTCTAAGACCTTGCCAATCGGCCTGGAACACACCCCTCTTGCCTGTCAAAAAGCCTGGAACAGGAGACTATCGCCCTGTGCAAGACTTGAGGGAGGTAAACAGCAGGGTACAAGATATCCACCCTACTGTACCTAACCCTTATAACCTACTAAGTACCCTCAGTCCTGATCGGACTTGGTATACTGTGCTGGACTTGAAAGATGCTTTCTTTTGCTTCAACCCCTGTTTGCCTTTGAATGGACAGATCCTGGGGCAGGAATCTCAGGGCAGCTGACTTGGATGCGTCTGCCTCAGGGCTTCAAAAATTCTCCCACCATTTTCGATGAAGCCCTCCACCAAGACCTGCGCCTCTTCAGAACCCGCCACCCAGAGGTAACCTTGCTCCAGTATGTGGATGATTTGTTGTTGGCAGCATCCACCCAGAAAGAATGTGAGTATGGGACCCGCTTCTTGTTGCAGGAATTGGCATGGCTAGGATATCGGGCCTCTGCTAAAAAGGCCCAACTATGTAGACAAGAAGTGACTTTCCTGGGATATACCCTCCGGGGTGGAAAGCACTGGTTAACCGAGGCGCGGAAAAAGACTGTTACGCAGATTCCTGTACCCACTTCCAGAAAACAACTCCAGGAGTTCCTAAGAACGGCTGGGTTCTGTAGACTGTGGATTCTGGGGTTTGCGTCATTGGCCACCCCACTTTACCCACTTCTAAAGAGTGATGCAGAATTTTCGTGGGGACCAGAACAGCAGCAGGCTTTTGATGATATCAAAAGGGCCCTATTGTCAGCTCCAGCATTGGCACTCCCCGATGTAGAAAAACCCTTTACTCTCTATATAGAGGAACGGAAGGGAATAGCTCGAGGAGTCCTAACCCAGACTTTGGGGCCCTGGAGGAGGCCAGTGGCCTATCTGTCCAAGCGTCTGGACTCGGTGGCAAGTGGGTGGCCCCTCTGCCTGAAAGCTATAGCTGCTGCTGCTCTGTTGGCCAAAGATGCCAATAAATTGACTTTGGGACAAAAATTAACTATCATAGCCCCACACACCCTGGAGAGTGTCATCAGGCAACCTCCAGACCGATGGCTCTCAAATGACCAGAGCATTTTGTTGGATAAAGACCGGGTGACTTTTGGGCCACCGTCCACTTTAAACCCTGCCACCCTGCTCCCAGACGAGGCTGCAGACCCAGTCATGCACTCTTGCCAGGACATCCTAGCGGAGGAAGCTGGAGTTCGCCATGACCTAAAAGACCATCCGCTACCCAACTCGGAGGTAACCTGGTTCACGGATGGCAGCAGCTTCCTGCAGGATGGTAAGAGACATGCGGGGGCGGCGGTAGTCAGCGGGACTGAGACTATATGGTCGGCAGGGCTACCAGAAGGAACCTCTGCCTAAAAAGCAGAACTAATCGCTCTCACAAAAGCCCTGGAATTGGCTAAAGGAAAGAGGGCTACCATCTACACAGACAGTCGCTATGCATTTGCCACTGCTCACGTGCATGGGGCCATTTATCAACAGAGGGAGCTACTAACATCAGCGGGAAAAGACATTAAACATAAGACTGAGATTCTTAGGCTCTTGGCAGCTGTTCTGCTACCTATCGAATTGGCTATTGTTCACTGCCCCGGTCATCAAAGAGGATCAGACCCCGTAGCCATGGGGAATCGACAAGCAGATAAAGAAGCAAGGGCAGCGGCCCTCCGAGAGTCAGAAGTACTAGCACTGGTGACTGAGACCCAAGGAGATGATCCTATGACCGCAGCTACTGAAACTAAGGAACAACAGGCTACCTCCAATTTACAACACGTTCATCAGCTCACCCATCTGGGTGCTAGAAAAATGCAAGAGCTGCTAAAGGAGCAACCTTTTTCCCTGACCCCCACAGAAAATAAAAGGTTGGCAGAACAAATTGCCAGAGACTGCCAGGCCTGTCGAGTTGTAAATGCACATCCATCCCAGGCTCCGGAAGGAAAAAGACTGAGGGGAGATAGGCCTGGTCAATTTTGGGAAGTAGACTTTACTGAAATTAAACCAGCCAAATGTAGGTTAAGATATCTTTTAGTTTTTGTAGACACTTTCTCAGGATGGGTAGAAGCCTACCCCACCCGAAGGGAAATGGCTCAGGTGGTGGCCAAAAAGATTATGGAAGAACTTTTTCCTCAATTTGGACTCCCCCAGGTAATTGGATCAGACAATGGACCGGCTTTCGTGGCCCAGGTAAGGCCGGGATTGGCCAGGGTTTGGGGGATTAATTGGAAACTGCATTGTGCCTATCGACCCCAAAGTTCAGGTCAGGTAGAATGAATAGAACCATTAAGGAGACTCTAACTAAATTGACCTTGGAGACTGGCTTAAGGGACTGGACCTTGCTCCTACCTTACGCCCTATTTAGGGCTCGAAATACCCCTTCCCCTTCTATGTACAATCTTACTCCCTTTGAGATTCTATATGGCACTCTATCTCCAATTTTAAAACTGACCTCCATGGTAGATATAAATTCTTTGCCTTGTACCCCCTTGATTGCCAGGTTAAAAGCCTTGGAAGGAATTCAGCAGTTTATCTGGAAACCATTAGCGTCTGCCTACCAGCCAGGGGAAACCAAGGTCCCCCATCCCTTCCAAGTTGGTGACTCAGTATACTTGCGAAGACATCAGACACATAGCCTGGAACCTCGGTGGAAGGGACCCTACCTGGTGCTCTTGACAACCCCAACTGCAGTAAAGGTAGATGGCATTGCCTCTTGGATCCATGCGTCTCACTGCAAGCCTGCGCCGTCACCGGGATCCGGATGGACATTGGAAAGGACTGAAAACCCTCTCAAACTGTGCATTTGCCGCGTGGGTAGGGCTATGCTTTCTTCCCCTGACTACTAGCAACCCTCATGCCCCCTCTTCTTTAACTTGGGAGATTGTAAATCCCATGGGGCATGTAGTTTGGTCAGTCAGGGGAACCCACACCCCGGGGACATGGTGGCCAACTTTATCAGAGATATTAAATTAATGGTCATCAGACAGCAGTACACTGTCCTACAGGAACCAGATACAGATATCTAAGATTAGAGATCACACAAAAAGAAGTGGGGAATGAAGAGTTAAAAATTCTCAAAGTTAAGAATAAAGTGGAAATTTCCAGAGTGCTGTAACCCAGGTGCAGGTTGTTAGTGTAACCTAGGTGCAGGTTGTTAGTGTGTGTGGTGAAGACAGCCTGTAGCCAAATTGCGGAAGGAAACAAGGCCCAGATGTCTCAAGAGATTAACCCAGAGATAACCAATAACCGCCAGCCGAATCCTGTTATCGTAATATTATAAAAATACCCTGTAACTTGGTTGGGGGCTCTCAGCCTCTGCTCTGCTTTCAGAGTACGTTGTGAGCCCCAGCATGCTTGGTGAATAAACCCTTTGCTGTTTGCATGAGAACGTCTCTTGGAGCCTTCCATTGAGTGGCGAGCATTTCGACCCTTACACTGCTATATTGCTGAACTCATTTATTAAGTCTAATATTTTTTTGATGGAGTCTTTAGGGTTTTTTATGTACAGTATCATGTCATCTGCAAATAAGGACAGCTTTACTTCTTCTTTTCCAATTTGGATGCCTTTTATTTCTTCTTCTTGTCTAATTGCAATGGCTAATACTTCCAGTACTATGTCGAACAGGAGTGGTGAGAGTGGGAAACCCTGTCTCGTTCCTGTTCTTAGGGGAAATGGTTTCAGTTTCTGCCCATTGAGTATGATGTTAGCTGTGGGTTTATCATATACAGCTTTTATGATGTTGAGGTATGATCCTTCTATTGCCACCTTGCTGAGAGTTTTTTTCAAGAAAGGGTGTTGGATTTTGTCAAATGCTTTTTCTTCATCCATTATTATGACTATGTGATTTTTATCTCTCAATTTGTTTATGGGATGTATCACATTTATTGATTTACAGATATTGTACTATCCTTGCATTCCTGGGATAAATCCTACTTGGTCATGGTGTATGATCTTTCTGATGTGCTGCTGGATCCAATTTGCTAGAATTTTGTTGAGGATTTTGGCATCTATATTCATGAGAGATATTGCACTGTAATTTTATTTCATTTTGTTGTCTTTATCTGGTTTTGGTATTAGGGTGATGCTGGCTTCATAGGTGTTTGGAAGTGTTCCTTCTTCTTGAATGTTTTTGAATAGTTTGAGGAGGATAGGTTTTAATTCTTCCTTGAATGTTTGGTAAAATTCTCTTGTATAGCCATCTGGTCCGGGGCTTTGGTTTGCTGGACCAGATGGCTATATGTTTGACGACTACTTCAATTCCTTCCATAGTTATTGGATTATTGAGATATTTATATTCTTCCTGATTGAGTTTTGGAAGGTTATATTTTTCTAGGAATATGTATATTTCCTTCAGGTTGTCCAATTTGTTGGAATAGAGTTGTTCATAGTATTTTTTAACAATCCTTTGTATTTCAGAGGGGTCTGTTGTTATTTCTCCTCTTTCATTTCTGATTTTGTTTATTTGGGTCTTCTCTCTTTGTTTCTTGGTGAGCCTGAATAAAGGTCCATCAATTTTGTTTATCCTTTCAAAGAACCAGCTCTTGGTTTTGTTGATCTTTTGAATTGTTTCTTTGGTCTCCATGTTGTTTAACTGCTCTCATCTTTACTATTTCCTTCCTTCTGCTTACACTGGGCTTTTCTGCTTGCTCTCTTTCTAGCTCTTTGAGTTGTAGGGTTGGGTAATTTATTACAATTGCTTCCTGTTTTTTTGCAGTAGGCTTGTAGAGCTATGAAGTTCCCTCTCAAGAGTGCTTTCACTGTGTCCCATAGATTTTGTATTGTTGTGTTATCATTATCGTTTGTTGTCATGATGTTTTTTATTTTCTCCTTGATCTCTCTGGTTACCCAGTCATTATTTAATAGCATGCTGTCTAGTCTCCATGTGTTCGATTTCTTTCTATTGTTTTTATTATAGTTGATTTCCAGTTTTATGCCACTGTTGCCTGAGAAAATGCTTGATATGATTTCTATCTTCTTGAATTTGAAGAGACTTTTCCTATGATCTAGAATATGGTCTTACTTTGAAAATGACCCATGTGCACTGGAGAAGAATGTATTTTCTGTGGCTTTGGGGTGAAATGTTCTGATGATGTCATTTAATTCCATCTATTCTAGTGAGTCATTTAAGATTTATGTTTCTTTGCTGATTTTTTGTTTAGAGGATTTGTCCAGTGGTGACAGAGGTGTATTAAAGTCTCCTACAATGATTGTATTGCTGTCAATCTCTCTCTTAATATCCTCCAGGAGTTTTTTTTTTTATGTATTTAGGTGCTCCTATATTGGGTGTGTATATTTTCACCAGAGTTATTTATTCTTGTTGGATTGTTCCCTTTAGTATTAAGAAGTGGCCTTCTTTTTCTCTTGTTATGTCCTTCATTTTGACATCTAATTTGTCATATATAAGTATTGCAATCCCAGCTTTTTTTTTTCATTTCCATTTGCCTGATACACCATCTTCCATCCCTTCACCCTCAGTCTGTGTGCATCTCTTTTTCTCAGGTGGGTTTCTTGTAGACAGCAGATATATGGATCATGTTTTTTTATCCAATCAGTTACCCTATGTCTCTCATTTGAATATTTAATCTCTTTACATTTAAAGTTATTATTGATATGTACTTGTCTGTTGCCATTTTTATTCTTTATTCCTGTGTTCCCTCTTTGCTTCCTCTTTCTTTTTATTACAGCAGACCCTTTAACATTTCTTGCATTGCTGGTTTGGTGATAATAAATTCCATTAGTTCTTTTTTGTCTGTGAAGCTATTGATTTCACCTTCAATTTTGATTGAAAGTCTTGCTTGGTATAGTATTCTTTGATTCAGACCCTTCCTTTGCATGACTTTGTATATTTCATTCCATTCCCTTCTGGTCTGATGAGTTTCTATTGAGAAATCTGTTGCTAGTATTATGGGGGTTCCTTTGTAGGTAACTTTCTGTTTCTCTCTGGCCACTTTTAAGATTCTTACTTTGTCGTTGTTGTTTGCCATTTTAATTATAATGTGCCTTGGTGTTGGTTTTTTAGGGTTCATTTTGCTTGGTATTCTGTGAGCTTTTTGGATTTATGTGTGTTTTTTCTTTCCTATATCAGGGTTTTCTGTCATTATTTCTTCAAATAGGTTTTGTATTCCTTGCTCAGTTTCCACCCTTTCTATTCCTTGCTCAATTTCAAATAAGTTTTGTATTCCTTGCTCAGTATCCCAATTATGCAGATACTGTTTATTTCTTGTTATCCCAAAGTTCGCCTAGGTTCTCCTCTTGCTTTTTATTTTATTTTTTCCTAGAAGTTGTCGTACTTGGATATTTTTTTCATACTGTGTCTCCTTGCTCACTAATGCAGTCCTCTGCTTCTTCTAGTTTACTTTTGATGTTTTCTATTGAGGTCTTTTCAGCAGCCATGTCATTTTTCATTTCTTCCTGATTATTCTTTATTTCATCTTGACTCTTTTTTTTCTTCTTGTGTCTTCTTCATTTCCTCTTGGCTCCTACTCATATTGTCTATTTTGTCTTCCATTCTTTTCAGCCACCTTGTTTCCAATTTTGTGAACTCTTTCTCTGGCAGGTTTATTTCTGCTTCTATTTCATTTACTTCCTTTTTTGGTGATACCTGCTGTTTTTTCATATGTGAGCTGTTTCTTCATCTGCTCATGTTCTTTCTTCTCTGGGTGTCTGGTTATGTAGTTCTCTCTTTTTATCCCAGGCGAAATCGGACCTTTCCATGATGGCATGTGCAGCTCCTCTGAATCCGAGTGTTTGTGCTAATTGGAGAGTGAATATCTTGGTCCCCCAGCTGTTCGGTGGGTGCTGCAGCTATCTTTTCAGACTGCCGTAGACAACTATTCTCCCCTGAAATATGGTGTTGTCTCCGCGTTCGTGCTGGTGACTCCAGGAGACAAAAACCCCGTGGCAGTGGGGCTGTCTGGTCAGGGGAGCCCCATTCAGCAGTCTCCTACCTTCTTCTGGAGGATAACTGTCCCGTAACTTGCCAACAAACATTCCCAGTGTGACCCTCAGCTGTTCTCACTGTCTGCTCAGTGACAAAGCTCCAGACACATCTGTTTATTCCGAAGCCATTTTTTTCTCTCTTCTTTTCTTTTCCTGAATTTGAACCACCATCTCCATCATCTCGCAATCAACACACAAAGCCCAGGGTGATGGACCTGTTTACAGAGGTGAGAAAACATGCGGGCGCAGCGGACATTGGTTCATGTTTTCTTATCCATTCAGTCACTCTATGTTTTTTGATTGGAGCATTTAGTCTATTTACATTTAAGGGTATTACTGATCGGTACTTATTTGTCACCATTTGTATTCTTTATTCCTGTGTTCCTTCTTTCCTTTCTATTTCTTCTTTTTACTTCTTCTCTTTGGCATTTTTTGTATTGCTGGCTTGGTAGTGATAAGATCCCTTAGCCTGAGTTTTTTATATATTTTTTAAGCTCCTGATTTCCCCTTTAATTTTGATTGGTAGTCTTGCTTTATAGTGTATTCTTGGACTCAGTCCTTTGCGTTGCACCACTTTGTATACTTCTTTCCATTTGCTTCTAGCTTGATGTGTTTCTGTTGAGAAATCACAGATTATATGATGGGGAATCATTTGTAAGTAACTCTCTCTCTCTCTCTCTTGTAGCTTTTAAGATCCTCTCTTTGTCATTAACATTTGCCATTGCAATCATGGCATGTCTTGATGTGGGTCTTTTGGGATTCACCTTGCTTGGGCCTCTGTATTTTTTTAACTTTTTTCTTCCCCACATCAGGAAAGTTTTCTGTCATTATTTCTTCAAATAGATTTTCTAATCCTTGCTGCTCTTCTTGTCCTTCTGTTACCCCTATTCTATGTATTTTACTTCATTTCATGTTGTCCCAAAGCTCCCTTAAGTTCTCCTCCTGCTTTTTTATTTTTTCTTCAGTTACTGTTCAGATTGGGCTTGTTTCTCTATCTTATCTTCTAACTCACTAATTTGATCTTCTGTTTCTTCTAGTCTATTGTTAAAACCTTTCATGGTGTTTTTGATTATAGCTATATCAATTTTTATTTCTTCCTGAGTTTTGCATAGGTTGTTGATTTTTTTATCCATCTGGTGTTTGAAATGTATGACCTGGACAAGGAGAGACTACCACTGCTGTGAGCACTCCCAGACTGTGGGAATATGGCACAGAGCCCATGCCATCCTGAAGGGGAGAATGGCCTTTTTAAGGAACTAATCAGCACCACCAACCAGGCAGGTCTTGGAACTGCCTGTGACCCAGCAGCCACTCCAGCCAAAATCTTCCTGACCCACCCATAGATCCACTGACTTTGGGACCTCCACCTCCAAATGTGCACCACTAGGCAGCAGTAAGTGCATCTTGCTACCTCTCCAGTGGCAGAACTCCGGCACCACATTAGCATATTGCCAGTACACAGATATCCAGGGCACACTATTCTGGAAGCAGTGTCTGGGAGCCCCTGCAGGTGTGATTTTGTACAGACAAGGACACATGGCCGTGCAGTACAAATTCTGAACTCCCTCTTCCTGAATAACTGTTCACAGACACCCCAGCTGTGCAACTTCAATGCCAGGGCTCCTCAGAGTGCCTCAGAGCTCTGAGCAGGCAAAGGTACCTCCACAGATGCGCATTTCCAACAGGTAGTCCCCCTGAGCACATGTATACACACTGTGCTCAGGGGAGCAGCTGTGAGACTCTGCTGGGTGTGATTCTGCACAGACAAGGGACCACTGCCCCACAGTAGAAATTCTGAATTCCCACCTCCTGAATAACTTCCCATGGACACCCAAGCTGTGCAACTTCAGTGCCAGGGCCCCTCAGAGTGCATCAGAGCTCTTTACCGGCAAATGCACCTCCATAGATGTGCACTTCCAACAGGAAGGCACCCTGAACCTATCTATCCACAGAGTGTACATAGGAGCCACTGTGAGCTTTCCCTTAGTGGGATCTTGGACAAATAGGGGTGCATGCCTCCCTGGCAGTAGAAATTATGAATTCACTCATCACTGATACCTGCCTACAGATGCCTCAATTACATGTCTACACTGCCAGGGCCTTTCAGAGTGCTTCAGTGTGTCTTGCTGGCAAATGTACCACAGGTGCCTCTCTGAGCTGCCACTGAGAGCTAGTGCCTATCCACCACAGGTGCAGCAGCAAAAACTGAGTCTGCTCACCCCACAACTATAGAACTCTGGATACCACAGTCATGTCTATTCAGAGTGCAGGCTCCCTGAGCCCCATCACCTCAACAGGTGATTCCTGGGTGCCACTGGGTGTCCCCACTGGACACGCGTGATTTCAATCAAAGGTGCAAGATAGCAAAAATTGAAACATCTCCCTCCATGGCTGCTGACTTCTAGACATATCAGTTGTTCCTCTCCAGCTGGAAGACCTATATCAAGAGAACCCAAATAGCTAAAGTAGGGAGCTACACTAGATTACCAAACCTAGAAGACCTGAAAGATTACACCAGTAGCACCATTCCTCAAAGAACATGGTAGAAAAGCAATGGGATCTTAAATTAAAACATTACAGGAAAACATGGGGAGACAAAGAAGCAATCCCCAAAGGAAAGAAAAAGAGGAATCACTAGAAAGGGCATTAAATGAACTTGAAGCTAGCAACATATCAGAAAAATAATTCAGAGTAATGATTCTAAGGATGCACAAATGGCTGGATGACAAATACACTCCACTCAATGAGAATTATAAGGAGCTGAATGAGAATGTCATCAATATGAAAAGGAACCAAGAGAAAATGAAGAATAACATAGTTGCAATAAAGAACATAATGGAAGGTTTAAACAGTAGATTAGAAGAAGCTGAGGACCACATCAACAAATTAAAAGACAAAGTAGGAAAAACACACAGACACAGCAGCAACTGGAAAAAATACTTAAAAAGCAAGAGGAGAGCCTAAAGGAGCTTTGGCACAACACGAAATGAAACAACATTTGCATAATATGGGTACCAGAAGGAGAGGCAGACAAGCAAGAAATAGAAAACCTGTTTGAAGAAATAATGACAGAAAACTTCCCTGATATTGGCAAGAAAAATACCATGCAAGTCCAAGAAACACAGAGTCCCAAACAAGATGAACCTTAAAAGACTAAAACCAAGATACATCACAATTAAATTGGCAAACACCAATGACAAAATAAGAATCTTAAAGGCAGCCAGAGAGAGATAGAAAGTTACGTATGAAGGTTCTCTTATTAGAATGTCAATGGATTTCTCAGTAGAAAAACCCCAAGTCAGAAGGGAATGGAATGAAATTTACAAAGTAGTATAAAACAAGAGACTTAACTCAAGAATACTATACTCAGCAAGGCTATCATTCAAAATTGAAGGTAGAATCAGGAGCTTCACAGACAAAAAAAGGTCTAAGACAGTTTATCTCTAACAAGCCAGCAATTCAAGAAATGCTAAAGGGATTGCTGTAAATTGAAGAAAGATAAAGCCAAGAAGAAACACAAACATTAAGGAAAAATATGACAACAAACGTGTACTTATCAATAATAACATTAAACATAAATGGATTAAATGCACCAATCAAAAGACATAGGGTAGCTGAATGGATAGGAAAACATGATCCATATATTTGCTTGTGCAATAGACCCACCTCAGAACAAAGGATTCACACAGACTGAGAGTGAAGGGATGAAAAAATATTTTTCAGGCAAATAGAAATGAGAAAAAGTTGGGGTTGCGATACTTATATCTGATAAAATAGACATGAAAGTAAAGGCCATGACAAGAGATAAGGAAGGCCACTACACAATACTTAAAGGGAGCAATTCAACAAGAAGATATGACTCTGGTAAACATATATGCACCCAATACAGAAGCACCCAAATACATAAAAACAATTCTGGAAGATAATGAAGGGAGAGATTGATTGCAATACAGTCATAGTAGGGGACTTTAATAACACACTGACACCACTGGATAAATCAACTGTGGGAACCTCTTTCCACGTCCCGTGTGGTTCAGGGTTTTGGTTCTGAAGAGGCCGCACGTAAAAGAAATCAGAGACTAGAAAACATTAATTTGGCAATATTGGGGGGCCAGGTGGGAGCCTTCCTCTAGTGGAAAGGACTGCCACTTGCTCTGGCCTTTTTCTCCCTTTTATTAAGGCTTTGGGATACACCCCTAGCCTTTAGACAGGAAATAACAAAACAGAAATTAACATGAAACAAACAGGTAGAGGCTGCTTCAGCTAACAATGTTTTCATCTAAACAGTGAGTAATTAGCTCTGACCTTTCAGAGCAGTTAAGGTTGACCAGCCTTCTGGCCTCCTGTTTACATCCATTTAGTGAGAACAATGTTTGGTTTCTGACAATCAACTAAACAAAAAATCAGAAAAGCAACAGCAATTCTAAATGACACACTATATCCAATGGACTTAATTGACATCTTTAGAACATATCACCCCAAAGCTATGGGATATACATTCTTCTCAGTGCACATGGAACATTTTCAAAGATATACCACATATTAGGATATAGGCAAAGTCTTTCAAATTCAAGAAGATAGAAATCATATCAAGCATCATCTCAGATCACAATGGCATAAAACTGAAAATCAACTACAATAAAAACAATCCAAAAAAAATCAAACCCCTGGAGCCTAAATAACATGCTGTTACACAATGGGTTACTAAAGAGATCAAGGAAGAAATAAAAAACATAATGGCAACAAATGAAAACACAATAATTCAATATCTATGGGACACAGTGAAAGCAGTCTTCAGAGGGAAGTTCATAGCTCTACAAAACAAACAAACAAACAAAAAAACAAACAAGAAACTGGTAATAAATTATCTAATCCTGCAACTCAAAGAATTAGAAAGATAGCAACATGAAAAGCCCAGTGTAAGAAGAAGGAAGGAAATAATAAAGATCAGAGTGGAGATAAATGACAGAGAGATCAAAGAAACAATACAAAAGTTCCACAAAACCAAGAGATGGTTATTTGAGAGGATAAACAAGATTAATGAACCTCAAGCCAGGCTCACCAAGAAGCAGAGAGAGGACCCGAATAAACAAAATCAGAAATGAAAGAGGTGAAATACAAAGGATTGTTAAAAAATATTATGAGCAACACTATTCCAACAAATTGGACAACCTAAAGGAAATAGATATATTCCTAGAAAAATACAACCTTCTAAAACTCAATCAGGAGGAATCTAAACATATCAATAGGCCAATAACTATGGAAGAAACTGAAGCAGTCCTTAAAAAGTTTCCAGAGAACAAAAGCCCGGAGCCAGATGGCTTCACAAGGGAGTTTTATGAAACATTCAAGAAAGAATTAAAACCTATCCTCCTCAGACTATTCCAAAAAATTCAAGAAGAAGGAACACTTCAAAGCTCCTTTTATGAAGGCAGCATCACCTTAATACCAAAATCAGATAAGACAACACAATGAAAGAGAATTACAGGCTAATAACCCTCATGAACATGGTTACCAATATCCTCAACAAAATTCTAGCAAATCGGATCCAGCAGTACATCAGAAAGATCATACACCATGACCTCGCAGGACTTACCAACTGGATGCAAGTATGGTATATTATTGGCAAATCAATAAATGTGATACATCAAATAAAAAATTGAGAGGTTAAAAACCACACAGTCATATTAATTGATGCAGAAAAAGCATGTGACAAAATCCAAGATCCATTTTTGATAAAAACACTCAGCAAGGTGGGAATAGAAGAATCATACCACAACATCATAAAAGCCATATATGACAAACCCACAGCCAATATCATATTCCATGGGCAAAAACTAAAACCCTTTTTCCTAAGAACAGGAACAAGAAAGGGATGCCCACTCTCACCACTCCTGGAAATACTAGCCACAGGAATTAGACAAGAAGAAATAAAGGGCATCCAAATTGGAAAGGAAGAATTAAAATTGTCATTATTTTCAGATGACATGATACTGTACATAGAAAACCCTAAAGACTCCATAAAAATTCTTAGACTTAATAAATGAATTTGGCAATGTTGCAGGATACAAAACAAATGCCAAGAAATCTATGGGATTTCTATACACCAACAGTGAACTTACAGAAAGAGAGACTAAGAAAGCAATCCCATTACCATCTCACCAAAAAAAAAATTAAGATAACCTAGGAATAAACCTAACTAAGGAGGTAAAAGACCTCTCATCAGAAAACTACAGCATATTGAAAAAAGAAATAGAGGAAGACATAAAGAGATGAAGAACATACCATGTTCATGGATTGGTAGAATCACCATCATTAAAATGTCCATACTACCCAAAGCAATCTAGGGATTCAATGCACTCTCCATTAAAATACCAATGAAATATTTTAAAGACCCCAAAGACCCACAGCAATCCCAATAAAGAAGAATAAAGTAGGTGGGATCTCAATACCAGATTTCAAGCTGTATTACAAAGCTACTGTTCTCAAAACAGCCTGGTATGTTCACAAGAATAGGCATATAGACCAATGAAATAGAATAGAGAATCCAGATATCAATCCAATCCACTATGCTCTATTATTTTTTCATATTTATTTATTATTTTTTATTAATGTGTTACGTGTATACATATCTTCCCATTGCCCCTCCTCCCCCTTCCAGGCATACCATAACCCCAAGTGTCTTGTGTTCATTGGTTATGCTTATATGCATGCAGAAAGACCTTTGGTTGATCTCTTATCTACCACACCTCTCCCTAACCTTCCTGCTGTAATTTGACACTGTGTTTGATGCTTTACTGCCTCTGTATCTATCTTTTTGTTCATCAGTTTATAATGTTCTTTATTATCCACAAATGATTGAAATCATATGGTGTTTCTCCTTCATTGACTGGCTTATTCCACTTAGATAAGGCTCTCCAGTTCCATCCAAGTTGCTACAAATTGTAACAATTCCTTCTTTTTTATGGCAGCATAGAATTCCATAGTGTATATGTACCATAGTTTTCTGATCCACTCATCTGCTGATGGGCACCTAGGCTGTTTCCAAATTGTAGTTATTGTAAATTGTGCTGCTATGAACATAGGGGTGCATAAGTCCTTTTTCATTGGTGTTTCTAGTTTCTTAGGATATATTCCTAAGAGTGGGATTGCTGGATCAAATGGGAGTTAAATTTTTAGTTTTTTGAGGAAACTCCATACTGTTCTCCACAGTGGCTGCACCAGTCTGCATTCCCAGCAGCAGTGCACAAGGGTTCCTTTTTCTCTGCATCCTTGCCAACACTTGTCTTTTTTTTTGATTTGTTGATGATTGCCTTTCTGACGGGTGTGAGATGGTATTGCATTGTGGTTTTGATTTGCATCTCTTGGATAATTAGTGACTTTGAACATGTTTTCATGTGTCTCTTGGCCTTCCTTCTGCCGTCTTTTGAAAAGGTTCTATTTAGGTCCATTGCCCCGCCTCTTTTTTTTAAATTGGATCATTTATCTTTCTTTCATTAAGTTGTATAAGTTGGCTGTAGATGTTGGAGATTAACCCTTTATCAGTGATAACATTTGCAAATATGTTGGCTTTCTGTTTTTTTTGTTGATGGTTTCTTTTGCTATGAAAAAGCTTTTTATTTTGATGTAGTGCCATTTGTTTATTTTTTCTTTAGCTTCCATTGGAGCAGTATCAGTGAAGAAGTTCTTTTGGCATATGTCTGAGATAGTGCTGCTTGTGGATTCCTCTAGTATTTTTATGATTTCCTGCCTTATGTTTAAGTCCTGTATTCATTGGGAGTTTATTTTTGTGTATGGTGTAAGTTGGTGGTCTAGTTGCATTTTTTTGCATGTATCTGTCGAATTTTCCCAACACCATTTATGGAAGAGATTGTCTTGACTCCATTGTATGTTCATGTTTCCTTTGTCAAATATTAATTGAGCATAGTGGTTTGGGTGGATATCTGGATTCTCTATTCTATTCTATTGGTGTATATGTCTGTTCTTGTGTCAGTACCAGGCTGTTTTGAGAACAGTTGCTTTGTAATACAGCTTGAGGTCCCACCTACTTTGTTCTTCTTTCTCAGAATTTGCTGTGGCTATTCAGGGTCTTTTTTTGTTCCAGTGAATCTTTGGAGAGTTCTTTCTAGTTCTGTGATATATGTTGTTGGTATTTTAATGGGTAGTGCATTGAATCTATAGATTGCTTTGGATAGTATGGACATTTTAATGATGTTGATTCTCACATGGTATGCTCTTCCATCTGTTTATGTCTTCCTCTATCCCTTTTTACAGTGTCTTAGAGTTTTCTGCGTATAGGTCTTTTACCTCCTTAGTTAGGTTTATTCCTAGGTATCTTATTTTTTTTGTGTGCGATGGTAAGTGGATTGCTTTTCTAGTCTCTCCTTCTGTAAGCTCACTATTAGTGTATAGAAATGCCATAGATTTCTTGGCATTAATTTTGTATCCTGCTACATTTCCAAACTCATTTATTAAGTCTAATAGTTTTTTGATGGAGTCTTTAGGGTTTTCTATGTATGTATCATGTCATCTGCATATAAGGACAGCTTTATTTCTTCTTTTCCAATTTATATGCCTTTTATTTCTTCTTCTTGTCTAGTTGCAATGGCTAATACTTCCAGTACTATGTCAAACAGGAGTGGTGAGACTGTGCATCCCTGTCTCGTTCCTGTTCTTAGGGGAAATGGTTTTAGTTTTTTTCTCATTGAATATGATGTTAGCCGTGGGTTTATCATATACAGCTTTTATGATGTTGAGGTAGGATCCTTCTATTCCCACCTTGCTGAGAGTTTTTATCAAGAAAGGGTGTTGGATTTTGTAAAATGCTTTTTCTGCATCAACTGGTATGAGTATGTGATTTTTATCTCTCAATTTGGTTATGTGATGTATCATGTTTATTGATTTGTGGATATTGTACAATCCTTGCATTCCTGGGACAAATCCTACTTGGTCATCGTGAATGATCTTTCTGATGTACTGCTGAATCTGATTTGGTAGAATTTTGTTGAGGATTTTCGCATATATGTTCATGAGAGATATTGGCCTGTAATTCTCTTTCATTGTGTTGTCTTTATCTGCTTTTGGTATTAGGGTGATGCTGGCTTCACAGAAGGTGTTTGGAAGTGTTCCCTCTTCTTGAATATTTTTGAATAGTCTGAGGAGGATAAGTTTTAATTCTTCCTTGAATGTTTGATAATATTCTCCTGTGTAGCCATTTGGTTCTGGGCTTTTGTTTGCTGGAAGCTTTTGATGGCTGCTTCATTTTCTTCCATAGTTATTGGACTATTGAGATGTTTATATTCTTCCTGATTGAGTTTTGGAAGGTAATATTTTCCTAGGAATATATCCATTTCCTTCAGGTTGTCCAATTTGTTGGAATAGAGTTTTTCATAGTATTTTTTTTAACAATCCTTTGTATTTCAGATGGGTCTGTTGTTATTTCTCCTCTTTCATTTCCTAATTTTTTTATTTGGGTCTTCTCTCTTTGGTTCTTGGTGAGCCTGGCTAGATGTCTATCAATATTGTTTATCCTTTCAAAGAACCAGCTCTTGGTTTTGTTGATCTTTTGAATTGTTTCTTTGGTCTCTATGCCATTCATCTCCACTCTGATCTTTACTATTTCTTTCGTTCTGCTTACACTGGGCTTTTCTTCTTGCTCTCTTTCTAGCTCTTTGATTTGTAGGGTTGGGTAATTTATTACCATTGTTTCCTGTTTTTTTTTTCTCAGTAGGCGTGTAGAGCTATGAAGTTCCCTCTCAAGAGTGCTTTCACTGTGTTCCATAGATTTTGTATTGTTGTGTTATCATTGTCATTTCTTTCCATGATGTTTTTAATTTTGTCCTTGATCTTTCTAGTTACCCAGTCATTGTTTAATAGCATGCTGTTTAGTCTTCGTGTGTTTGATTGCTTTGTATTGTTTTTATTGTAGTTGATTTCCAGTTTTATGCCACTGTTGCCTGAGAAAATGCTTGATATGATTTCTATCTTCTTGAATTTGAAGAGACTTTTCCTATGACCCAACATATGGTCTACCTTTGAAAATGACCCATGTGCACTGGAGAAGAATATATATTCCGTGTCTTTGATGTGAAATGTTCTGAAGATGTCAATTAATTCCATCTGGTCTAATGAGTCATTTAGGATTGATGTTTCTTTGCTGATTTTTTGTTTAGAGGATTTGTCCAATGGTGATAGTGGGGTATTAAAGTCTTCTACTATGATTATATTGCTGTCAATCTCTCTCTTAATATCCTCCAGGCGTTTTTTTTCATGTATTTAGGGGCTCCTTTATTGGGTGTGTATATTTTTACCAGAGTTATTTATTCTTGTTGGATTGTTCTCTTGGCATTATGAATTGGCCTTCCTTTTCTCTTGTTATGTCCTTCACTTTGACATCTAATTTGTCAGATATTAGTTTTTCGACCCCAGCTTTTTTTTTTTTCATTTACATTTGCCTGAAACACCATCTTCCATCCTTTCACCTTCAGTCTGTGTGTATCTCTTTTTCTGAGGTGGGTTTCTTGTAGACAGCAGATATATGGGTCATGTTTTCTTATCCATTCCATTACCCTACATAATTGATTGAACATTTAATCTATTTACATTTAAAGTTATTATTGATGCTTTCTATTGAATTCTTTATAGCAGCAATGTCATTTTTCATTTCTTCTTGATTATTCTTCATTTCCTCTTGGTTCTTTTTTATTTCCTCTTGGCTCTTACTCATATTGTTTATTTTGTCTTCCATTCTTTTCAGCCACCTTATGACCATTTCTTCGAACTCTTTCTCTAGCAGGTTTATTTCTGCTTCTATTTTGTTTACTTCCTTTTCTGTTGACACCTGCTTTTCTTTCTTATGTGGGAGGTTTCTTTGTCTGTCCATGGTCTTTCTTCTCCAGGTGTCTGGTTATGTAGTTCTCTGTCCTACGTTGATTTAAAAGCACAAAATACAAAATACAACACGACCAGGTACAACACACAAGGCACTTATCCCAGGCAAAATCTGACCTTTCCTTGTGGCTTGTGGAGCTCCTCTGAATCTGAGTGTTTGCACCGATTGGAGTGCAGTGTTCATGTCCCCTGGCTGTTCGGTGGGTGCTGCAGCTATCTTTTCAGGCCACCGTAGACATCCACTTCCCCCTGCAAGATGGCACGGTCTCCTTGTTTGCGCTGGTGGTTCTGGGAGAGAAAATCTTTGTGGCAGTGGGGCTGCCTGTTCCAAGAAACCCCTTCCAGCAGTCGCCCACCTTCTCCTGGAGGATAACTGTCCCTTAACTTGCCAACAAACACTCCCAGTATGACCCTCAGGTGTTTTCTCTGTCTGCTCAGTGACAAGGCCAATACTCATCTGTCTATTTTGTTGTCATTTTTTTTTCTCCTCTCACTATGCTGAATTAATATTTGACAAAGGAATCATGAACATACAATGGAGTCAAGACAATCTCTTCAATAAGTGGTTTTGGAAAAATTGGACATATACATACTAAAAAATGAAACTAGACCAGCAACTTATACTATACACAAAAATAAACTCAAAATGGGTAAAGGACTTAAACATAAGACAGGATACCATAAAAATAACTAGAGGAATCCACAGGTCAAGTAATCTCAGACATATGTTGAAGCAATTTTTTAATTGTTACCACTCTTATGGCAAGGAAACTAAAGAGAAAATAAACAAATGGGACTACATCAAAATAAAAAGCTTTTGCGCAGCAAAAGAAACCATCACCAAAACAAGAAAGCCCATTGCATAGGAGAACATACTTGCCAATGTTATCACCAATAATGATTTAATTTCCAACATTTTCAGGGAACCCATACAACTTAACAAAAGGAAGATAAACAATCCAATAAAAAAATGAGCAAAGGACCTAAATAGACACTTTTCGAAGGAGGACCGAAGGAAGGCCAAGAGATACATGAAAACATGTTCACTAATTATCTGAGAGATGCAAATCAAACCGACAATGTGATACCATCTCATACCTGTCAGAATGGCAATCATCAACAAATCAACAAATGACAAGTGTTGGCAAGGATGCAGAGAAAAAGGAACCCTCGTGTACTGCTGGTGGGAATGAGGACTAGTGCAGCCACTGTGGAGAACAGTATGGAGTTTCCTTAAAAAACCAAAAATGGAACTCCCATTTGACCCAGTAATACCACTTTTGGGAATATACCCCAAGAAACTAGAGACACCAATCAGAAAGGATATATGCACCCTATGTTCATAGCAGCAGAATTCACCATAGCTAATATTTGGAACCAGCCTAAGTGCCTGTCAGCAGATGACTGGATCAGAAAACAATGGTACACCTACACAATGAAATACTTTGCTGTTATAAAAAAAGGAATTCTCACCATTTGCAGCAGTATGGATGGAACTGAGAGCATTATTGCTAAGTGAAATAAGCCAGTCAATGAAAGAAAAATACTTCATGATCTCACTCATTTGTGGATAATAAAGAACACTATAACCTGATGATCAAAAAGATACAGAGGCAGTAAATCATCAAACTGTTAAATTACAGCAGGAAGTTTGGGTAAGTGGGGAGATAAGAGATTAACAAAAGGACATGTGTGCATGCATATAAATAATCAATGGACACAAGACACTGGGGGGTGAGGGCATGTATTGGAGTGGGGTGGGGGGCAAAGATATGTACACATGTAATACCTTAATCAATAAAAATAAATGTATGACACTTACTCTGAATTTTTCTCTCTCATGTTGCATGTCTCTATTTCACTTATTTCCTTTCTTCGCGATTTCTCTTTTTCTTTTCTTTGGGGATTGTTTCATTGTCTCCCCAACCTATCACCAGAAGGTCCAAATGCCAACTTGCCGGGGCCTGGGCCATGTGTAGTGGGAGTTTCGTGCCACCTAAGTGTCACTGAAGAGTTCCAACACCAAGATGGGTAGCTGCCATGGGTTGGTGGGAACCAGGCTTGCCCAGGATCAGAGTCACCAACGTTCAGTGCAGTATCATGCACACACCTACTATCATGAACCTTGCCTGTTCTATGTGAAAGAAGAGACTCCGTTGTTGTGTGCCGAAAATCAGAGTCCCCTAGCATATGCTAGGAGTCAAAATCCCCCTGTGCCCATGCCAAGAATTGAGTATTAGAGTCTCTGTTGCTTGGTGCAGCCTCAAACTGAGAGTCAGGGTCCCTTGGTTCTTGTCTTCTCTATTGCAGTTTAAAAGAAAACTTCTCTACTTGGAGTAAGTAACCTCAGTTGAAGTCTCAACTCAGATTCTAAGACAGAGCCAGGTAAAAGGTGGATCTAGTGTCTCAGGAGCTTCCCTCTGACAAATGGTATATGCTTCTGTATTAAAGACCTGGATTAGAAAATTGACACTTTCACTTTCTTCTTGCATGACTTTAGCAAATTTTATGTAACTTCCCTGGATCTCAGTTGAGCCATATATAACGTGAGAAATAGTATCTTGTAACATTGTTCAATTAAAGGTTATATAATGTAAACCATCCACTATTATGCCTGAGTATAGCTGGTCTGTAATAAATGGTAATTATTTTCAGGCAAATGCAATAGGTGGTCGCCAACTCCAATTTCCTGCCTCTCTGCCACTCACTATTTCTTTTCACAAATATGATTTGTTTATGAAATTCTGATATCTAGTATTCTAGAATTTTGGTGTGATAATTCTTAAAATATTTAAAGAAAATAGTTTTAAAATAATGCCAACAATTAATGATGATACAAAATACATTTTTAGTGAAAGTTGTTAGGGTCTACAAAGAGTGTGCATACCAACAAATAAAATATATTTCAGATATTGACTTGCAAATGTTCCTCTTTAATATAATATATGCTAGAATCTCTTCTTGTCTACCTAAGTTGGCCTTATCTTCTTCTAGCCTATTATTCTTTTTCAAAAAAGGCTTTACTGAGATATAATTCACAAACCCAATTAAGTACACAACTTAATGGTTTGCACTCCATTATTATTGCACAGAAATAAACTTTACTCTGTTTATTTCCTTCATTTCTCTTATCAAAATTTGTTATTGCTAATTTACTTATGTATTTATTGTTTATGTAACATGATTCCAATTTTGTGAGAAAAAAATGTGTGTATTGAAAACACAGAGACCAAAATAAATACAGTACAGGATTATGATGTTTTAATGTCTTTCTTTATTTTTTGTTTTCTAAAGTTTCTACAATGAGCATGATTTTTTTATTATAAGATAATGAAGGTCACATTATAAATAGCCTTATAATATGGCTGATACCTTTATTAAAGTATTGAAAACAACCAAATTAAAATATAATTTTTGTGAACAAGTGTAATGCCTATAAAATTTTACAAAACAAAGCATGGGAGTACTGAACATGGGATTATTTTCAATGTTCAGAATGATAGTTATTTCAGGTGGGATGGGTCATGTGTGGGAATCATGTAATTAGAGAGAAGCTATTGTTAAGAATCTAGTTTTTAATTGTGTTGTGGGTAATTATAATATTATTCAGAGAGCAAGAGTGAGAGAGAATGGATGGATAGATAGATAAATGCCGGCCATTTTAAAAGCAGCATTCACTGTTCTTATTTAAGTTGGCTATCCTGCAGATGATAGCACTTTGCAAGTAGATGCTATCACTAAGTGCTGGTGTTACCAGGCCTAGAACCACACAACCCAACCATATCTCTGTGTCAGTGGTTCTCAACCTTTCTAATGCCGCGACCCTTTAATACAGTTCTTCATGTTGTGGTGACCCGCAACCATACTTCATAACTGTAATTTTGCTATTGTTATGAATTATAAAGTAAATACCTGTGTTTTCTGATGGTCTTAGGCGATCCCTGTGAAAGTGTCATTCGACACCCAAAGGGGTCGCGACCCACAGGTTGAGAACCACTGCTCTGGGTCCTTCTTCCTCTGAGAGGAGTGAGAACAGGAGAATGAGCTGGAGCAGAGCAGAGCTCACCTTCAGCCAGGTACACCTGTGTGGCAGGCCAGCCTATGTCTGTGCTGTTGATTGGGTGCCTGTTCTGATTGGTTGGGACCCTATTCTAGTTATTCACTGTTTTTAACATTTCCACTGGTCTGGGCAAAGCTCATTCATTGACAGGCCAATGAACCATATTCACATGCAGCAACACGAGCACTATCAACTTATTCTTGGGCTGATAATTACAAAGAGTATGAGAAAAGGAGATAATTGTAGGTTCAAAGATATAGAACCTTTTTTATGCGGGGAGGGGGTGTCAGTCAGATCTGTATGTGAACTGAAGAATCTTAAGTCAAAAAGTGCCTCCACATTTCATGTTTGCTCAGCTCTATTTTCTCAGTATTTCCTGATGCACCTCTTGTCTCTGCTACTCATTTTAGACACATATTTTGGATGAAAAATATTTCTGAAGTGAATAAGTAGAAAAATGACAAAATGTCTTTTAACACATTTTCCCAAATATTGTATATAAACAGGCATGTGGAGTAGTTCTCAGAGAGATACCCCCACTTAGCGTCTCTCACTACACAGACAGACATAAAAGACAGGCCCCAAGACCCTCAGAGCTGTGCCAGCAGTGGTTATTGCCAGGACCCAGGTCTCTTGCCTCCCCTCCCAGCATGCTTTCTACTATACTACACAGTTATATAGCACGTTTGCATGTAGAGAAATATGGTTTGTAAACTTCTCTATTATTTATTTTATGAATTTTACACTATCTAATTTCAAAAAAAAATTTAAACAGTTTAAAATGTTATAATACTGTAAAATATAGAGAACAAAGATAAAAAGATTGGAAACTATTTATAGGTAGGACCTGGGATGAACCAGTTTCTGTGATGGAGCTTGGGTATATGGAGCATTTGAGTATCTAGTATCCAAGGCAAGTCAAAGTTTGGGAGTATCTTCATATGTGTATCAAAAAAAGTAAAAATATGCACAAACACAAATATAATAAAATGTTGCTGAAAAGTTGTCAATGTCAAAACAAATCCTGTCTTTCATTGGGTATGTATCCAATGTCTGCAGACTTGAGAGAAATCCTATTGATTTTCTTAAAAATTTTATAATCCTAGGGGACAGAGTTCTGGGGAATCCAACAGGGAAGTCGTTGTTGTACATGGGGAGCTTCTAAGGTGGAAAGAAGTAAAGCCCTTCTTCTATAGGCCAGTACTAGTGGAACAGTCTCCATACCTTCCTCCCCTATTATTGATATTTATTGCAAAACGTTGAAGAGAAAGACAGAAATGTAGGAAACATATGCTGATATTTGCTATATAATACTATGTATGATGTGCTGGTAAGTGGTGAGAACAGTGATGTTGGGTTATAAAGACTTGTATTGATGTGGTAGCTAATGTTGCACTGGATTTCACTTATTTGTAGTCTTCTTTTGTGAGTGTGCTGTTATAAAGACAACAAGACTTTTCCATATTTAATTTTTGAGGAAACTCCATACTGTTTTCCATAATGCTGCACCAGTCTGCATTCCCACCAGCAGTGTAGTAGGTTTCCTTTTTCTCCACCTCCTGGCCAGCACTTATCACTTGTTGATTTGCTGATGGTAGACATTCTGACGGTATGAAGTCATACCTCATTGTCATTTAGTTAGTATTTCTCTGATGATCAGTGACTTTGAGTACTTTTTCATGTTTCTTGGCCATCTGAATGTCTGCTTTGGAAAAGTGTCTATTTAGGTCCTTAGTCCATTTTTAATTAGATTGTGTGTCTTCCTTTTGTTAAATTGTACAAGTTCCTCATATGTTTTGGATATTACACCTTTATCACTGCAAACATGTTTTATCATACAGTGGGCTCTCTTTTCATGTTGTTGATGGTTTCTTTTTGCTGTGCAGAAGCTTTTTAGTTTGATGTAGTCCATATGTTTATTTTCTTCTTAGTTTCCATTGCCCTAGGTCCTAGGGTCTAGGAGATTTATCTGTAAACATATTGCTATGAAAGACATCTGAGATTTTGCTGCCTATGGTTTCTTCTAGGATTTTTATGACTTCACAACTTACATCTAAATCTGTTTCCATTTTGAGTTTATTCTTGTGTGTGGTGTAAATTGGTGATCTAGTTTCATTTTTTGCATGTATCTGTCCAATTTTCCCAACACCATTTATTGAAGAGACTATTTTTGATTCCACTACATGTTTTTGCCTCCTTTGTCAAATATTAATTGAGGTAATGTCTCATGTCGATTTCTGGGGTCTCTGTTCTATTCCACTGGTTTATATGCTTGTTCTTGTATCAGGCTGTTTTGAACACAGTGATTTTATAGTATTACTTTATATCTGGTATTGTGTTCCCACTTCTAGGAATATATCTTAAGAAACCTGAAATACCAATCAGAAAGAATGTGTGCACCACTATGTTCATAGCAGCGCAATTTACAATAACTAAGATCTGGAAACAGCCCAAGTGCCCATCAGTAGATGAGTGGACAAAAAAGCTGAGGGACATTTACACCATGGCTTACTCTGCAGCAGTAAAAAAGAATGACCTTTTACCCTTTGAGATAGCATGGAAGTACCTGGACAGTAGTATGCTAAGTAAAATAAGCCAGTCAGAGAAAGACAGGTATCACATTATCTCACTTATATGTGGAATCCAATGAACAAAATATACTGATGAAAAAAATAGATCCAGAGACATAGACACATAGAATAGAGTGCAGAATCTCAGAGGCAAGGCAGGGGAGGGTGGGTGGGTGGTTAGAGATCAACCAGAGAACTTGTATGCATATATGCATAACCCATTACTACAGACAATAGGGTGGTGAAGGCCTGGGTGGTGGGGGTAGGCTAGAAAGGGTCAATGGGGAGAAAAAGATGACATATGTATTACTTTCAACAACAAAAATTATATAAATAAATAAATAAAACAATAAGGCTGCAGTAGACCTGGTTTGTTCTTTGGTAGCAGTGGTGTCTTTTTTTTTGTTTGTTTGTTTAAATATATTTTTACTAGAGGCCATGCACGAAATTCGTGCATGGAACAGGGGGGTGTCCCTCAGCCCAGCCTGTACCTTCTCCAATCTGGGACCCCTTGAGGAATGTCTGACCACCCGTTTAACCCTGATCCCACTGGGATTGGGCCTAAATGGGCAGTCAGATATCCCTCTCACAATCCAGAACTGCTGGCTCCCAACTGCCCTCCACTGAAGGCCTGGTTCCCCCCAACTGCTCTCCCCTGCAGGCCTTTCCCCTTCAATTACCCTCCCCTGCTAACTTGGTCTCCCACAACTGCCCTCCTCTGCCTGCTTGGTCACCCCTAACTGTCCTCCCTGCTTGCTTGATTGCCCACAACTGCCCTCCCCTGCAGGCCTGCCCCCCAAACTGCCCTGCCCTGCATGCCTGGTCCCCCCCAACTTCTCTCCCCTACAGGCATGGTCCCCCATAACTGCTCTCCCCTGTTGGCCTGGTCACCTCCAACTTCCCACCTCTGCTGGCCTCGTCATCCCTAACTTCCCACAACTGCCCTCCCCTGCAGGCCATCTTGTGGTGGCCATCTTGTGTCCACATGGGGGCAACCATCTTTAATCACAGGGGGGTGGAAATCTTGTGTCTTGGTGTGATGGTCAATTTACATATTACTCTTTTATTAGATAGGATTGATTTCAGAGAGGAAGAAAGAGGGAGAGAAAGATAGAAACTACAATGATGAGAAAGAATCATTGATCAGTTGCTTCCTGAATGCCCATTCCGGGGATTGAGCCCACAACCCAGGCACGTACCCTTGACTGGAATTGAACCCAGGACCCTTCTGTCCACAAGCTGACACTCCATCCACTGAGCCAAACCAGCAAGGGCATCAGCAATAGTAGTGTCTTTTACTGTGAATCCTGGAAATCACTGTCTCTTTTCTGCTTTGTAAAATGGACCATTCTAATGAAAATTGTTGGGCTTGTGGTGTTTATAAATCACATTAGCCCCTTGGTTTAATTCTCCAAGATAATGTTTACCTCTTAACAAGGATATTAGGAGGTTTTAATTCCACAGGGGAAAGTCATAGGAATTTCAGGTTGTTTCTATGTCATGGAAGAAGTAGTTTGTAGGTAAGGGGCTTTCAAACCACATAAAGTAGTTCTGGGCTTCTACTTTACAGAAGCATTCTTGGGGGAGGGGTGCCAATGGTGCATGCTCTTGCATAAGGTGGTCTTTATGACTAAGAGCAGAAAATTTCCTTTCTCTCTAAGTTTGTGTTCTTTGATGACCATAATTTTAGGTTGATATAATATTTTTGTACCTTCCCCAAAACCTGCAAGGTTTAGATTAAGCCAGAGTGTCATCTTTTTTTACAGGTGAAAGATGAGCTGGGATTGGGAAATAGCACTGAATAATATCATTATCTCTGTTAACACCAGATTGTCAATCTCCAGACCCACTACTCACAGCCACATTAATTCTGGAGAAGATTTGCATGTTACTATTATTTGGTGACTCTGTCTGGGCATACACCAAGTCCTACCCAGTGATTCTTGCAGTGTGTCTGAGATATTCTCCCTTAAGAGGCCCGGGATTTGCAGAAATTATATTTTCAGCCAGAGAATTTATAATTTGCTACATATGGCCACTTTTTTTTTCAGCATCTGTCCTTTCTTTTGCATTTTCCCACACCCACTCCCACTTACTATTGGCTGCTCTCCCAGTACCTTCTTACCACTGGGACTTTTATTAATAGGCAGATTTTTGTAGATTCTGTGAGAGGCCCCAATTGCATTATTTGCCTCTTATTTTCTTTGAATTATTACTTTTTACATTACTGTTCCTTAAACATTAACTGGAAGTCAAGGATATAGTCACTGGGCCAGGAAGAGTAATCTATATTTCTTGATTGCTGGAGGATGGGGAGGGAAGAAGGCAACATCAGAGTGGTGAAGACTGCAGTCTGTGGTTTCTACAGAGAAGCAGTGTGGAATGGAGGGCTGAGGTGAGGGGCCCAGTGATAAAGATGAAATAGCATGGTATTTTTTTTTAAATATATTTTTTTATTGTTTAAAGTAGTGGTTGGCCAACTCATTAATCAACAGAGCCAAATATCAACAGTACAACAATTGAAATTTCTTTTGAGAGCCAAATTTTTTAAACTTAAACCTCTTCTAATGCCACGTCTTCAAAATAGACTCATCCAGGCCGTGGTATTTTGTGGAAGAGCCAAACTTAAGAGGCCAAAGAGCCACGTGTGGCTCGCAAGCCACGGGTTGCTGACCACTGGTTTAAACTATTACATATATTGATATATATATCTCCTCCCCCCCACATTCACCTTCCCCCAGCCTCCCTTATCCCCTGTAGATGCCCTCATCCCACTCTCCCAGTGTCTTCTGTCCAATGGTGTGCTTATATGGATGCATACAAGTCCTTTGTTGATCTATTTTTCCCCTCCCCTACATTCTCCAACCTTCCTGCTGTAATTTGATAGTCTGTTTGGTGCTTTACTGCCTCTGTAGTTATCATTTTATTCATCAGATTATAATGTTCTCTATTTCTATAAATGAGTGATATCATGTGGTATTTTTGTTTCATTGACTGGCTTATTTCACTTAACATAATGCTCTCCAGGTCCATCCATGCTGATTCAAATGGTAAGATTTCCTTCTTTTTTATAGATAGCATGGTATTTTGGAGTTGCACAGACCTTAACTGGATTAACTGGAATGCTTACTCAGTCACTGATTATTATGTGGTTTTGGGCAAGTTATCTGACATCTCCAAACTTCCTTCAGATACCTTTATCTCATGTGAAAAAAGAAAAACAAAAGGAACTTGCAAGGTTGTTATGATAATCCAATGGGATGATGGATATAAAAGTGCTCAATGGTGCATATAGAACACTTCATAAATATTATTTCCTTTTTTTATTATGAAGGAATATGAAAAAAAGCCTAAGACATGAAAATTCCCATGTTCTATAAATAACAGCTCCCATTTTTCCCCATAATATTTCATAATACTTTAAACCATATGGATAATTATTTCAACATTTATTTTTTCCACTGAATTATTTAATTACATTTGTGACAGGCACATATTTATTTTGAGTGTGTCAGTGGAACCATTAATTTATTCTAATGGATTTACAACATGGCCAGATATTTTTTCAACATTAACTTTGTGGTGATAGAAAGCTTTGAAGACTGCCATAGATTTATCTTGCTACAATTATATTTTAATCAAAATGAATTCCTGAAAAGTTTAGGTAAGGGTCCCCCTAGAGAAAAAGAGTAAGAGGATTTTCTTTGTAAACTATATTTAAGCTTGATAGTTTATCAGTCCAATTGACTCCCACTTTTGTCTTCAAGTCTCATCAGAGGAAATTTGTTGGGTATTTTATCTGGGGGTAGGATTTGAGGGTAGTGGAAGACAACTAATGAGATAAGAGATTTCTTTTTCTAAAGAGAATATTATTCTGCACATCTAGAGAGTGATGCAGGCATTTGTTTGGTTCCCAGATGCTTTTGCAGCTCACACTTCTGCAAAGATCCTCTGCCTGCATGTCTTCATTAACTCCAAAGAAATTTCTTTCTGAGTGAGGTAACAATATACATTTCCACAGCTTTCCTTGATTAATGCCTTAAGACAGGTTGGCCAGTCCTAACTGGTGAATGAATACTGAATTCCTCATTTAGTACTCTCAGGTCTTAAACATTCAAAATGACAGTACATAAAATACAAGCCTTTCATCGCCTTTATTTTTCCATCAGCCCATGGGTTGGGAGTTTAGGTTAATCTTTCAGTTGTAACCAGGGTTTGATATGAACAATGAAAGCTTCCCAGCAATTCTTTTGCAATTTGTTACTTATTAATTTAAAAATTTAAAAATTTATGTATTGGTGGGGGTTGAGGGGCACTGAGGTGTAGGCTGGGTTCTTGAACAATAGTTGCAAAAGAGGATTATAGGTGTGTGGATGTGTGTGGTGTGTGTGTGAGTGAGTAAGGGATAGCTAAATCTGGCAGGAGTAATAGAGGTTGGCAGACCAGGCTCTCCTGGACAGGGAACACCTACCACCACCATGGGCACTCCCTGGGCTACAGAGCTCAAACATGGAGCCCCCGTCATCTTGAAAGAGAGAGTGGCCTCTTCTAGGAACTCATCAGCACCACCACCCAGACTGGCCTTGGACACTGCAACCACTCTAGCCAAAATCCTGCTGCCCTTCCCACAGACCTGCAGACCCTAGGGCTTCCACCTCCAAGCATGCATGGCTCCTATAGCAGTAAGTGCGACTTCCCCTGCCCTGAATGCTGACTTCTGGACACCACAGTTGCACCTTTCTAGCACACAAGCTTCCTGAGCTCACCACCCCTAAGGCTGCTCTTGGGTGCTGCTATGAGCCCCCACTGGGCATGCTCATATCCAAACAGGGAATATGGTCCCAGCAGTAGAAATTGAGACTACCCCCTTCCTGGCTGCCTGCACCCAGACACCGCAAGTCATGCAGCTTCAATACAGGGTCTCTCTGAGTAATCTGCCCTGGCAAATGGCCCCCAGGGTGCTTCTGTGAACCGCCACTAAGTACGTGTGAATCCAACCAAGGGTGCAAGGTCCTGGCAGCAAAACCTGAATCTTCCCAATCTACAGCTGTCAACCACTGGACACCACAGTCACACATTTTCAGCACACAGGCCTCCTGAACCCACCACCCTAAAAGGCAGCACTGAGCACTAGTGACTTGATTCTCAGCATGCACATAGCAGGACTCTATTTCTCATCGTATGTGCACAGGACTCTTAATTCTCAGTGCACGCACACTAAATGCAGTGACTCCAATTTTTAGTGCATGCACACACAGGGATCATGATTCTCTGAACAAGGCCGCACAAAGTGAAGAGACTCTGATACATAATTCTGTGGGCATGCACACAGGGACTCTGACTTCTGGTGTGTGCTAGAGGACTCTGATTTTTGGTGCATGCCTGCAGGGACTTTTTTTTTTCCCAGCGTGGCGCATATAGGATCCCTGATTCTAGGTGGGTACACAAGGCCACACTGAGCACTAGTTACTCTGATTCTCAGCACATGTGACTCCCACTGACCCACAGCAGCCAGAGGTCATGGTGTTGGAGCTCTTCAGTGACACTTGGGTGGTGTGATACTCCCCTGCACATAGCTCAGGCTGCCGCAGCTTGATGTTTGGACCTTCTGGTGGTAGTTAGAATGGGAGTCAATGAAACAAACCTCAGAGAAAAGAAAGATAAGAATCACCAAATAAGGAAATATGTGAAACAGAGGCGTGCAACATGACAGAAAAAAAATTCAGAGTAATGGTCATACAGTTCATAAACCAGAAGAATGAGAAAAATCAACAACCTATGCAAAAATCAGGAAGAAATCAAAAGTGATATAGATACAATCAAATCCTACATAAGGTTCTAAAAGTAGACTAGAAGAAGCAGAGAAACAAATTATTGAGGTAGAAGATAAGGTAGAGAAACAAGCCCAATCTGAAAAGCAACAGGAGAAAAAAAGTAAAAAGCAGGAGGAAAGCCTAAGGGAGTTTTTGGGCAACATGAAATGAAGTGACATATGTATAATAGGGGTGACAGAAGGACAAAAAGAGCAGCAAGGATTAGAGAATATATTTGAAGAAATAATGACAGAAAATGTCCCTGATATGAGAAAGAAACAAGTCACACAAGTACAGAGAGTCCCAAGCAGGATGAATTCCAAAAGACCCACACCAATGGCAAATATTAACGACAAAGAGAGAATCTTAAAGGTTGCAAGAGAGAAGCAAACAGTTACCTACAAAGGGTCACCCCTCAGATTACCAAATGATTTCTCAACAGAAACACAACAAGCCAGAAGGAAGTGGAATAAAGTATACAAAGCAAAGGACTGAATCCAAGAATACTCTATCCAGCAAGATTATCAATCAAAAATGAAGGTGAAATCAGAAGATTTGCAAATAAAAAATGCTAAAAGAGTTTTTCACTACCAAACCAACAATGCAAGAAATGCTAAAGGGAATGCAATAAAAAGAAGAAATAAAGAGGAAAGAAGGAACACAGGCATAGAGTACAGAAATGGCTACAAGCAAGTACCTATCAATAATAACATTAAATGTAAATGGATTAAAGGCTCCAATGAAAAGACATATCCAGTGAGGAATGGATAAAAATACATGACCCATATGTATGCTGTCTATAAGAGACCCACCTCAGAAAAAGAGACTCACACAGACTGAAAGTGAAGGAAAAGAAAAATATCTCAGGCAAATGGAAATGAAAAAAAAGCTGGGGTAGCAATACTAATATCTGACAAAACAGACCTCAAAGTGAAGACCATAATAAGAGACAAGGAAAGCCACTTTATAATTCTAAAGAGATTGATACAACAAGAGGATATAACTCTGGTAAACATATATGCACCCAATGCCGGAACACCCAGATACATAAAAAAAACTTCTGGGGATATTAGGGGAAAGATTGACAGCAATATAATCATAATAGAAGACTTCAATATCCCATTAACATCACTGGATAAATCCTCTAGACAAAAAATTATCAAAGAAACAGCGATCCTAAAGGACTCACTAGATCAGATGGAATTAATTGACTTCTTTAGAACATTCCACCCCAAAACTACAGAATATACATTCTTCTCAAGTGTACATGGGATATTTTCAAAGATAGACTACATATTGGGACATAGGCAAAGTTTCTCCAAATTCAGAAAGATTTAAATCATATCAAGTATCTTCTCAGATTACAATGGCATAAAACTAGAAATCAATTACAACAAAAGCAATACAAAAATTCAAACACTTGGAGGCTGAATAGCATATTATTAAACAATGAGTGGGACACCGTCTTATTGTTGATCTGAGGTAGACATTCTCAGAGCAACCAAACCGCAGCCCATCCTCCGCTCACAGTCTCCTGTGAAAGCTTGAGTGGCTGTGTAGAGCTTCTCCCTTTGTCTCATAACCATGTCCACCAATAAGAATGCTAATTCACCAGCTGCCCGCCTTAACAGATTCAAGAACAAGGGGAAAGACAGTACAGAAATGAGGCGGCGCTGAATAAAAGTTAATGTTGAGCTGAGGAAAGCTAAGAAAGATGACCAGATTCTAAAGAGGAGAAATGTGAGCTCATTTCCTGATGATGCTACTTCTCCACTGCAGGAAAACCGCAACAACTAGGGCACTGTAAATTCGCCTGTTGAGGACATTGTCAAAGGCATAAATAGCAACAATTTGGAAAGCCAGCTCCAAGCTACTCAGGCTGCAAGGAAACTGCTTTCTAGGGAAAAACAGCCGCCCATAGACAACATAATCCGGGATGGTTTGATCCCAAAATTTGTGTTCTTCTTGGGCAGAACTGATTGTAGTCACATCCAGTTTGAATCTGCTTAGGCCCTCACTAACATTGCTTCTGGGACTTCGGAACAGACCTAGGCTGTAGTAGATGGAGGCGTTATCCCAGCATTCATTTCTCTGTTGGCATCTCCCCATGCTCACATCAGTGAACAAGCTGTATGGGCTCTAGGAAACATTGCAGGTGATGGTTCAGTTTTCCACGACTTGGTTATCAAATATGGTACAGTTGACCCACTGTTGGCTCTTCTTGCAGTTCCTGTTATGTCATCTTTAGCATGTGGTTACTTACGTAATCTGACCTGGACACTTTCAAACCTTTGTCGTAATAAGAATCCTGTTCCCCCAGTAGATGCTGTTGAGCAGATTCTTCCTACTTTAGTTCGTCTCCTGCATGATGATGATCCATAAGTATTAGCAGATAGCTGCTTGGCCATTTCATACCTTACTGATGGTCCAAATAAATGGATTGAAATGGTTGTGAAAACAGAAGTTGTGCCTCAACTTGTGAAGCTCTTATGAGCTACTGAATTGACAATTGTGACTCCTGCACTAAGAGCCATAGGAAATATTATCACTGGGACAGATGACAGACGCAGGTTGTAATAGATGCAGGAGCACTTGCTTTCTTTGCTGACCTGCTAATGAACTCCAAAACTAATATTCAGAAGGAAGCTACATGGATAATGTCAAACATCACAGCTGGCCGCCAGGACCAGATACAGCAAGTTGTGAATCATGGATTAGTCCCATACCTCATTTTTGTTCTTTGGAAGGCAGATTTTAAGACACAAAAGGAAGTTGTATGGGCTGTGACCAACTATACAAGTGGTGGAACAGTTGAACAAATTGTATACCTCATTCATTGTGGCATAATAGAACCACTGATAAACCTCTTAACTGGGAAAGATACCAAGATTATTCTGGTTATTCTGGATGCCATTTCAAATATCTTTCAGGCTGCTGAGAAACTAGGTGAAACTGAGAAACTAAGTATAATGATTGAAGAATGTGGAGGTTTGGACAAAACTGAAGCTCTACAAAGCCATGAAAATGAATCTGTGTACAAAGCTTCACTTGATTGAGAAATATTTCTCTGTAAAGGAAGAGGAAGATCAAAATGTTTTGCCAGAAACTACCTCTGAAGGTTATATATTCCAAGTTCAGGATGGCACTTCTGGGACCTTTAACTTTTAGGCTGTACAACTGAAGCATAAAGTTGTTTATTGTGTACTTTGTTTGGCATAAGTATGTCTACCATTTCTCTACTAAGAACTCTTTTTAAATGTGGTTTGTTATTGTAGCACTTTTTACAACAAATCTATACTTGAACAGTTCCAAACTGTACATATTGTATGAAGCATCCATTCTCAGGGAGTTTCTTATGTCTATGTGGAATTTCATATCTTGCAGTCTCCTGTAAATAAAGATTAAATTCCACCATTAAAAAAAATGAGTGGGTTACCAAAGAGATCAAAGAAGAATTAAAGAACATCCTGGAAACAAATTACAATGAAAACACAACAATGCAAAATCTATGGGACACAGTGAAAGCAGTCTTGAGAGGGAAGTTTATCGCTTTACAGGCTTACCTCAAAAAACAAGAAAAAATGGTAATAAACCATCTAACTCTGCAACTTGAAGAATTAGAAAGAGGGCAACAAGGAAATCCCAGGATGAGCAGACAGAAGGAAATAATAAAGATCAGAGTGGAGATGAATGACATAGAGACCAAAAACAAAAACAAAACAAACAAAAAAAAATTACCACCACCATCACCACCACCACCACCACCAACAACAACAAAAAATACAAAAGATCAATGAAAGTAGGAGCTGTTTCTTTAAAAGGATAAACAAAATTGATGAACCTCTTGCCAGGCTCCCCAAGAAGCAAAGGGAGAGGACCCAAATAAACAAAATCAGAAATGAAAGAGGCAAAATAACAACTGACCCCACAGAAATGTGAAGAATCATAAAAAAGGACTATGAGCAACTTTTTCTAAAAATTGGTCAACCTAGAAGAAATGGACATATTCCTAGAAAAATACAACTTTCCAAAACTCAACCAGAAGGAATAAAAAACCTGAATAGGCTGATATCCTATGGAAAAAATTTAAACAGTAATCAAAAAACTTTCAATAAACAAAAGCCCTGGGCCAGATGACTTCACAGGGGAGTTTTATCAAACATTTAAAGAAGAAATAAAGCCTATCTTTCTTAGACTATTCCAAAAAATTCAAGAGGAAGGAACACTTTCAAGCTCTTTCTACAAAGCCAGCATTACCTTAATCCCAAATTACCTTGATTAAGTGGGATTTATTCCAGGGATTCAAGGATGGTAAAATAATATTTGCAAATCAATAAAAGTGATATATCACATAAAGAAACTGAGAGATAAAAGCCACACAGCCATATCAATGGATACTGAAAAAGCATTTGACAAAAAACAACACCCTTTCTCGATAAAAACTCTCAGCAAGGTGGGAATAGAAGAATCATACCTCAACATAATAAAAGCCATACATGACAAACCTAGAGCCAACATCATACTCAATGGACAAAAACTAAAACTATTTCCCCTAAGAACAGGAACAAGACAGGGATGCCGCTCCTCTTTGACATAGTACTGCAAGTACTAGCCATGGTGATCAGACAAGAAGAAGAAATAAAAGGCATTGAAATAGAGAAAGAAGAAGTAAAACTGTGCTTATCTCAGATGACATGATATTATACATAGAAAACCCCAAAGACTTCATAAAAATACTACTAGATTTAGTAAATGAATTTGGCAATGTAGCGGGATAGAAAATTAACACCCAGAAATCTAAGGCTTTTCTATATACCAATAATGAATTCACAGAAAGAGAAATTTAAAAAGCAATCCCACTTACCATTGCAACAAAAAAAAATGAAGATACCTAGGAATAAACTTAACCAAGGGGATTATGAACCTGTACTCAGAAAATTTCAGGACATTCCATGAACACATGGAAGAATGTACCGTGTTCATGGATTGGTAGAATGAACATCATTAAAATGTCCATACTACCCAAAGCAATCTACAAATTCAATACAATTCCTATTAAAATACCAAAAGGAATACTTCAAAGACCAAGAACAAATTCTCCAAAAATTCATCTGGAATAATTAAAAAAAAAAAAAACCCTGAATAGCTGCAGCAATCTTGAGAGAGAAGAACAATGTTGGAGAGATCACAAAAGCAGATATCAAGCTGTACTATAAAGTCACTGTTCTCAAAACTACCTGGTACTTGTACAAGACTAGACGTATAGACCAGTGGAATAAAACTGAGAACCCAGAAATCAACCCAAGCCATTATGCCCAATTAATATTTGACAACGGAGGCAAAAGCATACAATGAAGTCAAGACAGTGTCTTCAATAAATGGTATTGGGAAAATGAGATAGATACATGTAAAAAAATGAAGCTAGACCATCAACTTATATCATACACAAAAATAAACTCAAAATGGATGAAGGACTTAAACATAAGATGTGAAACCATAAAAATCTTAGAAGAAGCCATAAACACCAAAATAGCAGACATTTGTCATTGCAATATCTTTACTGATACAACTCTTAGGGCAATGGGAACTAAGGAGAAAATAAACAAATGGGAATTAATCAAAATAAAAAGCTTCTGCACAGCTAAAGAAATCAAGCAGCAAAACAACAAGAAAGGCCACTGTTTGGGGAACATATTTACCACTGTTATCTCTGATAAGGATTTAATCTCCAACATTTATAGGGAACTCATACAATTTAAAGAAAGGAAGATAAACAATCCAATAAAAAAAATGGGCAAAGGACCTAAATAGACACTTTAGAAAAGAAAGCCCAGAGACATATGAAAACTTGCTCAGAGTCACTAATCATCTGAGAGATGCAAATCAAAACAACAGTGAGGTACCATCTTACACTTGTCTGAATGGCTATCATTAACAAAGACAAGTGCTGGAGAGGATGCGGGAAAAAATGAATCCTCCTTCACTGCTGGTAGGAATGCAGACTGGTGCAGCCACTGTGGAAAACAGTATGATGTTTCCTCAAAAAATTAAAAATGCAACTGCCATTTGACCCAGTAATACCACTTCCAGGAATATATTCCAAGAAACCAGAAATACCAATTAGAAAGGATAATATGCACCCCTTTGTTCACAGTAGCACAATTTATAGTAGCTAAGATTTGGAAGCAGCCTAAATGCCCATCAGCAGATGAGTGGATTAGAAAACTGTAGTATATCTACACATTGTAATGCTAAGCTGCTGTAAAAAGAAGGACTTCTTACCATTTGCAATAGCATGGATGGAACTGGAGATCATTATGCTAAGTGAAATAAGACAATCAGTGAAAGAAAAATAACACATGATCTCACTCATTTGTAAAATATAAAGATGAAGTGATTATAACTGATGAACAAAAATAGATACAGAGCAAAGAAGCTTGGAAAAGAATGTCAAACTACAGCAGGTAGGCTGGAAGTGATGTGGGGCAGGGCAGGGGAGGTAAGC
Organism: Lasiurus cinereus; assembly: GCA_011751065.1. NCBI lineage: Eukaryota > Metazoa > Chordata > Mammalia > Chiroptera > Vespertilionidae > Lasiurus > Lasiurus cinereus. The sequence goes on along the minus strand of JAAGEH010000012.1, from coordinate 15,184,560 downwards.
GATCAATTGAAGTATTTGTATGCATGCATATAAGCATAACTAATGGACACAAGACACTGGGTGAAAGTGGGGGAAGTGAGGACATATACTGGATGAGGGGTGGTAGGGGAAGTCTGGGGGAAGGTCAATGGGGTAAAAAGGAGACATATCTCCTACTATGTGTGTTACTTCAAGTAATAAAATAAAATAAACAGAGAATCCAAGATGGTGGCATAGGTAAACACCTACACTGCTGCCTCACACAACAATTTCAAAACTACAACTAAAAGACAGAATGGACATCATCCAGAACCATGGGAAAGCTGGCAGAGTGGAAATTCCACAACTAGAAGGAAAGAGAGGGGCTCACAGAGACCCAGAGGAGCTGCAAAAAAGCTGAGGTACGGAGACTCGCGCAAGGAGAGAGCAGGTGCTGGAGTACCTGGCTGGCTTTCTCTGGCGGCGGGAGACGGAGACTCTCTAGAGACTCTCAACAGCATTGAACCCCTTATCCTATGACAATAAACCCTAGATCCAGCCAAAACTCATATGGGGGTAGTTTGGACTATGAAGGGGGAGAAGTGCATGGAAATTTAGGGGAGTCGCAAAAGATCAGAAGTCTGGTGGTGCGCATGGCACTGTGCCCAGAGGACTGACTGCTGATTGTGCCTTGGCTTTCATGAGTGGGCGGGAGACAGACCCTCCCAACTGCATCACTTCTAACTCCACTAAACCGCAGTTTCAGGCAAAACCCTAGGAACACAGACTTGTGTGGTCCTGGAGTGCAGGGGAGCCGGAGGGGCAGCAGTCTAGAGGCACTGAGAGATAGAGATAGAGATAGAGATAGAAATAGGGATAGAGATAGAGATAGAGAGAGAGAGAGAGAGAGAGAGAGAGAGAGAGAGAGCACAGAGACCGCTCCAGTGATTACCCAGTCAGGTGAAACTCAGGGGCCTCAGAGGGTGGGGCCGACTGGAAGGCAAGGCAGTCCCTTAAGCCCTGAGACTCCACCCATCCCAAGCTCAACAGAGAGGCTTTTGCAGTTTTTCAAATCTGGTATCATAAGGCTGAATCCAACACAGAAGTTTTCCCAGCAGAGTGAAAATGCCAAGACAAGGGAAGGGATCACAAACAAAAGAAATGGAGGAAAACAAACGACTGGATATAGAGTTCAAAACCATGCTTATAAGGGTTTTCAAGAATATCCTAGAAAAGTTGGATGAAGTTAGCGAGACCCAAGGGGAGTTGAAAAAGGATCAACTAGAGATGCAAAAGGAGCAACTAGAGATGGAAAAAATCCAACTAGAGATGGAAAAGGACCAACTAGAAATTAAACATAAACTGACTGACATAAAAAATATTATACAGAGTCTTAACAGCAGACTAGAGGAGGGCAACAATAAAGTAAAAAATTTGAAATATAAAGAATCAGAAACACTCTACTGGAAAAGCAAGAAGAGAAAAGAATCCAAAAATGTGAAGATAATGTAAGGAGACTCTGGAACAGCTTCAAGCTTACCAACATCAGAATGTGGGGGTGCCAGAAGAAGAGAGAGCGCAAGATACTGAAAACCTATTTAAAGAAATAATGACAGAAAACTTCCCACATCTGGTGAAAGAAATAAACTTACAAGTCCAGGAAGCACACAGAACCCCATATAAAGGGAATCCAAAGAGGACTACACCAAGACACATCATAATTAAAATACCAAGAGCAAAAGAAAGAGAGAATATTAAAAGCAGCAAGAGAAAAACAGTTAATTACATACAAGGGAGCACCCATACGACTGTCAGCTGATTTCTCAACAGAAACGATGCAGGCCAGACGGGAGTGGCAAGAAATATTCAACTTGATGAACAGCAAGAACCTACAACCAAGAATACTCTATCCAGCAAAGCTATCATTCAGAATTGAAGGGCAGATAAAGAGCTTCACAGAGAAGAAAAAACTAAAGGAGTTCATCAACTCCAAACCAGTATTATATGAAATGCTGAAAGGTACTCTTTAAGAAGAGGAAGAAGAAAAAGGTAAAAGACAAAAAATTATGAAAACAAATACATATCTATCAACAAGTGAATCTAAAAATTAAGTGAATTAAAAATTTGATAAACAGAATAAACTGGTGAATACAATAGAATCAGCATAGAAAAGGAGTGAACAGATAATTCTCAGGGGGAAAGGGGTGAGGGGTGTACAGGGAGAGACAGGACAAAAATCATACACCTATGGATGAGGTCAACGGGAAGGAGGTAAGAGTAGAGGGAGGGGTGGGAGCCAGGTGGAGAGGTGCTATGGAGGGGAACAAAGAGAAAAAATGTAATAATCTGAATAATAAAGATTTAATTTAAAAAATAAAATAAGCAGGGCGGAGAAAAATGGCGGCAGAGTAGACAGACATGTCTGGAGCTTTGTTGCTGGGCAGAGGGAGAGAGAGCGGCTGAGAGTCGCACTGGGAGAGTTTGTTGGCAAGTTAAGAGTCAGTTATCCTCCAGGAGAAGGTGGAGGACTGCTGGACAGGGCTCTCCTGGCCAGGAAGCCCTACTGCCACGGGGATTTTGTCTGCCAGAGCCACGAGTGCGAACCTGGAGACCGCGCCATCTTGCAGAGGGAGGTGGCTGTCTGCGGCGGTCTGAAACCTGCGGCTGGGGCACCCACCGAGCAGCTGGTGATCCGGGGACCCAGAACTCTGCTCTCCAATTGGCGCAGACACGTGGCGGAATCAGAGATCCACAGGGCACACGGAAAGGTCAGATTTCGCCTGGGATAAGGTGAGGTCTCCCGTCCCGCACAACAGAGATGTGCACACTGTGGGAACCGGGCTGCAGGAAAGCTGCCTCTGGAGAGGTCTTTGGATGTGGGGCAGGGCGTGATCCCTAAGCGTGGAGGCAAACTCTCAGACCTGTTGACAGAGGGGAGCTCTGGAAAACGACTCGTTTTGATCTGAGACAGAGGGACAGCCTGGGAGTTATTTCAGTGTCCCAGCTGCAATATCCCCACAAATTGGTTTTGAGAACCACAGAGTAACAGGACCTGAGCACAGCCTAGAGAGATCCTGTGCTTAGTCTCAGAGGTCAATTCCGAAACACTGCCACCCAGTGGATGACGCACAAATTGACTCTACCATAACCACAAAAGAATAAAGACATTAAAACACAACCAGCAGTGAAACACAGGGAACTGCAATACCCTCCCACCTGGGAAACAGAAGTGCCAAGAAGAACAATAGCGGAAGTGAATGACCATTCTATTATTTTTTCTTTTTTAAAAATTTTTTATTTTATTTTATATTTTTTCAGTTTTGCATATTTTAATTAAAAACAATTTTTTTCTTTTCTCCTCAATTGATTTTACCTTTTTAATTATTACATTTTTGTTTTCAACTAGTAGTAGTACTAATATTATTTTACCATTTTGGAAAAAAACAAGTGTCATTTTGTTTTCCCTTTATTTTACTTCAGGATTAGAGTTCTACATTCTATTTTCATCTTTCCTTTAGCATAATTTTACTCTATCTCAATTCTACCTTTATGCCAACACTTTCCTCCTAACTTTCCCCATTTTGTTGTCTTGTTTTCTCTTTCCCTTTTCCAACTTTAGATTCTCCCTATTCTTTCTCTTTACCTGGTTAAAATTTCACCCCACTTATATATCTAATTTCAAATCCCCTACTCCAAGCCCATACAAACCTCTCTCTTCTTGACTTCACTATCCAAAAAGTTGTTTTTCTCTATGACCTTTTGTTGCTCTTTGCCTGAATGGTGATTATATAAATTTTTTGTACTTTTTTGGTGAGATTATTTTAGCTTATTTTACTTGTTTTATTTTGTTTTTTGTTTGCTTTGATTTGATTTGTTTTTTACCTCTCTTTTCCCTCACATCCCTCCATACCAGTTGTTATTGTAGTTTGTATTAATCTCCAGGTGCTGGTTGCCGATGTATGTTGGGATTAGTGACTGTTCTATTGGCGTTTTCTACTGACACCTGTATTTTGTTAACCTTTTCTCTCTTATCCTCTTTCTTTGCACTCTGACTTTTTTCTCTTCCTCTTTTCTTCTCCTTCTCCTTTTTGTTTTCTTATATTATTTTATTTTTTTGTTCATTTATTTATTTTCTACCTCTCCCAATTTAATTTTGGCATTTTTTTTCTTTTCTTTTTTCCTCATTTTCCTCTTTTTCTTTCTCTATTTACCCCTAATTTCTCTTTCATTGGTGGTCACCTTATTTGTGATTATTAACATCCTGAATACATTTCTACTCAGTGCCTTGTGTGCTGTACCTGGTCATGTTGTAGTTTGTGCCTTTCAATCAACAAACGAGAAAGAACTGCATAACCAGACACCTGGAGAAGAAAGACCATGGACAGAAAAAGAAACAGCTCACATAAGACAGAAAGGCAGGTTTCACCAGGAAAGGAAGTAAACGAAATAGAAGCAGAAATAAGCCTGCCAGAGAAAGAGTTCAGAGGAATGATCATAAGGTGGATGAAAAGAATGGAAGACAAAATCGACAATGTGAGTAAGAGCCAAGAGGAAATGAAGAAGACCCAAGAGGAGATGAAGAAGCAGCAAGAAGAAATGCAGAAGAACCTAGAAGATGTGCAGAATAATCAAGAAGAAATGAAAAATGACATTACTGCTATAAAGAACTCAATAGAAAGCATAAAAAGTAGACTAGAAGAAGCAGAGGACCGCATCAGTGAGCTAGAAGACATGGCAGGAAAAAATACCCAAGTACAGCAGCTCCTAGGAAAAAAAGTTAAAAAGCAAGAGGAGAGCCTAAGGGAACTTTGGGATAACATGAAATAAAACAACATCCGCATAATTGGGGTTCTAGAAAGAGTAGAAACTGAGCAAGGATTAGAGAACCTGTTTGAAGAAATAATGACAGAAAATTTCCCCAATATAGGAAAGAAAAAACCCACACAAATCCAAAAAGCTCACAGAGTCCCAAGCAAAATTTACCCCAACAAACCGACACCAAGGCACATTATAATTAAATTGGCAAACACCGACGACAAAGTAAGAACCTTAAAAGGAGCCAGAGAGAAACAGAAAGTTACCTACAAAGGAACCCCCATAAGACTAGCTACTGATTTCTCAACAGAAACTCATCAGGCCAGAAGGGAATGGAATGAAATATACAAAGTCATGCAAAGGAAGGGTCTGAATCCAAGAATACTGTACTTTGCAAGACTCTCAATCAAAACTGAAGGTGAAATCAGAAGCTTCACAGACAAAAAAGGACTAAGGGAATATATTACCACCAAAACAGCAATGCATGAAATGTTAAAGGGTCTGCTGTAATAAAAAGAAAGAGGAAGCGAAGAAGGATCTCGGGGATAAGGACTAAAAATGGCAACAGATAAGTACTTATCAATAATAACTTTAAATGTAAAGGGATTAAATGCTCCAATCAAAAGACATAGGGTAACCAATTGGATAAGAAAACATGATCCATATATTAGCTGTTTGCAAGAAACACACCTCAGGAAAAGAGATGCACACAGATTGAGGGTGAAGGGATGGAAGATGCTATTTCAGGCAAATGGAAATGAAAAAAAATCTGGGGTTGCAATACTTATATCTGACGAATTAAGTCTCAAAGTGAAGAACATAACAAGAGATAAAGAAGGCCACTTCATAATACTAAAGGGAACAATCCAACAAGAAGGAATAACTCTGGTAAACATATATGCACCCAATATAGGAGCAACCAAATACATAAAAAACTCTTGGAGGATATTAAGGGTGAGATTGACAGCAATACAATCATTGTAGGAGACTTTAATACCCCACTGTTACCACTGGAAAAATCCTTTAAACAAAAAATCAGCAAAGAAACATCAATTCTAAATGACTCACTAGACCAGATGGAATTAATTGACATCTTCAGAACATTACACCCCAAAGCCACTGAATATACATTCTTCTCCAGTGCACATGGGTCATTTTCAAAGATGGATTATATGTTGGGTTATAAGAAAAGGGTCTTCAAATTCAAGAAGATAAAAATCATATCAAGCATTTTCTCAGACCGCAGTGGCATAAAACTGGAAATCAACTATAATAAAAACAATAGAAAGAAATCAAACACGTGGAGACCAAATAGCATGCTATTAAAGAACGACTGGGTAACCAAAGCGATCAAGGAAGAAATAAAAACATCATGACAACAAATGACAATGACAACACAACAATCCAAAATTTATGGGACACAGTGAAAGCAGTCTTGAGAGGGAAGTTCATAGCCCTACAAGCCTACAGCAAAAAACAGGAAGCAATTGTAATAAATTACCTAACCCTACAACTCAAAGAGCTAGAATGAGAGCAAGAAGAAAAGCCCAGTGTAAGCGGAAGGAAGGAAATAGTAAAGATCAGAGCGGAGATAAACAACTTGGAGACCAAAGAAACAATTCAAAAGATCAACAAAACCAAGAGCTGGTTCTTTGAAAGGATAAATAAGATTGATGGACCTCTAGCCAGGCTCACCAAGAAGCAAAGAGAGAAGACCCAAATAAACAAAATCAGAAATGAAAGAGGAGAAATAACAACAGACCCCGCCGAAATAGAAAGGATTGTTAAAAAATACTATGAGCAACTCTATTCAAACAAACTGGACAACCTGCAAGAAATGGACATATTCCTAGAAAAATATAACCTTCCAAAACTCAATCAGGAAGAATCTAAACATCTCAATAGGCCAATAACTCTGGAAGGAATTGAAGTAGTCATCAAAAAGCTTCCAGCAAATAAAAGCCCAGGACCAGATGGCTACACAGGAGAGTTTTACCAAGCATTCAAGGAAGAATTAAAACCTATCCTCCTCACACTGTTCAAAAACATTCAAGAAGAAGGAACACTTCCAAACACCTTCTATGAAGCCAGCATCACCCTAATACCAAAACCAGATAAAGACAATACAATGAAAGAGAATTATAGGCCAATATCTCTCATGAACATAGATGCCAAAATCCTCAACAAAATTCTAGCAAATCGGATTCAGCAGTACATCCGAAAGATCATACACCATGACCAAGTAGGATTCATCCCATGAATGCAGTGATGGTACAATATCTGCAAATCAATAAACGTGATACAGCACATAAACAATTTGAGAGATAAAAATCACATAGTCCTATCAGTTGATGCAGAAAAAGTATTTGACAAAATCCAACACTCTTTCTTGATAAAAACTCTCAGCAAAGTGGGAATAGAAGGAGCATACCTCAACATCATAAAAGCCATATATGATAAACCCACAGCTAACATACTCAATGGGCAAACACTAAAACCATTTCCCCTAAGAACAGGAACAAGACAGGGATGCCCACTCTCACCTCTCCTGTTTGACATAGTACTGGAAGTATTAGCCATTGCAATTAGACAAGAAGAAAAAATAAAAGGCATCCAACATCTACAGCCAACTTATACAACTTAACAAAAGGAAGATAAACGATCCAATAAAAAAATGGGCATCGGACCTAAATAGAACCTTTTTGAAAGATGACAGAAGGAAGACCAAGAGACACATGAAAACATGTTCAAAATCACTAATTATCTGAGAGATGCATATATAAATGACAATGCGATACCATCTTACACCTGTCAGAATGGTAATTATCAACAAATCAACAAACGACAAGTGTTGGCGAGGATGTGGAGAAAAAGGAACCCTTGTTAACTGTTGGTGGGAAGGCAGACTGGTGCAGCCTCTGTGGAGAACAGTATGGAGTTTTCTTAAAAATTTAAAAATGAATCTCCCATTTGACCCAGCAATCCCACTCTTGGGAATTTATCCTACGAAATTACAAACACCAATTAGAAAGAATTTATGAACCCCTATGTTCATAGCAGCACAATGTACAATAGCTACAATTTGGAAACAGCCTAGGTGCCCATCAGCAGATGAGTGGATCAGAAAACTGTGCTACATCTACACAATGGAATTCTATGCTGCCATTAAAAAGAAGGAACTCTTACCAGTTGCAGCAACCTGGATGGATCTGGAGAGCCTTATGCTTAGTGAAATAAGCCAGTCAATGACGGAGAAGCACCACATGCTCTCCCTCATTTGTGGATAATAAAGAACATTTTAAACTGATGAACAAAAGGATAGATACAGAGGCAGTAAAGCATCAAACAGACTGTGATATTATAGCAGGAGGATTAAGGAGAGGTGGGGTAGATACGAGATCAATCAAAGGACTTGTATCTATGCATATAAGCATAACCAATGAACATAGACACTGGGGGGTGAGGGTATATCTGGGAGGGAGGGGGGCAATGGGGAGATATGTATACATGTAACACAATAAAAAAATAGAAAAAAAAGAAAATTAAAACGAAATGGAATCTAAAAAAAATCAAAATAAATAAACACACACACACACACTCACACACACACACACACACACACACACACATTAAGTGTGCTTGTCAGTATGGCTGGTGGTGGTTTTTCAGAGCTCAGATAAAGAAGTTAAAAGGCCTATCTAAGTACATCTAGGATTTGTTTGCTCCCAAGAGTTGCATGAGAACAACTTTTGTTTTATTAAGTGTAGGCTTTGCTCTTGTCAGCCAACCATTTTAGCCTTTGTTAGCATCATCAAGTTTAGGAAGTATATGACTTTTCTTAAAACTGTAGTAAACATCACCACAAGTCCTATACTCTATAGTCATAACTCAAAGCAACAGAAGTTTCTATAATTTCTTTGCATTTATCAGATTTTGATGAAATTATATAATACTATAGAACATCTTCAGTATTTGAAAAATGAAGCTACATGTTTATTTCAATTGACAGATTAAATAAATGAAATATAACTCATTGTCTTATGGCACTGCATAAAATTTGGTTAAAAATCTCTTCTATCTTTCTCAGATTATTAGGCAACATACAAAAAAGAGAAGAAGAAGGAGGAGGAAGAGGAGGAGGAGGAGGGGGAAAAGGAGGAGGAGGAAAAGGAAGAAAAGGAGAAATGTCAAGCTGTCTAGCTGCTGAACTAAGAAATGTATTTCAACTAGAAAATAATAATAATAATAATTTTGCTGCTGGTGACAGTAGTGAGACGATGGATTTCTATAGCTGGGAAAATTAGCCTTAGACCAGCAATATTTAAGAAGTTAGTCTAAGTAATACAATTTTATAAATTAGTGAAGCAAGAATTTTAATGATTTCAAAAAGAGTCTTGTATGTAATAACACTGTGAAATTTATAAAGCATTTTCACATTTCAATAAAGGATTTTTCAGGGGATAAGGCAGGGCTCATATGTTTTAAATGGCAGGATCAAATTTGTTGTTCTGTTTGCCACCTATTATGGATAAAACTCAGTCAATCCAAGTCTTCTTGACTAGATAGATTTATAAAACCTTGTGTACTGAGTTCATTTATGGCATGTAGATTCTTAACTATAATGGTGACAAAATATTTGTAATGGAAATGGATTATTAAATTTTTTTCAGATGTATTTTCATCTATTTTAAGTCTTGATATTATGGCAGCTCCACATTTATTGAAATGATGAGCTCAATAGACCAAAGAAAGGAACTTTATGAAATATGAGTGACCTATTAAGGATCTGGTCTGGAGGACTCAGATCATTCGGTTTCTTTGGAAGTGTTCAGAAGATTCCTGTTCTGTCTATGTGGGCTGAGTCAAGGGTCTTTCTGCCCTTGGGTAGAAGGGAGACATGATGAAGAGAGAAATAAGCAAAGTTTGCCCTTCCAGTCTGAGAGGGTTATAGAAATAAGGAGAAAGATGTCAGAGTCATTGTTTTTCCCTTCCCTTAGGGTCCAGTATAAAAAAAGGAAAATTGTGTGCTTTTGGAAAGTATTATCCATATTGGAATGGGAGAGCCAAAGAAGCTTTTTCTCCTTGAACCAGTGTGATAAAGACTGAAGCTTACAGGAATATTACAGTATGGGCTTGGTATTATGGATAGCACGGCATATGAGTAAATAAAGTGGTATTAGGAGCCCAGGTTGGCAATTTTGCACCCTTTGGACTGGTATATCTAGAGCTTACAAGTTACTTTATGTCCAAGGGAATGGAGATGCCTAGGGTACTGGTGAAAGTTGAATCCCTGATACAGAACACAGTTCAATTTGAGTAAGGGCTTAAAAATGAAGATAAATAGCTGGGATCATGGATTCCTAGCAGCATGTGACTTCAAATGGTGAGACAAGCCCTCTACATCTTTGTGCTCATCAGTTCAGAGAATTCTTTAGTCCAGCTTCTTGCCAGCAGAGATCCAGTGAGAATCCAGATAACCCATTTGGCTCTTCAAACCTCCTTTCTTCCTCTATCACACTGTCATATATGATCATTGCTGTTCCTCCAACCATCATAATCAGAATTGGGAAAGAGAGGAGATTTTACCCAAATAGATCAAGTGGTTAAAGGGACTGCTATATTTATTGCATTAAAATGTTTGCTTTAGAAGATAGGGACTTATGAAAATAGTCATATGAGTTATGGAGAAAAAGTATAAATTCTTACATTTTGTCAAAGTTAAGATATCATTGACTATTAGAAAGGCTATTCTTTTATGAATTACTGAGAAAGAAAAAAATTTACTATGTCAGTCAGAGTTCATCTAGAGAAAAAGAACTAGTAGGGCAGGTTGTTAATTAGAGAAGACTGCAACTGTTGGCATGAGCTCAAGGTGTTTTCATAGACAAAATTGCTTCTTCATCAGAGAAACCTCAGCTTTGCTCTTAAGGCCTTCTTTCATCAACAGATTGAATCAGGCCTAGCCAGGATAAGATAATCACATTTTCACTTTAAATCAACTGAATATGTTCTACAATCACATCTGTAAAATATCTTAATAATAGCACCTAGATTAGTGTTTGATTGACTGACTAGCTAGGGGTTGTAGCCTAGTCAGTTCACACTTAGAACTGACCATCATAGCTATCAATTAAACTATGGCACATTATAGGAAGACATATCTCAATTTTAGAGATGTTAAAATTAAAAAAAAGATGTTCATTTTAGACTATGAAATACAGTACATTTTCTGGGTGTAGTGTGAGTAAATTTAGAACTCTATTTAATTTGGTGAAGATACTATTAAAGGGCAAGTAGGTAGTAATTTTTAAAACTAGAATTGGGAACACTTAAGGGCCTTTTTTACTTATATAATGCATCTGCAAAATGACCTTACTAACAAGGTCTAATTCAGTAGGGTAAGAAAACTAAGTACTCTTTCCAACTTCCCTATCCTTTTTCTCCTTCATTTTTGAATTTTTACTTGAATTTATTGGGGTGACATTGGTTAATAAAGTTATATAGGTTTCAGGTATACCATTCTATAATAAATCATCTGAATAAAAATTGATGACTTCTGCTTTATGGTTCCCTGAAAATTTAATGATCTCAAGGTCAGATTGATGAAGAAGGAGATGGCATAAAATGAAATATGCAATTAAACACAGACTCTGTCCTGGGATTAGCATCAACAGATTCCAGGACAAAGTCACAGAGCACTTGTAGTTCTTTGTAAAATATCTTAAGTGTCAAGACTTCCATCTGGGAGTTTCCTTTGTTCATCAAAGACTTCACCATTATTTTAACATTTTGTCTGACAATAAAAATCTCTTTGAAAAACAAATTAGAACTCTACAACATAACTTTATTTAATAATTCTGGAGATTAGTCATGATTTTGTAACCCTGTAATGATTTGTAATTCTAGAGATTAATAGAATGTTTTTTGATGACTCATTTGCATTCAGGAAGTCTGAGATACAAAGAAAAGGAATTTATTTTCTGAGAATCAATTCAGGCAGGGTTATGGATCTATTTCCCCCCCCCCTCCTTATTGTCCTTTGAGTTAAATCTGTCCATTTTATTATAGTCAGAAAAGCAGATTGAAATGCGAATTTTGATTCCCAAACTGGTACCCCTTATCACTGAAGGGTGTCAAAGGATATAAACACTACTTCAAAGAGCCTAAATGAAAGTGCACATTTAACCTGAGACAAAGCTTCATGGGCTAAATAACATGTTAAATTTCTTTGCCTTTGACCAGAGTTCTATCTAGTTCCCTGGATCACTTTGTTTTCATATACTGATCAGAAGCTCTGATTATCAATTAAATGGGTTATGTGGGTCATTTACCTGCTTGCTCTGTAAGCCATTGTCTACCTTCCTTGTTCTGCTTTGTATCGGAGAGAACTACACTTGCCAGGTTTACTTGCAAACTGATTTCTGAGTAGGTTCAGCTAATGGTAGGCATCAGAGGAAGACTAGAGAGTGGGAGAAGGGAAGAAACCAGGAATCTCGCCCTTCTGCTCTGCCTTGGGCTTTGCCTCCTTCATTGGCTGTTTCATTTCTTGAACTGCTCAGACTTTCACTGGACAGTTCTTTTCCTCCATGGGCCCAGTCCATCACGCAGCCTCCACTTTGGTTCTCCTTCCTGCTAGGTAGACCCAGCTTCAAATTCTAATAGCAACATCTCCTCTCATGGTTTCGTCAGCCACAGGAATGGCAATGGCTTCTTGCTCTTGTTGGTTTCTGCATTTCCTTGCCATTCCCTGGATCCTCTCTTTCAGCTTTCCTATCATATGTGCAATCAGTTTCTTATATCAAGTTCTCTCTGTTTGGAATTCCTAGAGCACTTTGTTTTCTTTACTGGAACTTAATCGACACATAGCATTTTTTAAATTAATTACAATGGAAAAAATAAATCAGTTATTACTTGAGAGATACAAATTTGGTGGGCTAATATCATTTTCTTCTTGCATGGCTTCCAAGAGGAAAAATATGAAAAATAAGAAAAGTGTCTTGGAGTGGAAGAGTTGGGAATCCCTGAGCAGTGAGGGCTTTCAGGGTAGTGCTAAAGGGAAACAAGTCCTAGAGAAATAGGGGGACCACTCCATGATCACTAAGTGAGTTGATAAATGAATAATCAGGACCAAAACTCAGTTATTTCCAGACACATTTTAAAAAGCAAAATTGGAAGAGCATTTTCATTATATAGACCCAGGTTAGAATCCTCACTTCACTGCTCATTTGCTCTGTGAGTTTGGGCAGATCACATTATTTCTGAATCTTTGCTTTCTCTCTAAAACAGAGATAAACTTCACAGGGTTTGTGAAACTGAAAGCAGTAACTTTAAAAAGTGCTTGGGTGGTTAGCCAGAGGAGTCACTAAATACGTTACTTTTCTTTCCTCCCACGAATGTCTTTTCTAAAACAATGTCTATGGAAATCAAAATTCCCAAGGCTGTTTTTTTTAAAAGCTTTCTTAAATTTTTTCTTTTTCTTTTACTGCATTGCAACAAAACATATCAAAGGAGCCAACAAAGTGCTTCAATAATATAACTCAATGCTTTAAAAAATACCTCAATTGTGCTCTCAACACCATTCTCTATGCTATCTTTAGTTGCCATTTTGCCCCTTAAGACATTAGAGTGAGAATTGTCTGTGTGAAGTTATATATGCTATGAATCTGCTCCATGACACTTGGCAATCAGCAATCACTTAGGCCTTCTTTCCTGCATTTTATGATTGTTATAGACCAAAAAATAGGTTATGTTACTAAAAAAAAAAAACACAAAATACGGTTTTTGGGAGCAACAACCTTTTTGCCCAATTGAAAAGCTGAGCAATATAAAAAGATGCCAGCTTCATGATTACAAGTACTCTAGCCTCAGTCCAATTACATACTGCCATAAAGATGTAAATAAGCAGTTATTTACACTCCTCAACCCTTTTCTTCTCTTTTAAGAAGATATTGGGTTAGTGTATTAACATAAAAACATTCAAACCTGTGAAGAATTTTTGTGAATTTATTTGAGCAAAACTGTCCAAAAGCAGAATTTCAATGGATTGAGATAATCCTTTGGAGAATGGGAGTTCTGCAACTTGTTTTATACATTACAATCAAAAGAGGACAGGTAAGTGAGTTACATGAAATCCATTGGTGATAGATTGGAGGCGAGGGCTCTGAGATTGAATAAAAAACAAAATTATAGACACACTTCTTTTACTTAGATGGGTGCAGGATAGTTAACAGTCAACACTTAACTCAATAACAACGAGGGGATTTGTGCCTGTGCTTTGAGAAGTCCAGAAAGAGGAAAATTATGTTGAATTCCAAGGAAATGTTATAGATGCAAAATGACAATACACAGGCTCAATTAAGGTAATAAATGACCTTTCTCAGGGGAGATACTGGCTTAGGACATTACTATCCACCATATTTTAGTTAAAAAAAATTTAATTTTAGACCATCCTGTGTGGATACGTAGGTCTCTGATTTTGCATGGCTGCAGGCTTTCCCTGAGCTAGTCAGGCTAGCATGGGCCCCTTTTTGTCCACAGGAGAATGCCTGAAGAAGCATAGTTGCTTTGGCTTTCAAAAGGCTGATGCATAGAAAACAGGTAGCCACCTCTTCTTTCTCCATTCCTACTCTCCCTACCAATCTCAGATTTTGTTTTATTTATTTATCATAAATTTTTTATTTTAGAATTTATTTATCATAAATTTTTTATTTTAGAATTTTGTGGTCACTCATTCATTGTACCTTGATATTCTTGGCTACATGTGGAAAGCTTTTTTACTTTGAAGTAGGTTTGGATTTAGAAGGCTAATGTTTTGAGGTTTCCTTTCAGGCAGTTCCATTATGTGTAACCATGATGCAAAGCAAGCATTGCCTCAGGATGCATCAGAAATATGGAAACATATTTTCTCCTTGTTAATACTATAGGTTTGCTTTATTGAATTATTGGCTGAAGTAAACTTAGAAGAGTAGGTTCTGGAGTCCATACTTGCCTAGTCAAGGCCACCAGAAAAACCTGGTGAATATGGTTACTAGTATGTTTAGAAGGGTAAATTCTGTTGCAGATGGCAATTTAACTCTCCATTTTAAAATGCTCTTTATTTATTTGCCCACAAAGTACTAGAAACAGGGGCCAAGGAATGCAGTTCTATGCATGACCTGGGGTGAGGGGACAACTCTATTTATGGCAAATGACTTTGACTTCTGTAGAATTGGGTCATATTGTTACATCTGCAAGACTAAAAAGGATTCGGATGATTATATTTTGACTATAATTCTACCTTCACTGTTAAGGAACAGGGAAACTTCAGTTTCTCCCTTTATCTTATCCAATTTCTTATTATTTTTCCTCATTCCATTTCTCTTTCACTTTTCCAAATCTCTTTTTAAGAGACGCTGTTGAACTAATTTTTTATTAATTGTCATGGGATATAGTGCACCACTCATATATTGCACATTGGTATTCTTGGCTACATATGCAAAACTTTTTTACTTTGAAGTGAGTTTAGATTTAGAAGGTTATTGTTTTTCTTGTGGTTTCCTTTCAGGCAATTCCATTGTATGTGACAATGATGCAAAGCAGGGAAAGAGTTGCCTAAGGCTTTAGGATGGGCCAGAATTCTGGAAACAGATTCTTCTCTGGTTAATGCTATCAGTGTACCTGATTTCATTGTCATTCCAGTGACACAGATGATTGTTGACAACAGAAAGAAAGAGTAAGCAAGAGAATGAAAGAGTAGCATATGATTAAGAACAAAAATAGAATCACTTAGTGTCTGTAATAATTAGATGCCAAGAACATGTCTGAACATCTGAACTTTCCATCATAGCTATTATTTTTATTTAAAAACTAGTCATTGCAGTTCAGTGTACCTTATACACTGTAGTGGGAAAGAGAACTAATATTTATCCCTGTCTGCAATTTACCAGATACTTCACTTAATTTGCATTATGTTATTTAAGCCTTGCATGAACACTCTGAGATAAGTGATACTAATCTGTAAGTGACAGAGATCAAGTGGTTACACACATATGCACACACATACACACATACTTGCAGACACGCACATGTACCTACACCCATGATGGAATTTTTCAATTTAAATAACTGAGATGGAATGAAGTGTCCCCAATTCTCAACCTATAAAGCTACTAGAGGTTTTGTTTCTGGCATGGCAAAACAAACCCAATAGAACCCATTTCTCACAGTGAATCAAACTACAAATACTGGACAAAATACAAATAAAACAAAACACTACTTGATGACTCAAAAACCAAACCAAAGCAGGAAGAGTGTTGAAGAGGTGCAAAACTTGGACCAATGACCAGATGGTGGTGAGATTTCAATTTCTTCCTCTTTTTTTTGACACCTTTATTGCAAGGGTGAGTGGGAACTCATGGAATAGTGATGGAGTGATGGCAGTATGGGATTTCTTAATTGAAATCCAGTCATTCTGGCTAGAGGAACCGGGGAAAAAAAGCACTGGGAAGGGTGGGTGGGGGAGGGGAGGGAAGGGAGGGTTGGAGGATGCAGAAAAAATACCAGAGTGGAGAGAATTGAAAAAGGAAGCCCTGCTTCTGTGTATGAATCTGCAAAAGTCTCGGGCTTATTCTTGCAGTACCAATGGGAGTGACAGACAAATAGCCCAGCACAGGCTTTGACAATTTAACAGAAGTTGGAAAGATAGAACTTGCAATCTCAGCCTAAACAATTGATTGCCACTAAAAGAAGAACATCATCCTTCTCCAAGGATTATAATAGGATTCAGTGCCACAAAATATAAAACTCACAATGTCTTCATTCATTTCAAAAGTTACACAACATCTTAAAAAAACAAGAAAATGTGTCCATATCTTTACCCCAACAGAAAAGATAATTAACATGTGCCAAACTCAATATGACCCAGATGTTGGAATCATTAGACATGAACTTTAATAAAACAGCTACGATAACTATGTACCATGAGGTAAGGAGAACACGTGAAATGTATGGAAAGATTAGAAGCTCTTAGCCAAATAGAAAAATATCCTCAGGTGAGGATTAACAAAAAAATTTAGGTGACCATATATACATAGGTTTATTTCTGGGTTGTTGATTCTGGTCCATTGGTCCATATGTCTGTTTTATGCCAGTACCATACATGTTGAGTACTATAAATGTAATATAGTTTGAAATCAGAGTGTGATACTTCTAGCTTTGTTTTTCTTCCTAAAGATTGCTTTAGATACTTGGGGTCTTTTGTGGTTCCATACAAATTTTGGAATTGTTTGTTCTATTTCTATGAATAATGCCATTGAACTTTTGATAGGCATTGCACTGAATCTATAGAGTGCTTTTGGTAAAATGGACATTTTAACAATATTATTATTTTCAGTCAATGAACACAGAATACCTTTCCATTTATTTACATTCTCACCAATTTATTTTATTAATGTGTTTTAAATTAGAAGCCTGTCCCTCAGACTGCAGTTTTTAAGATAAGCAATCAGATCTCTTTCACAAAAAGACTGGGCAAGTTTTAGTATGCTACCTCTGCACTGGGCCCTTGGGGGATAGCTAGGGCTAGTCTGTTGGGGGAGCCCTTTAAAAACTGTCTTTGAGTATGCTATAGCTTTGTGCATTTGTGGGTACAAGCTCTTTGGCTTTAAAAGCTAAATGTTTTAGAGGCCATCTCTCAGGTGGAAGTCTTAAAGGTTGTGGTTCAGATGTGGGGTCTAAAACTCTTCACTCCTTAGAAAGAAGGTGCAAGTTGTGAATTTCTTCCCAGTTGTGTGTTGATGGGTTGGGGGTTTGTGTCTCAGCTTTTTCTACTCATTCTGATGTGGATTTTTTTTTTCTCATTTTCCTGATGTGTAGTTATTGTTTAGCTAGTTTCTGGGTTTCTTTTATGTTTAATTGTTCTACATATAATTGTGGATTCATTGTGTACATGGAAGTAGGTGATTTCAAGAGCCTCTTGTGCAGCTATTTTGAACAGGAACCAGTATTTTCCTTAAAGATTTAAAGTCTACCTACTGTATGTTCCAGTTATTTCACTCGTAGGTATTTCCACAAGAGAAAAAAGAGCATAAGTCTATATAAATAGTTGTATACAAATGATTGCAGCTGCTTTATATATAATAGTTCCAAACTATAAGTAACTTATATAAACATTATAAGAGAATGAATAAACAAATTATGTTATAATCATACAATGGAATACTATCTATATAATAGAGGAATATGCAAATGCTAGTACACTGTAACATCACAACCGAACAGCAGAAACCTGAGGTTGCATGGTGCCTGGTTGGGGTGAGGGACCTCAGGCCATGCCCCACACCCTGCGGGGTTTGACAGGAAACCTCAGGTTGTGCTCCCCATACCACATTGGGGCCAGGAGACCTAGGCCACACCTTGCCCTGGTGCCAGGCCAGGAGACATCAGTCCATGTTTCCTGTCCCAGCGCTGGGGTGGGGGACCTCAGGCCATGCCCTCCACCCAGCAGGACTTGATGGGGGACCTCAGGCCGTGCTTCCTCCTGCCCCAGCACTGGGCCGGGGGACCTCAGGCCATGCCCCCCATCCCAACATTGGGCCTGGGGACCTGAGGCTGTGCCCTCTGCCCAGAGGGACTTGATGGTGTGGGGCCGGCTTGGTCTGGGTCTCACAAAATGGGATGAAATTGGTTGGGTCTGGGTCTCCTGCGTTTTTGAAGTGCATGTGAGTGATGGGTGGGGATTTGACTCAGATCCTGCAGCACACCCTAGACTCTGACAGGAGGGAGATTTTCATATACATTTTACTAATTTTCTTTCATCTCTGACACATATTCTAGAGAAAGGGCAAATAGTAATATTAAAATATTTCCTCTAATTAATTCCCTTTTAATGTGCACGAATGTCATTCACTGGGCCACTAGTTCATCAACAAAAAAGAATGAACTATGTATCTATATAACAACATGAATGAATCTCAAAATTATTATGGTGAGTGAAAGATCCCAGGCATAAAAGAATAGATACTATATAAGTCAATTTATATGAATTCTTGAAAATACAAACTATTCTATAGTGACAGAAAGTAGAAAATTGGTTGCCTAGAAATAGGGGAGGAGGGAGAGATTTAAAAAGGACATGGCAAGATATATTTATTTTTGTGGCAATTATTGTTTCAGAAGTATATATGTATTTGTGAAATCTAATGCAATTATATACTTTATATGTGTGCAGTTTATTGTATTTCAATTATGCCATCAACAACAAAAAAAAAACTACTAGAGAGAAATTGAAGCAAAAGTTAAACAGAACTATGTTGCTCTCTGAGAGTCTATTTTCTGAATACTTGAATTTTAGTTTTTTATATATCTTTCATACTGAGTTTAATCTCTCTGTAACACATCCAATGCAGAGATTGAGTCAGAGAAGTCTAAGTCAGAGACATAATATTGGATTTTCAAGTAGGAAATAGTATCTATACTTTTAGAAGTGGACATATTTACTTAAGGAAAATACAAGAAAGAGATAAATGTAGGACTGAGCCCTGAGTAGCACCAGAAATTCCAAAGTAGAAAAATGAGGTTGAGCCAGCAAAGAAGGCTGAGAAGGGGCTGCTCATGGAGTTGAAAGAAATCTAGGAGATTGTACTAGTACTAGAGGCCTGGTGCACAAAATTTGTGCATGGGGTGGGAGTGTCCCTCAGCCAAGCCTGAACCCTCTCCAATTTGGGACTTCTCAAAATATATCCAACTGCCTGTAAAACAGGCAGTCGAACATCCCTCTCACAATCCAGGACTGCTGGCTCCCAACTGCTTACCTGCCTGCCTGCCTGATCACCCCCTAACCTGCCAGCCTGATCGATGTCTAACTGTACCCCTGCTGACCTGATTGCCCCTAACTTCCCTTCCCTGCCAGCCTGGTCACCCCTTACTGCCCTCCCCTGCTAGCCTGGTTGCTCCTAACTGTCCTCCCCTGCAGGCCTGGTCACCTAACTCCTCTCACTTGCTGGCCCCGTCACCTCTAACTTCCCTCCCTTGTCAGCATGATCACCCCTCACTGTCCTCCTCTGCAGGCCTGATTGCTTCTAACTGTCCTCGCCTGCCAGCCTGGTCACCCCTAACTGCCTTCCCTGCTGGTCTGGTTGCCCTTAACTGTCCTTCCCTGCCAGCTTGGTTGCCCCCAAATGCCCTCCCCTATAGGTGTCGTCCCCCATAACTGCCCTCCCCTGCTGGCCTGGTGGCCCGCAACTGCCCTCCCCTGCAGGTCTGGTTCCCCTCAACTGCCCTCTGCTGTAGGCCTGGGTCCCTCCCTCCCAACTGCCTTCTCTTTCAGGCCTGATCACCCCCAATTGCCCTCCCTTTCAGGCCTGGTCCCTTCCATTTGCCCTCTCCTGCTGGCCATCTTGTGGCAGCCATCTTGTGTCCACATAGGGGCAACCATCTTTGACTATATGGGGGTGGCCATCTTGTGTGTTGGAATGATGGTTAATTTGCATATTACTTCTTTATTATATAGTATAGTCAGGGAGGCCAAGAGAGAAAAGTGCTTCAGAAAGGAAGGAGGGGTCACCTATGCTCAATCCTGCTAAAAAGTGAGCACATTGAGGATATAATAGCATTCTAAAACTATGGGAATTTGAATTTGGAAACACACACACACACAATAACATAAGTAGAGCTACGCAAAAACTTGCTAACATGTAGCAAATTTTGCCTGACTTGAGTTAATGGGTTCCTCACTTGAGGAATATAAAATTGAAAACAGCCTATTAAAATTAAAAATAAATTAAAGTATATAAAAAGGCTAGTGTATTGGTTATAGATGTTATCAAAATATATTATTATTTTTAACTTTGATAGTCACTATCTTTACTGCTTCTGAAATCATAATTATAAACAATTATTCATCTTGTTACTGTAAGTTTTAATGTTCATGGCTAAAGAATTTCTGAGATTTTCAGCTGACCCATATGATGAAGTTGTGAAATATCCTTAGATCATCAAAATAGAAAAACCATGGCACACTCTTACAACAACTGCGTTACGGCATTGGGTTTTCACCTGAGGTATCAACCATCAGCCCTTTAGGGGAAATGTTAAATTAATGTTGGAAATGTTAAAATAGTGCTATAATTCCATTTTAATATCTGTAGAGAGAAGGATTTAAATGGCAATGCAGTATAAACAAACTTGACAGTAATCTTGATTTATAATTCTTGAGGGGTTTAAGGGCTTAAGGGCATGACCAGCATAAAGAGAACCTGGCCAGAGCTATTGCTGAGGAAGGCAAATTACTAGCCAACAGCATTTTTTTTCTCCCTCTTTCTTTACAGCAGGAGGGCATCCTTGTAAGGAAAGACATCACAGAGGCAACAGTTGTTAAAGAAAGTCACTAAAGGTAAAACTATAGAGGAATTTGAGGCAGTGACAAATTAATTTTAGAGAGATGGATTGTAACTGGATGAAAATACAATACTCTCCTTTTTGAGAAGCAGGATATTCCTGCCTCCAGACAGCTGGGAATGAACTAAGCTTCAGCTTACAATCACTTTGTTGACATTTTGCCATATTTCCAGTAATGCATCAGAAATGCTATATTGTAATCATTGCTGTAGAATCCATCCAAAGTAGGAGAGTGTCTAGTCCCCCATGATAAGAATTTAACACCTGAGCATGCAGGACCATTTTGGCCACAACAGAGAAAATTGAGATCATAGTTATTCCTGGAGTGTAGCACTGTCCATGAGGGGGATCTGTTGAGTAACAGATGCTAGAAGAAATTAAGGTGAAGGAGATAATCTAGCTAGTAAGTGTTTAAAAGTGCCAGCTGATCTGCCTAGAAACCATTCTCTTTTTACCTTCTTAAGACAAAGAAGGGCTGCCCTGGCTTCCTGCACCTGTACACTCTGCTTGTCCTTGTGGCTTCCTTTTTTGCTATGCTGTTGTTTTCAATCAAATTTATTTTAATTGGTTTAACTCTCGTCGAACAAGGAAAAGCAGGCTGGTGGTAAGGCTGAGTGGGAAAATAATGGGAGATGGAGCTGGATCCAGACCCCTTTTAGCTACTCTACTGATGGTGCTGGAAAGGTTTTCTCTTTTTCCTACAGGCAGGAGGGAACATGATCTGCATGGCAGGCAATCAATCAAAAGCAGCAGCAAAGTAATGCAGTTAATGTTAAAACACAACACTAAACAAACTAGTACAGGTTTATGAATCTGGGAAACCAACTAGAAAAGAGAGAAGAAGAAGGGGAAAAGCAGGACAGATAAAAATACAACTACAACAAGAAGGAAATGGAAAATAAGTAAAGGAAATTCCTTAACCCAAACTAAGCCTCCTGGGAATTTTGTTAAGAGTGGATGGTGAGGGTATGGATAAAATTCATATAGGACTGTATTTGTGGGGGAACCCCTTTAAAATCAATTAAAACAGGACAGCCTACAAGGATCTTGATAGTACCCATGGGTTTACTACAGTCTCTAGCAGTCTGCACTTTCTGAATGTGTGGATTTATGAGTTTTAGATAATTTATTTCTTGTCCCTTTGAGGTAAATAGCCCAGAGTACTTGGTGTATTTATGATTTTTTGTGGAGAGGAATGTAACTGATAAATTACTTCCTTTCATTTGTCTTTTGATGAGAAAATGGATGGATTTCTAGCAATTTGACTTTTAACCTGTAACAGTTATCTTTCCAGTTTTGTTGCAGATTTAGTAGGGCTGGTTTTAATCCAAGCCTGTGCAACATGCCTGGGGAGGAATGGGGGTGACCCAGAGGTTGGATCTTGTGTTGTGCAATATGTAGCCAGTGGCCACATGGGCTATTGAGCACTTGACATGTGGCTAATCTAAATTGAGAAGTGTTGAAAGAGCACAATGGATTTTGGAGACTTAGTATGAAAAAAAGGAATGTAAGCTATCTCATTAATAATTTTCATATTAATTTACAAGCTAACATTATATTTTGTCTATATTGGGATAAATGAAATGTTAAAATTGATTTAATCTTTTTTGTCCTCTTACTTTTAAAATGTGGCTACAAGAAAACTTAAAATTATATATTGGCTCATATTTGTGGCTTGCTTTATATTTCTGTTGGACAGTGTTAAGTTAAAAGCAAGAGCTAAGAAAAGTTCAAGTCTTGGCACTGTCATTTCCTGCCTCATGACCTTAGATAAATTATTAAAATTTGCTAAGCTGCAGTTTCCAATCCCCAGTTAAATAGGGATAATAATATGTACCTTGAAGGATTGTTGGGAGTTTTAACTGAAATAAATCCTCTAATACCTGGCACATAATATGTATTTGACAAATGTTAGCTCTCTTCCGTGTGCATTTTATTTATCACTAGTAAATGTAGTCACTTTATTTATAAAGAATTCTCTGGGATCAGAATAATGTAGCTTGTACAAATGGTTAAAGTACTTGATAAATATGTGTTCACACAAGGTCTGAAAAGAAAAGATGCTGTTTTTGGCTGTATGGGGAATGAATCTGTGGTTGAGCTTCGTGCCTGCTGGCACCTGCCATATCATTCAGACTGGCCACTGTGATTGTTAGACACGCCTGGAGCCACTGGTTAATGTTCTGTTAAGTTGCTCAAATGTCTAAGGTTCTATTTTAAAATTCCCAAATAAGTTCTATTTTAAAAGTCCCAAATAAATTTCTGATCTTGCTGAAAGTACATACCTTCAGCTTCAAGTGCTAAGAAGTAGAGTATTCCTGCAGACATTTTAAAACAAAATAATTAAGAAACTGGGCTAATCTCTTCACAACCAGTTACTTCTCTTCTTCCTCACTTATTTTCATCTATTGAGGCATAAAATTGTATAATATGGCTCTAGTTTGCCTTTTTGAGCATCAAGGCACTGTAGCCCTTGCTTATAGGTTATCTTCGAAGTTGGCACTTTGTCAAGAACCCCTCCTACCAAGCATTTGTAAACTTGCACCCTTCTATACTCCCTGCTTGTCTTCTTTACTTGCAAGTTCTCTAACCCACAAATGCTTAAACTATGAATTCTGAGTTTTTGATGGTTACAAATGTGGCTTTTTTTCCAACAAAAGTCAGTTCAAGGGATTTACTTTAGTTTTTAAAGTTAAAGTTGAAAACCTAATTCTTTAAATTTTAAACTTAGCTTACAGATTTTATTGTTCTGTTAAGTTGCTGAAGTGTCTGAGGTTCTATTTTAAACCTCCAAATAAGTTCTATTTTAAAAGCCCCAAATAATATATGTATGTCAATAAATTTTAAGTTATTCTTAAGATGGCCATTGAAATACCCTCCTCTCTATATTTAACATTTTTTAAAAAATAAATATTTTGATTTTTTAAAGTACTTAAATTTTCTGACTTAAGACTTTCCAGAAAATTTAAATAATGTTTATAAACCTGCCAAATAAACTTATAAATATGCTGATTATTATTTTTACATAGCCTAAGAGTATACATCATTATAGTAATATCTATATTTAAAAATCATAAGTCTTAATCAACTAGTTAACAATTTTAAACTGGAATTAAAAGGCTGACATATTCTTCTTTTAGGCCAAAATTAATATTTTCAGATACCTTCTAACCCTCTTCTGGGAATGATCTTGGAAATTGTAACAAAATAGATAAATAAATGAGATATATTTAGAATTCAAAGGGGTATTATTTTAATATCCATTCAGGTTGTATAGCCCTATTGGAAACATTTGAAAATAATATAGGAAACCTTCAAGATTCTTTAAATGAAAAATATCTTAATATTTATCACACGATCATCTTATGGACATTAAAAAATAATAAAGGAATTTTATTAAAAATGTACCTGCAATTTGATACCTCAGAGGAAATAAACCAATTTTTGTAAGACACAAACTATCCAGACTCACAAAAGGAGAAACAGATAACTGAAGAGTCTGATATCTGTTATAGAAATTTAATCAACAATTAATCACCTTCTAAAAAAGAAAGAACCAGGCCCAATGAATTCTGTCAGATATTTAAGGAAGAAATTATTCTTCAGTGAGTTGTGTTACCATTTTCATTTTACATATATAATTGGAATCTTACAACATTACTAGATGACACCTCTTACTTATCTGGGTACTTTAGTTGGTGAAGTAGTTTTCATGGTATTTTGCTGAATGTATAAATAATTCTTTTGGACAGGAAATAATTTATTTTAACAGCTTTATTAAGGTATAATTAAATACAGTAAATTGTACATATGTATAGTGTACAATTTGATGTTTTAACATGTGCATATACCTGCTCAAACTGTCATCACAATCAAGATAATAAATCTACTAGGCTCAAAAGTTTTCTTCCCTTTTATGATCTCTCCTTTATTCACCTCATTCTCTAAGTAAACATGGATTATTTTTATATCACTATATATTAATTTTCATTAATTAAGATCTATATAAATCAAAACACCCAGTATGTACTATTTTAACTCTACTTTCTTTTACTTAGAATAATTCTTTTCAGATTTATTAGTGTAATTGGTTATAAATAGTTTATTTCTAAGATCATACCTCAACATAATAAAGTCTATCTATGACAAACCTACAGCCATCATACTTAATGAGCAAAAACTAAAACCATTTCTCCTAAGAACAGGAACAAGACAGGGGTGTCTGCTTTCACCACTGTTATTCAACATAGTACTGGAAGTCCTAGCCAAAGCAATCAGACAAGAAGAAAAAACAAAAGGCATCCAAATTGGAAAGGAGGAAGTAATACTGTGCTGCAACCTGCACATCTGGGTTCAGAATCTGAAGGTGGGGCAGCACACAAATGAAAACACTAGACAAGAAATATGAATTATTAAGGGGTGGGGGCCAGGTGGTATCTCTTTTGTGAAGAGCACACTGACTTCTGACCAGTCCACTTTTTATTTACTTGAATACACATTTTCCTTTTAGCAATGCATTCAGGCATATCAAAGGTAAAGTTTGGTAAATAGTAAAAGAATTATCAAGTTAGGGACTTTGCCTTGAGCCACAACTATCTCAACAGATGATGTGCTTAGAGTCAGCCCTGCTAATGCCCAAGGTTTATCGGCCTTCTGCATTCCTTGGTGCATTCTCATGACAGTATTGGCAGTGGGTGGCTTCCTGCATCTTCCCTTTCTTATTTTCTTAATAAATCTTGAAAAGTGTATGCCATCTGAGGGCTTGAGTCCTTTTAAGAACTCTTCATTCTGCATATACAGACTAGAAATAAACATATAAGAATAAAAATGAGGAAGAAAAATGGCAGCGGAATAGACAGACGTGTCTTGAGCCTTCTCCCTGAACAGACAGAGAGAACAGCTGAGGGTTGTGCAGGGAGTGTTTGTTGGTGATTGAAGGGAAACTATACTCCAGGAGAAGGTGGGGTACTGCTGGAAGGGGCTCCCTGACTTGGAAGCCCCCACTGCTGCTGGGTTCCCTGCCTGAGCCACCAGCTAGGATGCAGAGATCATGCCATCTTGAAGGGGAAAGTGGATGGTATCAGAAGCCTGAAAATCTACAGCTGCAACACCCACTGAACAGCTCTGAGCCCCAGAAAATCGCTTCCCTATTGGTGCAAACACTGGAATTCAGAGGAGCTCCACATGCCACACAGAAAGGTTAGATTTCGCCTGGGATAAGGTGAGGTCTCTGGTCCTGCAGAACAAAAAGATGAGCACTGGGATCTGGAGAACCAGGGGAAATCTCCACCTAGAGAAATCTCTGACTATTGGGCAGGGTGTGATCCCTGAATGTGGAAGGGGGCCTTCAGAGCTGCTGACAGAGGGGATCTCTAGAAAGCAACCCATTTTGATCTGACACAGAAGGATAGCCTGGGAGTTACTAAAGTGTGTCAGCTACTTGGACAAGAGTGGGAAAAGGGGACTGTACAAACTTGTGCTCTTTCCTCTTCAGATTCTGATTGCTAAGCCCAATACAAAGGATCACCCAGTTGGGGAAATCATGGGAAACTGCAGGGGAAAGTTGTTTTTCTGGAGGCTGGGGATCAGAGCAGGGAATGACCATCGGAGAACAAGCTCTGGGGCAGTCCACTCCCACAAACCAGTAACGAGTGCCAAAGGGAAAGCAGGATCTAAGCACAGGCTAGAGAGGACCTATAGTCTCAGAGGTCAATGCTGAAACACTGCCACCCAGGGGCTGACTCACAAATTGACTCTTGTGTAATCACAAAAGAATGAAGAGATTAAGACACGCTGCCGGCTTAAAAACTAGTGGAACACAGGAAACTGCAATATTGTCCTAACTGGAAAACAGGCATGCCAAAAAAATCAATAGAGGAAGTGAAAGACCTTCACTACTGCACACTCTATTTTTTTCTTTATTTTTAAATTTCTTATTTTTTCATCTGTTACTTAAGAAACTAATGTTTTTCTTTTTTCCTCACTTGATTTTACCTTTTTAATTGTTATGCTTTATTTTCAATCAGTATTATTATTACTACTATTTTACCTTTTTGAAAAAAAGTGTCATTTTATTTTCTCTTTATTTTATTTTGGTATTAGAGTACTACATTCTAATTACATCTTTCCTTTAGCATCATTTTATTCTATATCAGCTCTACTTTTATGCCTTCACTCTCTTCCTAACTTTTCCTCTATTGTTGTCCTGTTTCTCTTGCCCTTTTCCTACTTTAGATTTTTCCTATTTTTTCTCTTCACCCCCTGTTAAAATTTCACCACACTTATACATCTAATTTCCAATCCCCTGCTCCAAGTTCATAGACACCTCTCTCTTCTTTGTCTTCACTATCCAAAACATGTTTTTTCTTTTTGTCCTTTTGTTGTTGTTTGCTTGATTGTTGAGTATATAAATTTTTTATACATTTTTTTGAGATTGTTTTGCTTATTCTTCTTGTTTTGTTTTTTGTTTGCTTTGATCTTGTTTGTTTTTTACTTCCATTTTCCATGGCCTTCCTTGATTTTACTTGTTGTTTGTAGTTTGCATTAGTCTCCAGGTACTTGTTGCTGGCATTAGTTGGGATTAGTGCTGTCCTATTATAGTTTTCACTCTCTCTATATAATTTGTTCTCCTTCTCTTTCTTACTCTCATTCTTTTATCTCTTATTTTTTTTATTTACTTTTTTCTTTTCTCTCTCTTATCCCAATTTTATTTTGGCACTCCTTTCTTTTCTTTTTTCTCTTTTTATTCTTCTTTTCTCTCTTCTTTATCTCCTATATCCTAATTTGTTTCTCTCTTGTGATCACCTTTATTTGTGGCTATTAATATTGTGAATACATTTCTGTTCAGTGCCTTGTGCATTGTACCTGGTTGTGTTGTTTTTGTGTCTTTAGATCAACACAGGAGAGAGAGAACTACATAACCAAACAACCAGAGAAGAGAAACTATAGGCAGGCAAAGAAACAGCCAACATATGAAAGAAAAGCAGATATCATCAGAAAATGAAGTGAACAAAATGGAGGCAATCAACCTCACAGAGAAAGAATTCAGAGAAATGGTCATAAGGTGGCTAAAAAAAATGGAAGACAAATTCAACAATATGAGTAAGAACCAAGAGGAAATGAAGAAGAAACAAGAAGAAATGAAAAATGACATCACTGCTGTAAAGAATTCATAGAAAGCATCAAAAGTAGACTAGAAGAAGCAGAGGACTGCATCGGTGAGCTAGAAGACAAGAAAGGGAAAAATACCCAAGTACAGCAGCTTCTAGAAAAAAAAAAAGCAAGAGGAGAGCAAAAGGGAACTTTGGGATAACATGAAACAAAACAACATCTGCATAATAGGAGTTCCAGAAAGAGTGAAAACTGAGCAAGGAAGAGAAAACCTGCTTGAAGAAATAATGACAGAAAACTTTACTGATATAGGGAAAAAAAAACCCACACAAATCCAAGAGGCTCACAGAATCCCAAGCAAAATGACCCCAAAAGACTGACACCAAAGCACATTATAATTAAATTGGCAAACACCAACAACAAAGTAAGAATCTTAAAAGTGGCCAGAGAGAGACAGAAAGTTACCTACAAAGGAACCCCCATCAGATTAGCAACTGATATTTCAATAAAAACTCATCTGGCCACAAGGGAATGGAATGAAATACACAAAGTCATGCAAAGGAAGGGTCTAAATCCAAGAATACTGTACCTGGCAAGGCTATCAATCAAAATTGAAGGAGAAATCAGGAGTTTCACAGACAAAAAAGGACTAAAGGAATTTATTATCACCAAACCAGCAATGCAAGAAATGCAAAAGGGTCTACTGTAAAAAAAAAAAAAAGATAGAAAAAGAAAAAAAAAAGAAATAGGAAGTGAAGAAGATACACAGGGGTAAAGAATAAAAATGGCAACAAATTGGAGGCAAGTAACCTCCTAGAGAAAGAATATCTTTAAATGTGAATGGATTAAATGCTTCAATCAAAAGACATAGGGTAATGAATTGGATAAGAAAACATGACCCATATATCTGCTGTCTTCAAGAAACCCACCTCAGAAAAAAAGACACACACAGACTGAGGATTAAGGGGTGGAAAATGGTTTTTCAGGCAAATGGAAATGTAAAAAAAGGTGAAGTAGCAATATTTATATCTGACAAAGTAGATCTCAAAGTGAAGGACATAAGAACAAATAAGGAAGGCCACTTCATAATACTAAAGGGAGCAATCCAACAAGAAGAAATAACTCTGGTAAACATATATGCACCCAATATAGGAGCACTCGAATACATAAAAAAAACTCCTGGGGGATATCATGGGAGAAAATGACAGCAATACAATCATAGTAGGAGACTTTAATACTCCACTATCAACATTGGACAAGTCCTCTAAACAAAAAATCAGCAAAGAAACATCAATCCTAAATGAGTCACTAGACCAGATGGAATTAATTGACATCTTCAGAACATTTCACCCAATGCTATAGAATATACATTCTTTTCAAGTGCACATGGGTCATTTTCAAAGATAGACCATATGTTGGGTCATAGGCAAAGTCTCTTCAAATTCAAGAAGATAGAAATCACATCACGCATTTTCTCAGATCACAGTGGCATAAAACTGGAAATCAACTACAGTAAAAACAATCCAAAAAAATCATACACATGGAGACTAAACAGCATGCTATTAAACAATGACTGGGTAACCAGGGAGATCAAGAAAGAAATAAAAAACATCATGGCAACAAATGATAATGACAACACAACAATCCAAAATCTAGGGAAACATTGAAAGCAGTCTTGAGAAGGAAGTTCATAGCTCTACAAGCCTATTGGAAAAAACAAGATACAGAGACAGTAAAGCATTAAACAGACAGTCAAATTACAGCAGAAAGGTTAGGGAGAGTTGGGACAGATAAGATTTCAACCAAAGGACTTGTATGCATGCATATAAGAGTAACCAATGAACACAAGATACTGAGCGATAGGGTATGCATGGGAGGGGGATAATGGAAAGATATGTATACATGTAATACATTAATAAAAATTAAAAACAAACAAACAAGAAACAATGGTAATAAATTATCTAACACTGCAAATCAAAGAGTTAGAACGAGAGCAACAAGAAAAACCCAGTGAAGCAGAAGGAATGAAATAATAAAGATCAGAGCAGAGATAAATGACATAGAGACCAAAGAAACAATACAAAAGATCAACAAAACCAAGAGCTGGTTCTTTGAAAGGATAAACAAGATTTATGGACCTCTAGCTAGGCTTACCAAGAAGCAAAGAGAGAGACTTCAAATAAAATCAGAAATGAAAGAGGAGAAATAACAGCAGACCCCACTGAAATACAAAGGATTGTTAAAAAATACTGGGAACAAGTCTATTCCAACAAACTGGTCAACCTGCAGGAAATGGACATATTTCTAGAAAAGTATAACCTTTCAAAACTCAATCAAGAAGAATCTAAACATCTCAATAGGCCAATAACTAAGGAAGAATTTGAAGCAGTCAAAAAGCTTCCAACAAACAAAAGCCCAGGACCAGATGGCTACACAGGGGAGTTTTATTGAACATTCAAAGAAAACATAAAACCTATCCTCCTGAGACTATTACAAAAAATTCAAGAAGAAGGAATACTTTCAAGTTCTTCCTATGAAGCCATCATCACAATAATACCAAAACCGGACAAAGACAATTTTAAACATAGATGCCAAAATCATCAACAAAATTTCAGCAAATGGGATCCAGCAGTACACCAGAAAGATCATACACCATGACCAAGTAGGTTTTATCCCAGGAATGCAGGGATGGTACAATATCAACATATCAATAAACATGATACATTGTATAAAAAAATTGAGAGGTAAAAATCACATAGTCATATCAATTGATGCAGAAAAAGCATTTTACAAAATCCAACACCCTTTCTTGATAAAAATTTTTAACAAAGTATGAATAGAGGAATCACACCTCAAGGTAATAAAAGCCATATATGATAAACCCACAGCTAACATCATACTCAATGGACAATATCCAAAACAATTTTCCCTAAGAACAGGAACAAGACAGGGATACCCACTCTCACCACTCCTGCTCAACATAGTACTGGAAGTATTAGCCATTGCAATTAGACAAGAAGAAATAAAAAGCATCCAAATTTGAGAAGAAGAAGTAAATCTGTTTTTATTTGCAGATGGCATGATACTGTGCATAAAAAACCCGAAAGACTCAAAAAAAAAAACCCTAATAGACTTAATAAATGAATTCGGCAAAGTAGCAGAATACAAAATTAATGTTCAGAAATCTATGGCATTTCTATACACTAATAGTGAACTTACAGAAAGAGAGACTAAAAAAGCAATCCCATTTACCATCGCACCAAAAAATTTAAGATACCTAGAAATAAACTTAGCTAAGGAGGTAAAAGACCTATATGCAGAAAACTACAGGACACTGAAAAAAGAGATAGAGAAAGATGTTAACAGATGGAAGAGCATACCATACTCATCGATTGGGAGAATCAACATCATTAAAATGTCCATACTACCCAAAACAATCTACAGATTCAATGCACTAAGTTCAATGCATTAAAATACCAATGGCATATTTCACAGACTTAGACAGAACTCTCCAAAGATTCATCTTGAACAAAAAAAGACCCTGAATAGCCATCCTGAGAAAGAAGAATAAAATAAGTGGGATTTCAATACCAGATTTCAAGCTGTATTACAAAGCCACTGTTCTCAAAATAGCCTGATACTGGACACAAGAACAGACAGATAGACTAATAGAATAGAATAGAGAATCCAGATATCCACCCAAACCACTATGCTCAATTAATATTTGACAAAGGAGGCATGCATATACAATGGAGTCAAGACAATCTCTTCAATAAATGGTATTGGGAAAATTGGACAGATACATGCAAAAAAATGAAACTAGACATCCATCTTACACCATACACAAAAATTAACTCAAAATGGATACAAGAATTAAACATAAGACTGAAACCATAAAAATACTAGAGAAATCCACAAGCAGCAAAATTTCAGACATATGTGGAAGGAACTTCTTCACTGATACTGCTCCAAGGGCAATGGAAGCTAAAGAGAAAATAAACAAATGAGACTACATCAAAATAAAAAGCTTTTTCACAGCAAAAGAAACCATCAACAAAACAACAAGAAAATGCCACTGTATGGGAAAAAATATTTGCAAATGTTATTCCTGGTAAAGTTTTAATCTCCAACATCTACAGGGAACTTTTACAACTTAATAAAAGTAAGGTAAATGATCCAATAAAAAAATGGGCAATCAACTTAAACAGGATCTTTTCAAAAGAAGAAAGAATAAAGACCAAAAGACACATGCAAACATGCTCAATGTCATTAATTATCTGAGTGATGCTAATCAAAATGACAATTCAATACCATCTCACACCTGTGAAAATGGCTATCATCACCAAATCAGCAAATAACAAGTTTTGGCAAGGATGCAGAGAAAAAAGGAACCCTCATGCACTGCTGGTGGGAATGCAGACTCATGCAACCACTGTTGGCAACTGTATGAAGTTTCCTCAAAAAACTACAATGGAACTCCCATTTGGCCCAGCAACCCACTCCTAGGACTATATCCTAAGAAACTAGAATCACCAATCAGAAAGGATATATGTACCCTTTTGTTCATAGCATCACAATTTACAATAGCTAAAATTTGGAAACAGCCTAAATGCCTATCAGCAGATGACTGAATCAGAAAACTATGATATATTTACACAATGGAATACTATGCTGCCATAAAAAATAAGGAATTCTTGTCATTTGCAGCAACCTGAATGGAACTGGAGAGCATCATGCTAAGTGAAATAACCCAGTCAATGAAAGAAAAATACTACATGATCTCACTCATTTATGGATAATAAAGAGCATTATAAACTGATGAACAAAAAGATAGATACAGAGGTTGTAAAACATCAAACAGACTGTCAAACTACAGGGAAGGTTAGGGAGAGGTGGGGTAGATAAGAGATCAACCGAGGGACTTGTATGCATGCATGTAAGTACAACCAATGGACACAAGACACTGGGGGGTTAAGGCATGCATAGGAATGGAGGTGTCAGTGAGAATGGAGGGGGCAATAGGAAGATATGTACAAATGTAACACATTAATAAAAAAAAATCAAGTAAAAAAGAAAAAAACCATAAGAATAAGAATGAGACAGACAATAGTGGTTATTCTAAGAGGCAGATGTCAGGAAATCCAGTGAAAGGTATTAAATTCTTTCATGTCCTTTTAAAATTGCTGCCAGTGTCTAAGGAACTACTTTGTAAGTTTGCCTGGTGTAATTGTACAATATGCTATTGTAATTCTAAAATATCAAGGGTTGTGTTACCTTTGCCCCAAGCACCAAGAAGGTGATTTTTTATTGATTCCCAAGGGTGTAAGGTATGATTATAGGGAACGGGGGTAACACAAATTTGGGAAAAATAATAATGACACTGTAAGGACATTCTTTGCTCTAAGCTATGGATTTTATTGGCCATCCATAAAACTGTAGATTTTAATGCTGATAATTCTATCTCAAATTGGATCTCAATTCTCTTTTGTATGGACAAGGTCTTAGTTACATTTTCCTGAACTTGCTGTACAAACTGAGATGTTTGAACAGTTTGTACCACGGATGAAGCAGCAATTCCTACGGAAGTAAGTAACAATATTAGAGCAAAGAGTCCTACAATTAACATTCCAAGAAATCTTTTTTTGTTTGTTTTAAGATTTTTACCAGGTCATGTAACAGTTGTTAGGTTTGATGAAATTCCCAAGGTTTGGCTAGTTTTAGTAGGAACCCAAGTGAAAGAAGGTTGTTTTAAAATCATGAGGGAATCTTTTTGGAATGTAGAATTAATACAAGGGAATAGTGTGCAGCCTGTTCATGATACTTCATACAAATGGCTTGTTCCATTAAGTCACATCTGGAAGGGGCCTGAGACGAATACAAAAGGATCAAATATACAAGCAGTGGCAAATACTATCTTATTGAGAGTTTCCCATTAGGTACGAATGGAGTTATTTAAGCTATAGTTAAAAGTATACCATTTTATAGGTGCAAGTGCAGCAGCTAATTTCTATTGAGTGTTTTGTAGGGGCCAATTATCATGTTATAATTGAGATCCAACAAATCCTCCTTCATACCATGAGATGGAATATTGTGTAAATTAAATTAAATATAGGGCCTTTGGCATGTGGCACACACTCAGCAATTAATAGTTGTAATTTTTATTATTCTTTATAATCTTTCTTTAAGCTAACTTATTTAAAAAAAAAAAATATATATATATATATATATATATATATATATATATTAATTTCAGAGAGGAAGGGAAAGGGAAAAAAGTATGCCCTGACCTAGAATGGAACCATGATCTCCTGGTTTAAAAGGCAAGGCTCAACCACTGAACCTCTCTGGCTGGTTAAACTAACTTCTTAGACTAACTTCTTAATTATACCTTGCTATTTTTTAAGCTATATCTAATTAAAAAGTCTGTACACTTTTAATATTTTCTCACATTTCATTTTCATTCTTCCCTTTTCAGTCCAGACATTCATGGCTTCGTTGCCTTATGACCAAATCTTCCCATTAGCTCCCCTATAGCTCAATTGTAGGTTTTATTCTCAGGTCACATATACTTTCATGGAGTAAAGTTCAAACATTTTAGCTTGGTACTATCATGCTCTGTGATTGGTCTTTACTTTAATTAAACATTTTCTCTTTTTATTCCCACACACAGACCCTCTGCTTCAGGCAAGCTACTGGTTTGTTCTTCTCCACTCCAGAACACAGCAGGGATATTCCTGCTGCCACTTCATGTTTTTTTCCCCTTCATTTACAAGGGGGAAGAACTCTTTTTCTTTAAGGTCTAGTCAACATTTAAGGCCAATTATACAGTCCAATCTGTCTCACCAGTTCCTAAAAGAGTTCATCAGGGTCCGCTTTTGCCTGTGTGGAGCTTCTTTAAATCCACCATGAAACCCAAGCAGTCATGAACCAATTTATTAATTTGTTTACTCATTTATTTAATAGGTATTTGAGAAACAAATAATACGAGCTAGGCGTTTTGGTGCTGGGAATAAAATGGTGATCAAGATAAATATAACCCCTAACCTCAAGGATGTCATATCTTACAGAACAGCAGAGGAAACACAATTATAACAGTAAATGCTCTCATGGGGAATCCTAGGAGCTGTGGACATCTGTAGGAGACTTAATACAGTGGGGGTATGCCGAAGCTAGCTATCTGCAGGAAGGAACTGTAAGCTGAGACTTGAAGAATGAGTGGAGTAAAATGGTGAAAGATGTTCCAACCAGATAATCATCAATGTGGGTTTTCTCAAGGCAGGTATATTACTGGCAGGTGGATGAGCAGAAGTTGCTTGCAGGATTCATCTTTAGCTTTAAAAGGAAACTCTGGTGAACCTGGTTCAGGTTGTAATGCTTTTCTATCCCTTCCTTAGCTCTCTAGTCTTCCCTGACCAATGCCCCCTCTTCTCCACTGTGCCCTAAGTTGCACAAACACCTCTTTCTTTCAATGTGGCACTCTTTGGGCTTTGTTCCTTATGTCTAACCTTGAAGCCAATAATTAGATCTGAAGCAGATGATCTTCAGCAAACCATTGGGAGTCTGCTCTTCCCCCACCTCCATGTGACAACGCAATATGATTCAGAGCTATAGAGGCTCAAAACTATCTAAGTCTTTCTCAGAGCCCTCATAATACTTTTTAAAACATCTTCTTCAAACAGAGGAATTTTGGGGGGTTTGTTTGATCTTTTTATACTTCTGTTTGCAGGTTGTAACTTCTTTTCCTCTCAAAATTGAGAGCTAGGCAGTTATCCAAGAGAGGAGAAGTCTAGAATTTTTGGCTAGTCCCAGGGCACATATCAAGGTAGAGATAAAAATATAGGCAAATAGTCTGAGATGTCTTTGTGAACACCATTCAGATGATTTGGCTAAAATATTCCTCTTACATCAAACTCAATGGTTTTAACAATACCATTTGATTAAAAGAAAAAACAAACAAATAAACAAAAACAAGCAAACAAACAAACAAACAAAAACATTTTCTTTAGCAGTCATGTTTTAGTCATTAAAATGTAACCTTGGGAACTCTATATATGATTTAATTCCTCTTTGAACTAATTTCTTCTAGTTTTATAGATAATTACTGTTGCTGTTTTTTTCCATGTACAAAAGGAGTTTCTAAAATGACACCCATGTGGATTCTTTGCTTAGTAGAGCTCTCTACTAATTTTTCAGTATCCTTATCTTGAGGTTAGTATTAGAAACAAAGCAAAATAAAACTTAACACCGAGTCACTTTTCCAATGGAGATGGTAATATATACAGGCCTGAAAGTTCTTATCTGAAACATTGAGGGCCAAATATATTTAAGAATTCAAAAGTTTTCAGATATTAGATATGGTGGCTATGTTACATGATATTTCAGGCATGAGCTGAGGCAGCACTCTCTAGTTAAGCATAATATTTCTGATGTGGAACATCTGAATACTCACCTACATGAGATAATGTCATGCTAGTTAACCAATTTAGTTTTTGATACCAAAACTTAGGAAAAACCTTTTGTTTTCCAGAGCATTTTGGATTTTGAAATTGCTAATAAGGAGTTATGTACCTGGCCTCATCTTGCTTCACTGAAAGAGTTGTATCAAGTATGGTGTTAATCAGAAAAATGTTATTTTATAGCCTAGCTCAACTGCATTGAAATACCTTTGTCTTTTTTGGGGGGCACATATGTATTTGTAAAATCCTTATAAATAAAGTAATTTCTCTTTCTAGAAGTTCCATCTACTGCTGCCTAAACTTAAGTCATTATCTTATTTATCAATTGCTCTTTTCTGAGTTGGTTAGCTTTCCAAAAATATATATATTTCCGTTGCTCTAAATTGCAGGGTTTCTCCTTCTGGATGACCTATTGAACACCTGTTTTAAGAGCCTTTCCTAAAGTTAGCTGTTTAATTGACAGTGTCAATCTCATGGGTATTTCATTTGTTTAGAAACTGCATTTGGAAAGAATAAAGTATTCAGAATACTCAGAACTCCTGGGATATTTGCTTTCTAGCTGTGGTGATAAGGGTGCACAATTCATTTAACTTGTCTGAGCCTCACTTTCTTAACTTCAAAATAGGGGTAATAATAAGTGCCTTTGCTATTTTTCAGGCATGGTATGAAATGAAATGAGATGTTGCTGCAAGCGAGAAGATTACTGGAATTTGTGTTCAAGAAAAGGGAACTCTCTAAACTCAAGGTCTATATGAATGGAATATCTATTAATAAATGTCAGGTTATCTGGCTTTATAACTGCTCAGATCTGGATGCAGACATTAATAAGTGTATCAAGAACTTCAAGAAGCATCCTTTTTAAATCCTAATAACATCCCTTTGAGGTGGCTGCTGTTAGTTTCCACTGGAGAAATGACAGAGACTTGGCTGAAAGTCACATCACTATGTCATAGTTGAGCCAGATAGAAAACCAAATTTGTTTGATGGTAATATCAGCACCCCTGCTAGTTGCAAAACTATTTTCCAACAGTGAATGTTTTGAGGTTGTTTTGTATTTTGCTAATTGAGAACAAGATGGGATTCATAAAAATTTAGACAACTCACTTTCCTTGAATGTAAATTCCTGATGGTATCAATACTTAACACACTTTGAAAGTGCAGGGAAATTAGTCATTATTTGATGATTTGAAAATCTTCATTTATTTCCATTTATGGTAGAATTTATTCTTACACAATTCTTATAAACAAGCAAAAATGTTTTACTAGTTAAAAATCTTATAATAATCTATTCTTCCTTAATAAATCTCAGATACAGTAAAACACCATCATTTTTCTTTACTATCCTCTTGGCCTAATTCTTTGCTTGCCCTGAATGAATTGTTGAATTGACAAACTCAGCTGAGCCTCCCAAAGCTTTCTTATTTCCAGTAAACGGTCTAATCTGAAATGTTTTCCTAGTCATCAATGACTGCATACACTGAGACCCTGGGTATATTCACTCAGAGATGAGGAAGCCTGGGGAAGATGATGGGTTGGTGGATAGTGGGAGATTGAGTAGTAAGCACTGTGAAGTCTCTTTATTTCCATCTCTGATGATCTCTTTCTTTCTCCTTTAAGAATATTACAGCAGGTCTTGCTGAGAAATAGAGCCCAAGGGCTGTTAGAAGGCCTATGGCCTACAAAGGCCTTCTCTGAGTTATGATTTTGCCAACTAGGGTTTCATTCTGGAGAATAAAAACCTCTTTATGGATTCAGACACCTCCTGATTGGGCCTAAACCGACAGTCGGACATCCCTCTCACAACCCAGGACTGCTGCCTCCTAACGACTTGCTTACCTGTCTGCCTAATTGCCCCTAGTGGCTTCTTCCTGCCAGGGTGGTTGCCCCCTAATCACTCCTCTGCTGGCCCGATGGCTCCAACTGCCCTCCCTTGCCAACCTGATCTTCCTTAACTGGCCTCTTCTGCCAGCCTGGTCACTCCCAACTGCCCTCCCATGCCAGCCATCTTTTGGAGGCCATCTTGTAACAATGTTGGGGTGGCCATCTTGTGGCAGTCATATTGTGGTAGTCATCTTGTGATGAAGTGAGGGCATGGCCTGAAGGCTATCTAGGCTTTTATTAGTATACATATATCAATGTATATATAAATTTTGTAGATGTACATTTTTTAACTAAAATATTTTCCTGATTATAAAAGCAATGTGAATTTTAAGAATCATGAAAAGTATAAGAAAAAAATTAAAACTCCCCAGAAATAATCAGTGTTAACATTTATATATATATATACATATATATGTGTATATATACATCTATATATATATACACATATATATGTATATATATATTTCATCTTTTTTCTATGTATGTATATATTTTAATATATAATTTGTGTGACATTGCAGAAATAATTTTCACATTGTTTTAAAAATTCACATTCTTTTTGAATTATAGCATTTTTCATGTCAAATGATGTTTAAAAAGAAAAAATATTTCCTGCATTATATTTTATCTAATTATCCTTTTACTATATACTAATAATATATCCCATTTTGCTACCACAGATAATATTGTGAAATACAAATATCTATAATTTATGACAATTTTCTTAGGCTAG
The DNA here is from genome assembly GCA_011751065.1 of Lasiurus cinereus. Taxonomy (NCBI): domain Eukaryota; kingdom Metazoa; phylum Chordata; class Mammalia; order Chiroptera; family Vespertilionidae; genus Lasiurus; species Lasiurus cinereus. The sequence continues at coordinate 15,145,233 of JAAGEH010000012.1, read as the reverse complement.
ATTTTGAGAAGAAAAAAAACAGTCAAAGGGACAAAGTTTTAAAGTTTGTAATATGTACTTCAAAATTGCTTTCCAGAGAGATAATATAAATTTAGCTTCCATTTGCAAACTATGAGAGCAATTGTCTTACTAGTTATACTTGTCAAGACTGAATGTGATCATTTTAAAAAATATTTATATTTTTACTGATTTTAGGGAGGAAGGGAGAGGGAGAGAGAGATTGAAACATCACTGATGGGAGAGAATCATCAATTGGCTACCTTTTGCATGTCCCACACTGGGAATTGAGCCCACACATGACATGTGCCCTGACTGGGAATTGAAGCTTGAACTCCTGGTTCATAGATTGATGCTCAACCACTGAGCCATGCTGGTTGGGCTGAATGTGATCATTCTTGATTAAATAGTTGAAAAATGTTATCTTCTTTTAATTTGCTATTTTGATCTACTAATGGAATTATTTTTTTTCCTGTGTGTGTTTATTAGCCATCTGTACTTCTTTGCTCATTTTGTTTTTCTGAATGAAAGACTGCTTTTTTAAAAAAAAATCTTTATTTTTGAAAAGATTACATATGTTCCCCTTTTCTCTCATTGACCTCTCCCAGCCCCTCTCTCCCCACTACCCCACACACACATCCCAGGCCTTCACCATCTCATTGTCTGTGTCCATGGGTTATATATATATACATACAAGTTATTTGGTTGATCTCTTCCCACCCACTCACCCTCCCCCATCTTTCCTCTAAGATTCAACAGTCTGTTCCAAGTTTCTTTGTCTCTGGATCATTATTGTTCATCAGTTTATTTTGTTCATTAAATTCCACATAAAAGTGAGATCATGTGATACTTGCCTTTCTCTGACTGGTGTATTTTGCTTAGCATAATACTCTATAGGTCCCTCCATGCTGACTCAAAAAGTAAGAGATCTTTTTTACAACTTCATAATATTCCATGATGTAAGTATACCACAACTTTATTATCCACTCATTTGCTTTTGTATCCATTCATCTACTTTTTATCCACTTGGGATATTTCTAGATCTTAACTATTGTAAATTTCAATGCTATGAGCATAGGAGTGCATATATTCTTTCTGATTGGTGTTTTGGGTTTCTTAGGATATAAAACTAGAAGTGGGATCACTGGGTCAAATGAGAGTTCCATTTTTAATTTTTTGAGGAATCTCCATACTGTTCTCCAAAGTGGCTGCACCAGTCTGCATTCCCACCAGCTACGTATGAGGGTTCCATTTTCTTCACATCCTTAGCATTTGTAGATTTGTTGATGGTAGCCATTCTGACAGGTGTGAGGAGATACCTTATTGTCATTTTAATTTTCATCTCTCTGATGATCAATGACTTTGAGCATTTTTTCATATGTTTCTTGGCTGGTTGTATGTCCACTTTGGAGAAGTGTCTAAGTCCTTTGCCCATTTTTAAAAAAATTGAATTGTCTTCCTTTTTGTAAAATTGTATGAGTTCCTTATGTATTTTGGATATTAAACCTTTATCAGATGTATCATTGCCAAATATGTTCTCCTATACAGTGGCCTCCCTTTTAATTTTGTTGATGGTTTCTATTTGCTGTGCAGAAGCTTTGTATTTTGATGTAGCCCCATTTGTTTATTTTTCTTAGTTCCCCCTGCCCTAGGAGATTAATTCGCAAATATTGCTATGAGAGATGTCTGAGATTTTGCTGCCTATGTTTTTTCTAAGATTCTTATGGTTTCAGAATTTACATTTAAGTCTTTTATTCATTTTGAGTTTATTCTTGTGTCTGATGTAAGTTAGTGGTCTATTTATTAAAGGAACTGTCTTGACTCCATTGTATGCTCTTGCTCGCTTTGTCAAATATTAATTGAGTGTAATGTCTTGAGTTGATTCTTGGGATCTCTGTTAAGTTCCATTGATCTGTATATCTATTCTTGTGTCAGTACAAGGCTGTTTTGAGTATAGTGGCCTTGTAGTATAACTTGATATCTGGTATTCTGATCCCTCAAACTTTATTCTTTGTTCTCAAGATTTCAGTGGTTATTTGAAGCATTTTTTTTGTTGTTGTTCCATATACATTTTTGGAATATTTGTCCTAGATCTGTGAAATATATTGTTGGCATTTTAATGAGGATTGCATTAAATCAACAGATTGTTTTGGGTAGCATGGATATTTTAATGATGTTAATTTTACCAATTCATGAAATGGTATATTCTTCCATTTGTTCATATATTCCTCTGTTTTTTTCAATATTCTGTAGTTTTCTGAATACAGTACAAGTATTTTACTTCCTTGGTTAATTTTATCCCTAAGTATCTTATTTTGTTGTTGTTGTTGCTGCTGTAATGGTTAATGGTATTGTTTATTTAGTTTCTCTTCCTGAGAATTCATTATTGGTGTGTAAAAATGCTATTGATTGCTGGGTGTTAATTTTATATCCTGCTACATTGCCAAATTCATTTATTAAGTCTAGTAGTTTCCCTGGTGGAATTTAGGATTTTCTATGTACAGTAACAAGTCATCTGCAAATAACAGCAGTATTATTTCCTGTTACTTGAATGCTTTTTGTTTTTTCTTTTTGTCTGATCACTCTGGCTAGGACTTCTAGTATTACATAGAATTAGAGTGGTGAAAGCAGATAACCCTGTTTTGTTTTTGTTTTTAGGAGAAATGGTTTCATTTTTTGCCCATTGAATATGATGTTGGCTGTAGGTTTGTCATATAGACTTTATTATGTTAAGGTATAATTCCTCTATTCCCACTTTGCTGAGAGTTTTTATCAAAATAGTGTGTTGTATTTTATGAAATTTTTTTGTGCATTTATTGATATGATCATGTAATTTTTGTGTTCCAGTTTGTTATTGTGGTGCATCACATTTATTGATTTGCAAATATTGTACCAGCCTTGAATCCCTGGAATAAATCCCACGTGGTCATGGTGTATGATCTTTTAAATATATTGTTGGATCTGATTTGCTAATATTTTGTTGAGGATTTTAGCACCTGTTTTCATCAGGCATATTGGCCTGTAGTTATCTTTCTTTGTAGTGCCTGATTCTCATCGTGGAATTACGATAATGTTGGCCTCATAAAAAGAGGTTGGAAGTGTACTTTCCTCTTGGATTTTTTTGGAATAATTTGAGGAATATAGGTGTTAGTTGTCCTTTGAATGTTTGGTAAACTTCCCTGTGAAGCTTTTTTATAAAAAAGAAAAAAAAATATATATTTTATTGATTTTTTTTTTACGGAAAGGAAAGGAGAGGGATAGAGGGTCAAACACATCAATGAGAGAGAAACATTGATCAGCCGCCTCCTGCACACCTCCTACTGGGGATGTGCCCAAAACCAAGGTACATGCCCTTGACTGGAATTGACAGGGACCCTTTAGTCCATAGGCCAATGCTCTATCCACTGAGCCAAATCAGATAGGGCTTGACTGGGGTTTTTTTTGCTGGGAGTTTTTATATATATATATATATATATTTTATTACTGCTACAATTTTGTCAGTTGTTATTGGCCTATTCAGATGTTCACATTCTTCTTGATTAAGTTTTGGAAGATTCCATTTTTCTAGGAAATTGTTCATTTCATCCACATTGGCTGGCTTGTTGGTATATAGTTGTTCATAATATTTTCTTATAATTCTTTGTTTTCTGTGGTGCCAGTTGTTACTTCACCATATTCGTTTCTGGTTTTATTTATTTGGGTTCTCTATCTTTGTTCCTTGATGAGTCTAGCTGAAGGTTCAACAATATTGTTCACCTTCTCAAAGAATCAGCTCTTGACTTCATTGATATATATTTTTTCTCTATGTCATTTATTTCTGCTCTAATCTTTACTATTTCCTTCCTTCTAGTTACTCAGAGCTTTTCTTATTGCTCTCTTTCTATTTCTTGAAGTTGTCAGGTTACATAGTTCATTAATAATTTTTCTTGCTCTTTGTGGTAGGCATATAGTGCTATGAACTTCCCTTTCAGCACTGCTTTTGCTATATTCTAGTGAATTGTGGTTGTTGTGTGTTCATTTTCATTGTTTTCAGGAAGTTTTTAGTTGCTTTCTTGATCTCATTGGTAACCCATTCATTTTTCAATAACATCCCATTTAGCCTCCATGTGTTTGAATGTTTTTGAGTGTTTTTATTGTAGTTGATTTCTAATTTTATGCCACTGTGATCTGAGAAGATGCTTGTCTGGTTTGAATCTTCTTGAACTGGTAGATACTTTTTTGTATCTTAACATGTGATCTATCTTTAAGAATGACACATGAACACTTGAGAAGAATGTACATTCGATGGAAGAGCATACCATGCTCATGGATTGGAAGAATCAACATCATTAAAATGTCCATACTATCCAAAGCAATCTACAGGTTCAATGCACTACCCATTAAAATACCAGCGACATATTTCACAGACCTAGAAAGAATTCTTCATAGATTCATGTGGAACAAAAAAAGACCACAAATAGCTACAGCAGTTCTGAGAAAGAAGAATAAAGTTGGTGGGATCTCAATACTAGATTTTAAGCTATACTACAAAGCAACTGTTCTCAAAACAGCCTGGTACTGGCACAAGAACAGACATATAGACCAATGGAATAGAATAGAGAACCCAGATATCCACCCAGACCACTATGCTCAACTAATATTTGACAAAGGAGGCATGAACATTCAATGGAGCCAAGATAGCCTCTTCAATAAATGGTGTTGGGAAAATTGGACAGATACATGCCAAAAAATGAAATAGGACCACCAACTAACACCAAATACAAAAATAAACTCAAAATGGATACAGGACTTAAACATTAGAAGGGAAACCATAAAAAATACTAGAGGAATCCACAGGCAGCACAGTCTCAGACATATGCCGAAAGAACTTTTTCACTGATACTGCTCCAAAGGCAATGGAAGCTAAAGAAAAAATAAACAAATGGGACTACATCAAAATAAAAAGCTTTTGCACGGCAAAAGAAACCATCAACAAAACAACAAGAAAGATCACTGTATGGGAGAACATATTTGCAAATGTTATCACTGATAAAGGTTTAATCTCCAAAATCTACAGCCAACTTATACAACTTAATAAAAGGAAGATGAACGATCCAATAAAAAAATGGGCAATGGACCTAAATAGAACCTTTTCAAAAGACGACAGAAGGAAGGCCAAGAGACACATGAAAACATGTTCAAAGTCACTAATTATCCAAGAGATGCAAATCAAAACCACAATGCGATACCATCTCACACCCGTCAGAAAGGCAATCATCAACAAATCAAAAAAAAGACAAGTGTTGGCAAGGATGCAGAGAAAAAGGAACCCTTGTGCACTGTTGGTGGGAATGCAGACTGGTGCAGCCACTGTGGAGAATAGTATGGAGTTTCCTCAAAAAACTAAAAATGGATCTCCCATTTGACCCTGTAATCCCACTCTTAGGAATTTATCCTAAGAATCCACAAACACCAATCAGAAAGGATTAATGCACCCCTATGTTCATAGCCGCACAATTTACAATAGCTACAATTTGGAAACAGCCTAGGTGCCCGTCAGCAGATGAGTGGATCAGAAAACTGTGCTACATCTACACAATGGAATTTTATGCTGCCATTAAAAAGAAGGAATTCTTACTATTTGCAGCAACCTGGTTGGAACTGGAGAGCCTTATGCTTAGTGAAATAAGCCAGTCAATGAAGGAGAAGCATCACATGATGTCACTCATTTGTGCATAATAAAGAACATTATAAACTGATGAACAAAAGGTCAGATATAGAGACAGTAAAGCTTCAAACAGACTGTGAAATTACAGCAGGAAGATTAAAGTTAGGTGAGGTAGATAAGAGATCAATCAAAGGACTTGTATGCATGCATAGAAGCATCACCAATGAACATAGAAACTGGGAGGTTGGGTTATGCCTGGGAGGGAGGGGGGGCAATTCGTAGATATGTATAAAAATTAATAAAAATTAAAAAAAGAATGTATATTCGCCAACGTTAGAGTGAAATGTTCTGTAAATGTCAATTAAATCCATCTGATCTAGTGTGTCCTTTAGAGTCACTGTTTTCTTGTTAATATTTTTGTATGGAAGATTTATCCAGTGAAATCAGTAGGTGTTATGTCTCCCACTTTGACTGTATTGCTGTCAATCACTCCCTTAAAGTGCTTGAGAAGTATTTTTATATTTAGGTGCTCCTATTTTAGATGCATATATGTTCTTTTGTGAGATCAATTCTTTTAGTATTATGTAGTGACTTTTATTGTCTCTTGTAATGGCCTTCATTATGAAGTCTATTTTATCAGATATGAATATTGCTACCTCAGTTTTTATTTCATTTCTATTTGCAAGAAAAAAATATTTTCCATTCCTTTATCCTCAGCCTGTGTGAGTCTTTTGTTCTGAGGTGGGTCTCTTGTAGACATCATATAATTGGGTCATGTTTACATATCCACTCATCTACTCTATGACTTTGGATTGTAGCATTTAATTCACTTACATCAAAGGTTATTATTGATAGGTACTTACTTAGTGCCATTTTAATTCTTTATGCCTATGTTTCTCTCCATATTTCTTCTTCTTATTACAGCAGTCACTTTAACATTTCTGGCAAAACTGGTTTGATGGTGATAAATTCCTTTAGCTGTGTGTGTGTGTGTGTGTGTGTGTGTGTGTGTGTGTGTGTGTGAATCTCTTTATTTCACCATCTATTTTGAATTAAAGCCTGCTGGATATAGTAGTCTTTGTTTGAAATACCTGCTTTTTATTACTTTGAATACTTCATGTCATTCCCTTTTGGCCTGTAATGTTTATTATGAAAAATCAGCTGACAGCTTCAAGGGAACTCCTTTGTAGGTAACAGATTGCTTTTCTCTTGCTGCCCTTAAGATTCTCTCTTTGTCTTTGATTTTTGGCATTTTAATTATGATGTGTATGTATGTGGGGGCCTCTTTGAAGTCTTCTTGCTTGTAGACTCTCTGTGCCTCCTGAACTTGTGTAAATTTTTCCTTCACTAGGTTAGGGAAGTTTCCTGCCATTATTTCTTCAAAGATGTTCTCTATTCCTTGCTCACTTTCTTCCCCTTCTACTCTTCCTATGGTATGGATATTGTATGCTTTATGTTATCTCACAGCTCCCTTAAGTTACACTCCTATTTTTTAATTGTTTTTCTTTTTGGTTCTCTGATTGAGAAATTTTATTTCTATCCTGTCTTCTCATTCACTGATCTAATCCTTGGCTTTCCCTATTCTGCTGTTGTATTCCTTCCAATGTGTTTATTAGTACTGTGTCATTCTTCATTTCTGACTGGTCCTTTTTCATAGTTACTGTATCTTTTCTCATGCTGTTGATCATCCTTGCCAGCATTATGCTAAACTCTGTATCTGATAATTTTCTTATCTCTATTTCATTTAGCTCTTCTTCTGAAGAATTCTCTTGTTCTTTCATTTTGGGATTCTTTTTGTCTTTCCATTTTAGCTGCCTATTTGGGTTTATGCCTATATTAGAGGCCTGATGTGTGCGCTGGTGGGGTCCCTCAGCCTGGCTTGCACCCTCTCTCAATCAAGGACGCCTCTGGGGATGTTGGAATACCGGTTTTGGCCCAGTTCCTGCAGGTCATGCTGAAGGACCCTATTGGTGCATGAATCAGGTTAGGTCAAGGGACTTCACCAATGCATGAATCTGTGCACCAGGCCTCTAGTATACATATAAGATCTTTGATTGATCTCCTCCTGCCCTTTCCCCTTCCTCCTTCCTCCCCTTTGAGATTTATCAGTCTCCATATTTCCATGTCTGTGCATTGACCATTTTCCCCCTGTGGTCAGTGCACATCATAGCTACCAGTTGAATGGTCAAACGGTTGAATGGTTGAACAGTTGCTTAGGCTTTTTTATATATAGACTAGAGGCCCAGTGCATGAAATTCATGCATGGGGGATGTCCTTCAGCCCAGCCTGCACCTTCTCCAATCTGGGACTGGGATCAGGCCTTAAGGGGCAGTCAGACATCCCTTTCACAATCCAGGACACTGGTCCCAACTGCTTGCCTGCCAGCCTTCCTGATTTCCCCTAACTGATTCTGCCTGCCAGCCTGATCACCACCTAACCACTCCCTTGCCAGCCTAATTAATGCCTAACTACTCTCCTGCCAGCTGGCTTGCCCCTAACTGCCCTCCCCTGCCAGTCTGTTTGCCCCTAACTGCCCTCCCCTGCAGGCCTGGGTCCTCCCCAACTGCCCTTCCTTGCAGGCCTGGTCACCCCAATTTACCTCCTCTGCTGGCCTGGTCACCCCTAACTGCTCCCCCCCTGTGGGCTTGATGACCCCTAACTGCCCTCCCTTGCAGGCCTTGTCCCTCCCAACTGCCCTCCATTGCTGGCCATCTTGTGATGGCCATCTTGTGTCCACATGGGGGAAGAATCTTTGACCACATGGGGGCAGCTATCTAATGTGTTGGAGTGATGGTCAATCTGCATATTACTCTTTTATTAGATAGAATAGAGGTCTGGTACATGGGTGTGGGCCAGCTGGTTTGCCCTGAAGGGTGTCCCAGATCAGGGTCGGGATTTCCTTAGGTCGTGGGGTGGCCCGGGCAAGGGGCTTCTGATGGTTTGCAGGCTGGCCAAGACCCCCAGCGACCCAAGTGGAGGCCCTGATATCTGGGATTTATTTATCTTCTAAAATTGAAACTTTGTAGCCTGGAGCAGAGCTAAGCCTTCTGCTTGCTCTACGGTGGCAGCCATTTCTGTTGGAATTTATTTATCTTCTATAATTGGAACTTTATAGCCTTAAGCAGAGGCCTGGGTGCCAGCCAGGGTGTATGGAAAGCTTGGCTTCCTCCATTGCCAGGGCAACCCAAGCCTCTCTCCTGCTCTCTCTGTGGCTGAAGCTCTTTTGGTGGGGTTAATTTGCATACTCTCTCCTGATTGGATGGTGGGTGTGGCTGGTGGGTGTAGCAGAAGTACCATCAATTTGCATATTACTCTTTTATTAGATCTGCTATGACTCCCAATCTCTAGTGTAGAAAAATGTCAGGTGCTGTTTGTGACTGGCCAAAAGCACCGTGTTTGGAGCTATCTGCAATCTTTAGCTTGTGGTTCCTTACCCTGGGGCTGGGTGCCTTTGGAAAGGACTAATATTGGCATCAGGGTCTTCTTTTCCTAGCTCTGGGACCACAGGAAAATCATGCAAAGATTCAAAGCTTCCATAGACCTGCCTCTGTCTGCAGTCAAATTGATATTTAGTCTTGATTCATCTCAGGTTATCAACCACACAGTGAGGTGAGAGGTTTTCCAAAAGGGTGGGAGAATTGCTTTCCCCAAGGCAAAAACTGCTTGCATGGTAAAATTCTGCTGGAGAATGATATCTTCTGTAGTATGAGGGAATGTCTTAGCACTGGAAACGAAGGTGGCTGTTTTTTGAGCTCCAACCCCTCAACCCTGGATTGTGCTCACACAGCTCCATTCCACTCTGCCCTTTCTCTGCCATAGCCTAAATAAATGGCTGCATACACAATTTTGTGTGTTGGCCCTTTACAAGAGTCCTTGAATTTCTGGCCATGTCTTCCTTGTAGAGAGCAACCCAGCTACTTTTCACAACCAGATGTTATGTGGACACCTTTCTCAGTTCTGATGTTCTGGGCCTAGCGGGTCCAGATTGGGGTTCAGACCTCCAGAGTTCTCTGTGGGAACTCCCCACAGCTGAGATATCCCTCCGGAACTTCAGCTGCTATCCTTTTGTACCTCTTCACTTGCTACCAATCTCTTTGTGGTCTTTACTTTATGTCCTTTTTTATAATGTTTCTCTCCAGCTGCTCTTTGTTTGATTATTCATGATGGTTTTTCTATATTTTAGTTGTAATTCTAGTTTGGTCCTGGGAGAGTATCAGTGTACTCTTCTGCCATTTTGGAATTTTTGAGTGAAAAAAACTTGACTTTGCTCCTTCCTTTATTGTGTTTTTTAGTGCTTTCTAATTGTTTGGTAAGAGCTTTTTATTTATTGAGGATATTGATCTTGCATCATATGCAAAATTTTCCAAGTTTTTTTGTTTCATAGAAGTTTCTAATTTTTATATAGTCAAATACACTTGTGTGTGCTTTTTTCTATTTTATTTTGCTTTTTGTGTGCTTAAAGTCTTTGTCTATCTTATTAATCAGATAACATTTTGTTTATATGTTTTAAATCTGGATGAATTTTTATTGTAGTGGTCATCAGATACTTCAGCAAACTAGTGCAGTGTCTAATATGGCATTTCTGAACATGATGTATTGTCAGTACATGTTTGCCTAATATTTGGATATGAACAGACATTGGTTCTTGGAAGAAGTGTTCTCTACGCAGGTTTTGAAAGAGGAAGAATTATTACTCAGGCAAACAATAGGGAAAAGGATCTTCCAGGTAAGAAGGCTAGCACATGTACTAGGGAAGCCTACAGCTGGAACTCAGCACAAATGTTGGGAAGAGAGGAGAGTTAGCTATGCTCAGATAATACAGAGCCTTTGAGGCATGTTGAGTAATTTAAACTTACATTATAAAACCATCATAAGGTTTTAAGCAGGAGTAGGACATTGGTGAAATGGACATTGGGAAATTTTGGTAAAATATTCTAATTTACATGAAATGGAAGAGAAGAGGATTGGAGAAAATGAGATTTGAATCTTGGAAATCCATTTGGAAAGAAAATGTTACTTTTATCAGGATATTAAGAAATTTGGGCAGTAACGTCATATAGGCTAGAAAGTTTCAAGACATATTTAGATGCAAGAATTTGTGCACTCCCTTTTAGCCTCTTATTGACCTTAAATATAGACAAAGAAGGCAGCACAGCATGGAGGGAAATAGAGGGGAAAATCTCCAGATTGGAAATCAGGAGCCTGGCCCCACCCCCAACATGGGACCCTCACTAATTACTTCCTTCACAGCAACTATTTCTTCATCATTACAAGTACTTTCTGGGCTAGATTAGTTCCGAAGTCTCTCACTACTTTAAAAATTCTCTGTTCTCTCATAATGTCCCATATCAGCCTAGTGTTTTCAAACTGAAAAGTAGCCTGAGAAATCTTGTGAAAATAGAAACTTGTACTAGGACTTTTCTAGGTTTTTTTTACTTCCTGTTTTTATAAAATTTGAACCAGAGATAGTTGTAAAAAAATATCAGGATGAGGCTCGCTGCCATTTGACAAACTAAACAGAGGCGATTTCTGATGCCCCAAAGTGAGGCCATTTGTTTAAGGGGAGTTGACAGGAGGAACACAAAATTTGCGAACAGGCTTCTTACCTTTTCTATATTTTAGTTGACGTCATCATTTTATCCTGCTGTTTTGTGACCAAAAGCCAAAATAAAAAACAGGCTCAGAAATGACAGCCAATACAACTATTGGAAACTCAAAAACTGTGGTTCAAATTCATTGGCAATTTTTGTAAACTTTGTGGTTTGGTTCATTCAGTTTGAAAATAATTGCCCAAGTCTGCAGCTAATTACTTATTGAAACCAGTTTTGCTGACTGTTTTTTTAATATTTAATGGGAAAATAAAAACTGAAGGATGTAAAAAAAGAAATGCCTTGCATTTCTGGAGTTTCTTGGATGTGAGGGCCATCTGGCTGTGGCATCTGTCACCCCATTGATTGCCAAGGTTGATTCAGCTGGCTAGGCTGGTGTCACCCTCCTAATAACCGATCCATGTGCATCCTGAAGCTGCACGCTCGGTTGTTCTGTCGGTCAGAGAGGACAGCCTTTGCCTCAGAAGAGAGGACTGATCTTCGGTCAAGGGCTTACAAGTGGCTGTGTTTCCCTGTTGGAAACTCCAAACAGGCTCTCAGGAGTTCCTCACTCTTTGGTTTTACTTTTCTGTCAGTTTTATCTTGAGACATTAGAATTGGGTCTGTATTCTGGGGCTTTGCAATCTTATCTAAGGAATCTGTAAGGAGCTTAACCCTGTCTAGGGAAGATTGTACTAAAATGGCCTCTCCAGGAAGCACCAGAATTCCACTTCTCAAGTCATTAGCTGTGTCTTGCTTACAAAAAGCTTATCATACTACACTCAGAAAAATTTTATCTTATCATTGCTGCATCATAAATAATGAGGGAAAAACTATCTGGAGCAGTTTGAATGTTTTCTTCGATTATTTAGAATTTTTCAGCTTTATATATGTGACAGAGGATCTCTGACCTGTGGGGTGACAGCCTAAAGACGAGGTATGGCTTCTTCTAGGTAGTCAAGGAGAGCCCATAATTACTCAGCAGATGCTTTCTATTATTTTTGTCATGAAATCTCTGAGTATAGTCACCAACTGCATGGGAAATTAATTCATTGAAAAAAGCATAACAGAGAGAATTCATTGAAAATGTTTCAAAGCCATTTATTTATCTGCCTAGAATCTTAAGTTTTAAATTAAATGTTGTTATTGAAAACTTATTAGTTTCTTTAAGAGAAAGCAATTTTAAGGAAGGCTTAGGTTAATATCTAATTCTTTCAGTACTTAAAATTCTTTTAGGTAAATTTAAAGACAAAGTTCATATCAGTTATTGCAAGTTGCTGAGAGCTTAAAAATTGAATTTGCTCAGCCCTCTTTTTGTCACAAAAACTCTATACGTAGTAATAATCATTTCATATTATTAAGTTGGCGCCTCCACCTTTGCTCCCTGGTCTAAAATAGAAGCAAAGAGATGGTTAAAGCAAAGCTCTGCACTTCTGTTCTCCCTTAATTTTGTTCATATTATTATTCAAACTGAAATGTTCTTTTCTCTCAATTTCTGCCTCTAAAGATTGCATTTGTCTTTTAAGATTCAGATAAAATGCTACTCTCCAGGATATATTTTTAAAATTAAAAGGTCTGTGAACATTTAGGAAAGGAAGCACAGATTACTAGTAACACCACATATTAATTTCTCTTCCCATCTTTGTTGCTTTGGGTTGGGGATATCTGTATGGGGCTGAGAACCATGCTCCCGGGGGGCGGTGGGGAGGGAGTTTTGCAGCCGCAATATCCCTGCATCTTCTCAGCCACCACAGCACCTGAAACACCTAAGTATGGGATCTATACCTTTCCTAGTCTCCACTCTTTTCATCAGTCTTTATGTGGCTTCTTCTGTAAACGCTTGGTTATTATAGTTTAGTTCAGGAGCCTTTGGTTGGTTATTTTGGTTGATTGCTCTATAATTTCACTGTAAATATGATGGGGGGCCAGGAACAGTGGGTATAGCTTCCATCTTCTCTGCCCCCATCTTGGAATCTTACTCTGCTGCCTTTCCCCGCCCCCCCTCCTTTACATGCAGAGAGTGTTGTTCAAGTTTTGCCTATTATTTCATTAATGAACTTTTAACTACTACTTTTTGCCTCAACAGTGGCTCTTTAAACACACACACACACACACACACACACACACACACACACACACACTTTATTTTTATTGTTGATATAAGCTTTACTTTGCACAAACTATTTACTTTTGAATAGTTCTCATTTTACCATAGTTTATTCTTTTACTAGAGGCCCTATGCATGAAATTCGTGCAAGAGTAGGTCTTTGTAGCCCTGGGTGCCTTGTCCCTCACAGCCCCGGCTTCATTCAGAAGATCGTCTGGAAGGTCATCCAGAAGGAGGTCCAGATGGTCATTCTACTTTTCAACTGTTTGGTGGATTTGCATATTACATTTTTATTATTATAAATTCACAGAGATTTTACTCTTGTATTTTATCAGTAACAAAAAGCATGTTATATTTTTTCCTTCTGTTCTTTCAATATGTCTACTTTAGAAGGCAGTGAGTCTCCTAGAGTGTGCTGGCCTTTCTTCTCATCTCTGTACTTCAGAATATCTTTATATACCCAGATTTATTTTTCTTTACTTACCCATCTGAATAGAAATCTGTGAAAGCCCAATTTTCAAGTACAGGTAAGACATGGCAGTTGCTCAGTGGTACACAGCCTCAACTAGGGAGATACAAAGGGCCCTTTCTGAGGCTACATTAAAAAACTAAAAAGGACACAAGGCAGGTACTGAGTTGGCATCCAAGTACTAGAAGAAATGACTGCCACTGTGGGACTTCATTTCACAGAAACTGCTCCCAGGTCCCCTGGCACAAATTCCAATGGCTTCTGGGAGAAAGGCTAACTGTTGTGCCCTTAGTCAACTAATAAGAGTTTCTTGAACCTACAAGAAAATTGGACCAACTTGAAGTAGGCAGAGACAAATGCATAGGTAGAAGGAAGTCAAAATAAATGTAGTTTCTCATGGCAATGGGGAAATGACAAGGTCACAGGGTAGTGCAGGATGTAAGACCCACTGCAGGGCCTGAAGCACTGATGTGGAATGAATAAGCCCAGATGCTGACTGCCTGCTGTGGGTTAAAAGGGATTATTTAATTTTGTATTGGAAAATTACAGTGCTGTAATTTCTAATGCTTTATGTTTTTACATGGACAACATTTTATATCATATTTTCTTTGTTCATGTAAATGATTTTGGTGGAAAGGTTTTTAGAATGTTCTCTTGTTTTTTTTAGCCAGAAACCCAAAGGCATTTCTTTTCCTCAGAGAACTCAAAGGATTTGTGTTTAGGAATTTCAGGCATCAGTTGGCAGATAGGGGAATCTGTCAATTCTCCAATCTGAATACAGGATGGGGATCTAAGAAGTCATTTTAGAGCACAATCTTAGGTGATACCTCTGGGTGAGTTTTTGAGAAATGACTGAGGCAGACCAAATCAATTTCTGTAGCTGAGCAAAACATTTGCAGAATTCGAGCACTTTAGTGAATTGCAAATACTCATTATGTAGCAAATAGAATTAGGATAGGTCTTTTGGAGCTTTAAAAAAAATCTCAGGATTCTAATAGTTAAGCACAAACAGCATCAGGATCTGTGAGCAGCAGCTGCAGCATTTGAATAAGCACACAGTCTTTCTCTGCGCGTGCGTGTGGCAAGGCTGTCAGCATTGCTTTTTAATCCCACCTGCTCTCCCAGATGGCGACCACTGCCAGCAGCCGGGGCTCCTCAAGAAAAGACACTCCAGGATTGTTTCACAGAGATTTACTGATGGGAAAATTACCCATCACCTCAGGCCAATACTAGGAACATTCTTGTGCATTTTATTTATCATGGATTTTAAAAAAGGTCCCATTTTTCTTTTTTTCTTTCCCTCCCAAAAGACACCAGTCCTGACAATCTCAATTTTTTTTTTTTTTTGCAATAAGCCTGGAATACAAGCCCAGTAATTGGTACCAAGGTGGATTTGCAAAGTCTCCATGAAAACTGCCAAAGGCTAGGTGAAGCCTGGATGACCCAGGGCAGAGCCACTGAACCAGAACTGGCATTGGGATTTGAAGTTTGGGCTAAATCTGAAAGGATAGCTCATCTGCCTGTGTCCTCATTGGAAAGTCTATTCTTTCATGGCTTACCCAGCACAGCCATCAGCTCTATCTCCTCTCTCTGTGTGTTCTTTCTTAGTCTCCTCCAAGTTTCCTCTCCTGGATCCTGAAATTATATTGTCCTCAGAGCCACATTCCTGGCTCTCATCTCTTCCTTCTCTGTATGTCATCTGTAGGTCATCCAGATTCCTGACTTCAGCCCCACACCACACTGCCACCTCTCTTGGAGACATTTTCTTCTCTATCTCTATGGACTTCTCAAACTTCTCTCGGACTAAAACTATGCTTTTAGTCTCTGTTACTAAGTGGCCCTGTCCTCTCCTGAAGATACTTGTTTTTCCTGGTACCAGGCTTGTCCTCTCTCTCTAGCTTTTCTCTGTTTGTGGAATACTGCCTCAGCTTTCCCATATGGAAAAATATTTGTTTATAAAAAAATCCTATCATAGGCTAAAATATTTGTGGAACTTTACTGAACTTTCCCCTGCCTCTGTTGGAATGAATTGTTGCCTTCATTGGTAAAATAGACATAACCGAGGACCTGGGTGCTGAGGCACAGGGTGGGCACCAGGGACCCTCAGGAGTCTGGTGTGAAGACGGACTGTGCTGAGTCAGCACTTGAAGATATGCACAAGCGAGGGTGTCACTAACACTCCATTTTTCAGACTCTCCCCACTTCCCCCCTGGTCTGTGAGCCACAGAGGATACCTATGGCACACTTGCAAGCTGCCAGTTGAAATGGCCCAATTTTCTTCTTATCTGTTCCCCCTGGCTTTCCATCCTGTCTTTCTTCATTCACACTCATCTACTGTCTATTACTCCCCTCAGAAAGCTCTGCAGGGTGAAGAGAGTTTTATTTCTCCTTGTCCACTTTCCAAATCTCAGTGTGAACTCATGACTTTAATCCCTTTAAATTCTTCAAAATAACATGTTGGCAAAAAGTACACCTGGCAAACTAAGAACAAATCTTAATTAGTGTATAGTCATGATGAACCTCCAGGGTCTTCTCTCTTGAAAACCTTCCTATCAGAGTTCATACCCTGCCATGTTGAATGCCTCTCTTCCCTACAGGCTCTGTTGTACTTTTGTCTGCTGAGGTTGATCCTGGGGTTGCTGCATGTGTAGCACACATTACTACTTCATGCTTCATGGCTCAACCTGTCAGATCAACTGTTCTTCTGAGGCCTCATCTGGATCTAGGATAGTGAGGAAGTCAGTACTGCCCTACCACATGGAATCTGGCAGGCATTGTATCTGATTTGTAGAATGAACTCATGGATGACAAATTTTAGAGACAGAAGGGAATTTAGCAATCATCCAACCCAATGTGCTTATTCTACAGATAAGTGTATTGAAGCCAGAGAGGTGAAGTGATGTGTCCATGGTACACAGAGGGTTCGTGGTCAGATGGGCCGATTGTCCTTGTCAGTGGCACTCTTTTAACTACACCGTCATCCCTGGAACCCTGTAGTAGTTTATTATAATAGTCGCATGAGATAGGTTCCTCCTAATTTACATTTACAATATTTTCAATTTATGATAGACTTATTGAATCATAAACTCAACATAAATTTGGGACCATCTGAATATCATAGGTGTTATTTTGCCTCTTTCTTTCACACTCTTTTTCATCTTGTGATTCCCTTTTATTTAGGCAGATAGATAATAGGGAATTAGAGAACTGAGCCAAAGATCAAAGAATTCAAACTCTAAACTCTTAGTTTAAATAAGTCTTGATCTTTTCAGTGGATATTTACCTTTTGTCTGTCTGTTGAGAGTTCTGCGGCCCCTTTGATTTTGTGTATCCCTCTATCACATGAGTCTAGGTGGAAGGCAGTCTCCTGCCTCCCACTGTGGAAATGCATGGGGCCTGAATGTTTCCTTTTTCTGCTGCCTGGCAGCTAGCATGTGGATGTGTAAACTATGGTCTTGCTAAAACTGTGTGTGAAGGTGGTGACCCAGAGCTGCAGGGATAGTTCATAATTAGTCACAGAGGTAACAAAGGCATGCTCAATGGTCACAGGGCCTTACCTCTTCAGTGTTTGGCTTTTGCTGTCCAGTGTTCTCAGCTGATTCTCCAGCCATCCTGGTGATTCTGTGAACGTACAGTATTGGTTTAATGATATATATATATATATATATATTTTTTTTTTTTTGCATAAAATAGTCTGAGCTGTTCACACCAAGAACCTGGACTGGTACTGTTCAAGTGTAATATAGAATACATATTTGAAACAAAAACTGCAGAACAATTTTTTTTTCCAACAGAGAAGTGACAAAGCCCTATATGAGTGAGAGATAGGTAGTGGGATATCAGAGAAGGGACTATGTCTTGGCCCTTCCTCTTAGTCTGTATAACAACATACAGAGAAGCTTCTGTTCAAGAATAGAAAGGATGTATGCTTCATTCTTCTCAAGCCTTGGCAGTAGATTGCCTCCAAACAGGTTCAGTGGAAGATGAGCATTGAGATGGCATCATTGGGTGCCAGGCGAAGAGGAAGTCCAAGCAGTCCATCTGGTTTTCTGTTACCTTTAGAACAGCTGAATTTTTTTTTAAATAAGTTGAAATGTCTTTTTTTTCTTTTACTATTTTTTATTAATGTATTACATGTGTACATATCTTCCCATTGCCACTCCTATGCATGCCCTAATCCCCCAGTAGATTGGATCCATTGTATGCATACAAGTCCTTTGGTTGATCTCTTATCTACCATCTAAACTTCCCACTGTAATTTGACATTCTGGTTGATGCTTTACTGCCTCTGTATCTATCTTTTTGTTCATCAGTTTATAATGCTCTTTATTATCCATAAATGAGTGAGATCTGTGCTATTTTTTTTCATTGACTGGCTTATTTCACTTAGCATAATATTCTCCAGTTCCCTCCAGGTTGCTGCAATGGTAAGAATTCCTTCTTTTTTATGGCAGCATAGTATTCCATTGTGTAGATGTACCATAGTTTTCTGATTCAGTCTTGTGCTGATGGGCAACTAGATAGTTTCCAAATCTTAGCTATTGTAAATTGTGCTACTGTGAAGAGAGGATGCATATAGCCTTTCTGATTGGTGTTTCTAGTTTCTTAGGATATATTCATAGGAGTGGGATTACTGGGTAAAATGGGAGTTCCATTTTTAGTTTTTTGAGGAAACTCTATACTGTTCTCCACAGTGATTGCACCAACCTACATTCCCACCAGCAGTGCACAAGGGTTCCTTTTTATCCACATCCTTGTCAACACTTGTCATTTGTTGATTTGTTGATGATTGCCATTCTGACAGGTGTAAGATGGAATCGCATTGTTATTTTGATTTGCATCTCTCAGGTAATTAGTGAATTTGAGCATGTTTTCATGTATCTCTTGGCCTTCCTTCTGTCTTCTTTTGAAAAGATTCTATTTAGGTCCGTTGCCCATTTTTTATTGGATCATTTATCTTCCTTTTATTAAGTTGTATAAGTTGGCTGTAGATGTTGGAGATTAAATCTTTATCAGTAATAGCATTTGCAAATATGTTCTCCCATACAGTGGGATTTCTTATTGTTTTGTTGATGTTTTTTTTTAATCCATCACACATTGTTTATTAGTGACGTGTTATGTAAAAAATACAAGTCATAAATTTAATGAAATGAAATGTCATTAATCATTCACCATTTATAATGAAGGCTCAGAGAACTTCATTTGAACATTCTCACAATCTGCTTATTACAAGCTCTGTTTTGTTGTAATAAAAAGCTTAAATTTTGATGTAGACACATTTGTTTATTTTCTCTTTAGCTTCCATTGCCCTTGGAGCAGTATCAGTGAAGAAGTTCCTTCAGCATATGTCTGAGATTTTGCTGCTTCTGGATTCCTCTAGTACAGTGGTTCTCAACCTTCCTAATGCTGTGACCTTTTAATACAGTCCCTCATGTTATGGTGATCTCCAATCATAAAATTGTTTTTGTCGCTACTTCATAACTGTAATTTGCTACTGTTATGAATCTTAATGTAAATATCTGTGTTTTCTGATGGTTTTAGGAGACCCTGCTAGCTGTTCGTGACCCACAGGTTGAGAACCGCTGCTATAGTATTTTTATAGATTCCCATCTTATGTTTAAGTCTTGTATCCATTTTGAGTTTATTTTGGTGTATGGTATAAGGTGATGGTCTAGTTTCATTTTCTTTTGGATCAATCTGTCCAATTTTTCCATCACCATTTATTGAAGAAACTACCTTGACTTCATTGTATGTTCATGCCTCCTTTGTCAAATATTAATTCGGCATAGTGGTTTGGGTTGATATCAGGATTCTTTATTCTATTCCATTCTATATGTCTGTCCCTGTGCCAGTACCAGGCTGTTTTGAGAACCATGGTGTTGTAATACAGCTTGAAATCTGGTATTGAGATCTTACCTACTTTATTCTTCTTTCTCAGAATTGATGTGGCTATTCGGGATCTTTTTTTGTTTCAGATGAATCTTTGGAGAATTATTTCTAGGTCTGTGAAATATGTCATTGGTATTTTAATGGAGAGTGCATTGAAACTATAGATTACTTTGGGTAGTATGGACATTTGAATGATGTTGATTCTCCCAATCCATGAGCATGGTATGCTCCTCCATCTGTTTACTTATTCCTCTATCTCTTTTTTGAGTGTCCTGTAGTTTTCTGCATATAGGTCTTTTTCACTCCTTAGTTAAGTTTATTCCTAGGTATCTTAATTTTTTTTGGAGTGATGGTAAGTGGGATTACTTTTTTAGTCTCCCTTTCTATAAGTTCACTATTAGTGAATAGAAATGCCATAGATTTCTTGGCATTAATTTTGTATCCTGCTACATTGCCAAATTAATTTATTAAGTCTATTAGTTTTTGGATGGAGTCTTTCGTTTTTTTCATGCACAATATCATGTCATTTGCAAATAAGGACAGCTTTACTTCTTCTTTTCAAATTTATATGCCTTTTATTTCTTCTTGTTGTCTAATTGCAATGGCTAATACTTCTAGTACTATGTTGAACAGGAGTGGTGAGAGTGGGAATCCCTGTCTTGTTCCTGTTCTTAGGGGAAATGGTTTTTGTTTTTGCCCATTGAGTATCAAGTTATCTGTGGGTTTATTATATATGGCTTTTATTATGTTGAGGTATGATCTTTCTATTCCCACCTTGCTGAGAGTTTTTATCAAGAAAGGGTGTTGGATTTTGTCAAATGATTTTTCTGCATCAATTAATATGACTATGTGATTTTTACCCCTTAATTTGTGTATATGATATATCACATTTATTGATTTGTGGATATTGTACCATCCTTGCATTCCTCTGATAAATCCTACTTGGTCATAGTTTATGATCTTTCTGATGTACTGCTGGATCCAATTTGCTGGAATTTTGTTAAGGATTTTGGCATCTATGTTTAAAATTGTCTTTGTCTGATTTTGGTATTATGGTGATGCTGGCTTCATAGAAGGAGCTTGAAAGTATTCCTTCTTCTTGAATTTTTTGGAATAGTCTGAGGAGGATAGGTTTTAATTCTTCCTTGAATGTTTGGTAAACTCCCCTGTGAAACCATCTGAACTTGGGCTTTTGTTTGCTTGAAGCTTTTTATGACTGCTTCAAATTCTTCCATAGTTATTGGCCTATTGAGATGTTTAGATTTTTCCTGATTGAGTCTTGGAAGGTTGTATTTTTCTAGGAATATGTCCATTTCCTTCAGGTTGTCAAATTTTTTGAAATAGAGTTGTTCATAGTATTTTTTTTTTAACAAGCTTTTGTATTTCAGTGGGGTCTGTTGTTATTTCACCTCTTTCATTTCTGATACTGTTTATTTGGATCCTCTCTCTTTGTTTCTCCATGAACCTCGCTAGAGGTTCATCAATCTTGTTTATCTTTTCAAAGAACCAGCTCTTGGTTTTATTGGTCTTTTGTATTGTTTCTTTGGTCTCTGTCATGTATCTCAGATCTGATCTTTGCCATTTCCTTCCTTTTGCTTACACTAGGCTTTTCTTGTTGCTCTCTTTCTAGCTCTTTGAGTTGTAGGGTTAGGTAATTTATTACCATTGTTTCTTCCTTCCTTCCTTCCTTCCTTCCTTCCTTCCTTCCTTCCTTCCTTCCTTTCTTTCTTTCTTTCTTTCTTTCTTTCTTTCTTTCTTTCTTTCTTTCTTTCTTCCTGCAGTAGGCTTGTAGAAATATGAACTTCCCTCTGAAGACTGCTTTCACTGTGTCCCATATATTTTGGATTGTTGTGTTTTCATTGTCATTCATTGCCATGATATTTTCGATTTCTTCTTTGATCTCTCTAGTTACCCAGTCATTGTTTAATAGCATGCTGTTTAATCTCCATGTGTTTGATTGCTTTGCATTGTAGTTGATTTTCAGTTTTATACCACTGTGATCTGAGAAGATGCTTGATATGATTTATATCTTCTTGAATTTGAAAAGGCTTTGCCTATGACCCAACATATGGTCTATCTTTGAAAATGACCCATGTGCACTGGAGAAGAATGTATATTCTGTGACTTTGGGTTGAAATGTTCTGAAGATGTCAATTAATTCCATCTGGTCTAGTGAGTCATTCAGGATTGATGTTTCTTTGCTGATTTTTTGTTTAGAGGATTTGTCCAATGGTGATAGTGGGGTATTAAAGTCTCTTACTATGATTTTATTATAGTCAATCTCTCCGTTGATATCCTCCAGTAGTTTTTTATGTATTTGGGTGCTCCTGTATTGGATGTGTATATGTTTACCAGAGTTATTTCTTCTTGTTGGATTGCTCCCTTTTGTATTATGAAGTGGCCTTCCTTATCTCTTGTTATGTCCTTCACTTTGAGATCTAATTAGTCAGATATAAGTATTGCAACCCTAGCTTTCTTTTTCATTTCCATTAGCCTGAAACACCATCTTCCATCCCTTCACCTGCAGTCTGTGTGCATCTCTTTTTCTGAGGTGGGATTCTTATAGACAGGAGAAATATGAGTCATGTTTTTTTTCCAATCCATTACACTATGTCTTTTGATTGAAGCATTTAATCCATGTATATTTAAAGTTATTATTGACAGGTACTGATTTGTTGCCATTTTTATTCTTTACTCATGTGTTTCTTCTTCACTTCCTATATTTTTTTTTTTTTACAGGAGATCCTTTAGCATTTCTTGTATTGCTGGTTTCATGGTAATAAATTCCCTTAGTCCTTTTTTGTCTGTGAAGCTCCTGATTTCACCTTCAATTTTCATTGATAGCCTTGTTGGGTACAATATTCTTTGATTCAGACCCTTCCTTTGCATAAATTTTTATATTTCATTCCATTCCCTTCTGGCCTGATGAGTTTCTGTTGAGAAATCAGTGACTAGTCTCATGGGGATTACTTTGTAGGTAACTTTCTCTCTCTCTTTGGCCTCTTTTAAGATTCTTACTTAGTCATTGCTGTTTGCCAATCCTATCTAATAAAATAGTAATATGCAAATTGACCATACCTCTGCTATACCTACAAGCCAAGCCCAGCAGCCATGCCTACCTGCCAATCAGAGCGAGTATGCAAATTAACCTATTCAAGAGGGCTATGGCCCCAGAGAGAGTAGGAGGGAGGCTTCGTTTGTCCCTGGCAATGGAGGAAGCCCAGCTTTCTGCAAACAATCCCCAAGCCTCCACTTAAGGCAACAAACTTTCAATGGCTGTGCCAGCAGAAGACTTGGGTCATCACCAGGCTACAAAGTTTCAATTGTAGAAGATAAATAAATCCCAGATACCAGGGTGTCCTTTTGGCTCACAGAAGTGCCTGCAAACCAACACAGGACCCTTATTCAGGCCACCTCATGCCATGAGGGAATATCCATCCTGATCCAGGACAACCTTCAGTGCAAACCTGCTGGCACCCATGTGTGCTCTGGGCCTCTATCCTATCTAATTAAAAAGTAATATGCAGATTGACCATCAACCCAACACACAAGATGACTTCCCCCATGTGGTAAAAATCTTGGCCCCATGTGGACACAAGATGGCCAGCAAATATGGCCTGCAGGGAAGGGCAGTTGGCAGGGACCAGGCCTACAAGGGAGGGTGGTCGTGGGAAATCAGGCCAGCAGGGGAGGGAAGTTGGGAGGAACTAGGCCTGCAGGGAAGGGCAGTTAGGGATGACAGGCCTGAATGGGAGGGCAGTTAGGTGTGACCAGGTCCGCAGAGGTTGGCAGCTAGGGTTGACCATGCTGGCAGGGGAGCAGTTAGGCATCAATCAGGCTGGCAGAGGAGTAGTTAGGGGGTAATCAGTCTGGCAAGCAGAAGCATTTAGTGGCAATCAGGAAGGCAGGCAGGTGAGCAGTTGGGAGCCAGCAGTCCTGGATTATGGGAGGGATATCCAACTGCCCACTTAAGCCTGATCCTACCTGAATTGGCCTAAATGGGCAGTTGAACATCCCTCAAAGGATCTCATATTGAAGAGGGAGCAGGCTGGGCTGAAGGATACCTTCTGTGCATGAATTTCATTCTTGGGTGTCTAGTTTAATTATAATGTGTCTTGGTGTTGGTCTTTGGGGTTCATTTTGCTTGGGATTCTGCGAGCTTCTTGGAATTGTGTGGGGTTTTTCTTCCCTATATCAGGGAAGTTTTCTGTCATTATTCTTCAGACAGATTTTCTATTCCTTGCTCAGTATCCTGTCCTTCTGAAATTTTTATTATGCAGATGTTGTTTTGTATCATCTTGTCCCAAAGTTCCCTTATGCTCTCTTCCTCCTCTTTATTTATTTTTTTTCTAGAAGGTGCTCTACTTGGGTATTTTTTTCTACCTTGTCTTCTAGCTCACTGATATGGTCCTCTGCTTCTTCTAGTCTACTCTTGATGCTTTCTATCAAGTTCTTTACAGCAGTGATGTCATTTTTCATTTCTTCTTGGTTCTTCTTTATTTCCTCTTAGTTCTTACACATATTGTCAAATTTGTCTTCTATTCTTTTCAGCCACCTTATGACCATTTCTTTGAATTCTTTCTCTGTCAGGTTGCTTGCCTCTTTTCATTTACTTCCTTTTCTGGTGATGTCTGCTTTTCTTTCATATGCGAACTGTTTCTTTGTCTGCCCATGATTTCTCTTCTCTGGGTATCTGGTTATGTAGTTCTTTCTCTCCTGTGTTGATTTAAAGGCAGAAAATACAACACAACCAGGTTCATTGCACAAGGCACTGAACAGAAATGTATTAATGATTTTAATAGCCACAAATAAAGGTGACCACTAGAGAGAGACAAATTAGGGGATAGAAGAGAAAGAAGAAAAGATAAAAGAAGAAGAAAAAAGAAAAGAAAGGAGTGTCATAATGAAATCTGGAGAAAAGAGAAGAAAAAAGAGGTTAAAAATATATGAAAAGAAAGAGAATAAAAAAGAGAAGTGGAACAAATTATATATATGGGGAGAAAACAGCAATAGAACAGCCACTAATTCCAACAAATGCCATCAACAAGTACCTGGAGATTAATACAAACTACAAACAGCAACTAATGTCAAGCAAGGCAAGGAAAACAAAAGTAAAAAAATAAACAAAAACAAAGCAAACAAAAAACAAAAAAAACCAAAAAGAATAAGCAAAACAATCTCACAAAAAAGGAGGAAAAATCAATATAATCAACATTCAAGCAAACAACTCAAAAGGATACAAAGAAAAACAATTTGTTGGCTAGTGAAGACAGACAAAAGAGAGGTATATATGGACTTGGAGCAGGGGTTTGGAAATTAGATATATAAGTAGGGTGAAATTTTAACAGGGGATAAAAGAAAGAATAGGGAAAATCTAAAGTAGAAAAAGGGTAAGAGAAATAGGACAACAAAAGGGGAAAAGTTAGGAAGAGAGTGATGCCATAAAGATCCAGTTGAGATAGAGTAAAATGATGCTAAAGGAAAGATGAAAATAGAATGTAGAAGTCCAATCCCAAAGTAAAATAAAGAGAAAATAAGATGACACTTTTTTTTCCCAAAAAGGTAAAATAGTAGTAGTGATAATACTGCTTGAAAATAAAAATGTAATAATTAAAAAGATAAAATCAAGTGATGAAAAAAAGAAATATTAGTTTCTTAAGTAAAAGATAAAAAAATAAAAAAATAAAAAATAAATAGAATGTGTTCTGTTTGGCACGCCTATTCCCATTCAGGACAATATTTCAGTTCCCTGCTTTCCATTGGTGCTCAGTGTTGTAAGCCATTTCTGATTTTTAAGCAGGCCATGTGTCTTAATCTTTTTATTCCTTTGTGATTACACAAGAGTCAATTTGTGAGTCAGCCCCTGGGTGGCAGTGTTTCTGAATTGACCTCTGAGACTATAGGTCCTCTCTAGCGTGTGCTTAAATCCTGCTTTTCCTGTGGCATTCAATACGGTTTGTTGGAGTGGGCTGCCCCAGAGCTGGTTCTCCGATGGTCACTCCCTGCGCAAATCCCCAGGTTCCAGAAAAAAACTTTCCCCTGCCGTCTCCCAGGGTGTCCCTAACTGGGTGATCCTATGTATTGGGCTTACCAATCAGAAGCAAGGATCTGAAGAGGAAAGAGCGCAAGTCTGCGCAGTCCTCCTTTCCTGCTCCTGTCCAAGCGCCTGGCACACTTTAATAACTCCCAGGCTATCCTTCTGTGTCAGATCAAAATGGGTTGCTTTCTAGAGATCCCCTCTGTCAGTAGCTCTGCAGACACCCTTTCACATTCAGGGATCATGTCCTGCCCAACAGCCATGGATTTCTCTAGGTTCAGACTTCCCCCTGTCCTCCAGCTCCCATAGTGCATTCTCCTCTCTGTCCTGAAAGACCAGCAACCTCACCTTAACCCATGTGAAATCTGTCCTTTCTGTGTGGAGTGTAGAGCTCCTCTGAATCCAAGTGTTTGAACCACTTTGGGACTGATATTCTGGGGCTCACAGCTGTTTGGTGGGTGCTGCAGTTGTAGATTTTCAGGCCTCTGATAATGTCCACTTTCCCCTTCAAGATGACATGGTCTCCATGTCCGAGCTGGTGGGTCCAGGATAAAAACCCAGCAGCAGTGGGTGCTGCCCAGTAAAGGGAGCCCCATCCAGCAGTCCCCCACCTCTCCTGGAGTATAACTGTCCCTTAACTCACAACAAACACTGTGACCCTCAGCTGTTCTCTCTGTCTGCTCAGGGGCAAGGCTTGGGCCACATCCATCTATTCTGCAGCCATTTTTTTTTCCAGGTGAATTTTCTTATGTCCGTGGAAGGCCTGGAAATTAGCTGAGGGAAAGAGGAAGGATGAGATTAAGTAGCATCCATAAATTTTTAGAGCCAGTGGAAGTGAATGGATGTTAAAATTCTGCCTATGGATCTTTGGAGCAGAAGGTGGTACTGGCCCTATAATAAAGGCAAAGTGTGTATATAAATACATCAGTAGTGCCAGCCTGGAAAGATGGTCACATCTGGAAACCAGGTGGCACTAAACAACTTAAGATATTGTGGACAGTCTCAGACTAAGGCATCTTTATCTTCAATGCTGATACCAAGATATTCTGTAAACCCTCATTAACTCAGATCATTTAAGGGGAAGAGAGAAAATGGGCAAGAGGAAATCTGGAACTGACTTCACAAAAGTAGCAACAATGATTGAGAAAACTCCAAAACTTTTAGTTTATCTAGAATCTCTTAATTTATTATTTATTTTGTTATTGATGAACGAGTTCAAGATAGAAAAACAGAGTGGCAAAACAAACACACACACACACACAGAGTGGCATTGCTACAAACCTGAGATTTGTGGCCCTTGATTAAGAAAATTACTTTTAGCAATTTAGGCTTTGGCAGATTGTTAAAAAGGTATTCAGTGCCATGTTGGCCAGGAGGACCACACAGTTTAGTACTTTAATCTCTGACCACATTTTCATGGTGATGAGAACATGGTGGTCTTCAGATTTCTGGAGGTTGTGTCCCCAGCTCTGTGCATGCAACCTTAAATAGCTTGGAGGTAGCCACATTGGTAAACAATTAATTAAGGATACATAGGACTATCTGAAAAAATATGATGAAAACTATAGTCAGAACACGAGCACACCAGATACACAATGGAGCCACTGGCAGAGAAAACTGGAATGTTCTTCATTTTTTTTCTCTTCTTGATATTTCACAATTAAAATAGTTTTTTAGAAAAAGACCTTTTCAGGATAGCAATTGCAAACTGGATATTGAGAATGCCTGTTACTGTTTGTCATGGATTTGAAGGATTGATTGATGACATGGGACTGGCAAACTAGTACATTTTAGAGATGCTGAGGATCACCTGCGATTTCCCACCACCACTTTGTCTTATTATTTAGATTCAGTTTTCTCCAAAGCATTAGAGATTCAATGAGGAAATGGCAAATGCAGGAAGTTGTATCTAGATGTGACTGATGGTGAAAATTTGAATTTGTACCTTTGCCAAATGCTGAAACAGAACTATTCCAAGAGAAGCTAATGTGAAAATAAATAATAAGCAGGATTAATGACTGTTATCAACTTGTATTTTACACACACACACACACACACACACACACACACACACACACAGGTGCGCACACACACTCTCAAGCAATGTCATTTGAGAGTCCATTATGTCTAGGTGTATACTATTTTGCACTAACCCTGGAGTCTGAAAGTGTGTTGTATGTGTGTTGAAGGGTGGGAATGGGGTGAAGTTAGAAGAGGTGAAAATGTTTCATGGGGCTCTGATAAGGTCGATGTTCTTCTGAAGCTAAATCTAATGTTTTGGTCTGTGCTGGAGTGGAAATAGGAGGCAAGCACAGAACAGACTACATCAAAGTAGATTAATGTCCCATTTTGAGTTAGGTTTAGAAGATCTGGTCACTTGGGGAACCTTCAGACTGAAGGTGGACCAGGTGTGGGAGAGACCCCTTAAGACTTCTCTGAAACTTTTGATGGATGTGAGTCCACCATGTTGGGGAAGGCAAGGAGCCAAATCATGCTAGTCTTCTGTGACATGCTTGGTAGTGGTACCCTGACTCAGCCTACAAAACCCAGCCCTCATTTGGGGCATTGGGAAATTTAATCACAGCTCTGTAACGAACCTTTAGTATGAGATCCTGATTAGTCCCTTCACTTCTCTGTGCCTCAGTTTCTCCTCATGGACACACAAGATCATTTTATAGTCAGTTCCTTCCCTCCTAGGGCTGTTTAAAAGATGAACTGGCAATGGAATCCTAAGCATTTTCATACATAAAATGCTTTAGGAGTGCTTAAGAACACTGTTATGTCAGTGACATTTCATCTCTAAATGTTAATTTTACACACACACACACACACACATACTCTCTCTCTTGACTGGCTATGATAATTCTCAAGATAACTGTGTGGTATGTTTAAGGAAATTGAAAAGAGTGTCAACCTATAGTTGAACTTCTGAGTCTGAGTCATCATGATGCCAAAAATTCAGACACAAGGAATTAAGTCAATCATCTAGATTCTGACTTCTTGATGTTGTGTAGACATCAAGAATGATTAAATTGTGTCTCTCTCAGCATTGTGCTTTGGAATGTATCTATGTATGTATGATTGTGTGTTATGTTGGTTTTTTAATCCTGTGAGTTGCTAAATTGTTCTTCTTAGAGATATGTACAGGCTCAAAGGGGCTAAAGTGATTAGGACCACAGACCCCTGAGCACCAGACCAGCTTCAGCAGCACCTGCTACCCTTTTATTTTTTGTTTCTCTCAACCTCAGATCTTTGCCTTTTACTCATCTGCCATCTGGCAGCCACCCTACATTCCACTCCATCACCATGGGGACAAGGCCAGGGGCTTATGAGGAATGGCAGTTGCCTTGGTTGACAGACCAACTTCCAGGAGGCCATGGCAGAAACTCAGGGTATGGTGCAGCCAGGAGTGCAGGCTGGCTGTGAGTTACTGGACCATGCCTGGAAATCCAGGAAGTAGCTTTTCTCTGTGCCCCACCATTAAACTCCAGTCACCTTGATTATTTAATAGATAAGGATATGCAACTTTTAAAAGAATTGTGGTAAAATGCAGTGACCATTTAATCAAGTATCCAGTTTGATGAAATTAAAGACATTTGCAATTGTTGTGCAATCAACACCCCCACCCATCTCCAGAACTTCTTTTATATTGCAAAACTGAAACTTTCTACCATTAAACAATAATGTAAAATACTGATTTCCCCCTCCTTCAGCCCATGGCAACCACCATACTACTTTTGTCTCTATGAACTTGACTAATCTGGGTGCCTCATATAAGTAGAATCATATAGTAATTGTCTTTTAAAAACATTCTTTATTGTTTTACATATGTCTCTTTTTGTCTCCACTGATCTCTCCCTGGTCACCCCCACCTCCCAGCACATGCCCTCACTGCACTAGTGTCTGTGTTCATTGATTATGCTTTGGTTGATGTCTTATCCACCACCTCATCCCTACCTTATCTACCTTCCCTCTGAAGTTTGATGGTCTATTCAATGCCTCTTTGTCTCTAGCTCTATTTTTGTTCATCAGTTTATGTTATACATTAAATTTCACAAATGAGTGAGATTATGTGGTATTTATCTTTCCCCAACTGGCTTTTTTTGTTTAGCATAATGCTCTCCATGTCCATCCATGCTGTTACAAATGGTGAGAGTTCTTTCTTTTTTACAGCAGCATAGTATTCCAGATACATCCATGTGTAGATGTATCACTGTTTTTTTAATCTACTCATCTGCTGATAGGCACTTGGAAGACTGTTTCCAAATCTTAGCTATTGTAAATTGTGCTGTATATATCCTTTCTGATTGGTGCTTTTGATTTCTTGGGATTTATTCCTAGAAGTGGGATTACTGGGTCAAATGGCAGTTCCATTTTTAATTTTTTGAGGAAACTCCATACTGTTCTCCACAGTGGCTGTACCAGGCTGCATTCCCACCAGCAGTTCACAAGGGTTACTTTTTCTCTTCATTCTTGCCAGCACTTGTTTGTTGAGTTGTTAATGATATCCATTCTGACAAGTGTGAGATGGTATCTCATTGTCATTTTGATTAGCATCCCTAGGATGATTAGTGACTTTGAGCATGTTTTCATAGGCCTCACGGAAAGTGTCTATTTAAGTCCTTTGCCTATTTTTTTTTATTGGATTGTTTATCTTTCTTTTGTTAAGATGTATGTGTTCCCTATAAATTTTGGAGATTAGGCCCTTATTGGAGATAACATTGGCCAATGTGTTCTCCCATGCAGTGGGCTTTCTTATTGTTTTGTTGATGGTTTCTTTTGCTGTGCAGAAGCTTTTTATTTTGAAGTAGTCCCATTTGCTGACAGTGTGGGGTGATTGTGGCCCAGCACCAGAAGTGGGTGTGAGTGGGGCCAGTGCTGTCAGAGACTGTGAGTGAAGGATTCTGCCCTGCTCATCCCTCAGTAGTGGGTGCTATCTGTAGCTCCAGTGCCAAATGCAGGTGGGGGTGGTACCAGCATGGTTTCGAGTGGTGGCTCCAGCGCTGGCAGTGGGTGTGAGAGGTGGCTGCTGGCCGCAATTGCCCCTGAGAAGTAGGAGGAGGTAGAGAAGCCCTGAGGGGCTATTTGGTCAGCAGCAGATGCTTGCATCTGCTAACAGAGCTGAGTGATCAGTGCTGGCGCTGGGCACCAGTAGCGGGTATGAGCGGTGCCAGTACCAGCAGCAGGTGCAAGTGCTGGGCAGGACCATGGAGTGTGGGAGCAAAAAATTTTCAATTGAACCAGAGGTTTGCCCCGATGACAGTGACTGGTGCCCCACCTTGGTCTGGCGCTCCTACTCATCTGTTCCATCATCCCACCATAGCCAACTCCTGCCATGTTCTACGTGCACTCCCTGGTGCTCAGCGCATGTCATAGCAACTGGTTGTTCAATAGTTTGGTTGTTCTGCCATTTGGTCTATTTGCATATTAGGGTTTCATATAGATAGATATGAATTTTTGGAGAGCTTTTTCTAGGTCTGTGAAATATGCCATTGGTACTTTAATGGCGATTGCATTAAATCTATAGATTGCTTTGAATAATATGAACATTTTAATGATGTTGATTCTACCAGTCCATGAATAGGGTATATTCTTTCATTTGTTTATATCTTCCTCTATCTCTTCAATATCCTGTAGTTTTCCAGGTGTAGGCTTTTACCTCCTTTGTTCAGTTTATTCCTAGGTATCTTAATTTTTTTTTTAATTTTTTTTTTGGTGCAAAGGTAAATGCGACTGTCTTTTTGTTTGTTTGTTTGTTTCTCTTTCTGTGAGTTCATTATTGGTATATAAAAAGTGATAGATTTCTGGGTGTTAACTTTGTATCATTTCAATTCATTTATTAAATACAGATTTTTGATGGAGTCTTTAGGGTTTTCTATGTACAATATAATGTCATCTGTGAATAATGACAAATTTACTTCTTCTTTTTCAATTTGGATGTCTTTTATTTCTTCTTCTCTGATTGCTATGGTTACTACTTCCAGCACTATGTCTTACAGGAATGGTGAGAGTGGGCATCCTTGTCTTGTTCCTGTCCTTAAGGGAAATGGTTTTAGTTTTTGCCCATTGAGTATGATATTGGCTGTAGGTTTGTCTTATAAGGCTTTTATTATGTTGAAATATGACCTCTCTATTCCCACTGAGATTTTTTTTTTTTTATTAAGAGAGGGTGTTGGCTCACTATGATGTGCACTGACAATCAGGGGACAGACACTCAACCAAGGAACTGCTGGTCAGTGCATTCCCACAGTGGGAGCACTGCTCAGCCAGAATCCCTGAGCTAGGTTCACGGCTGGCAAGCGCAACAGCAGTAGTGGGAGTCTCTCCTGCCTCCACAGCAGTGCTAAGTATGTCCAACTGATGGCTTAGGCCCCCTCCTTGTGGGCCCAAGTCGGACATCACCCAAGGGCTCCTGGACTTCAAGAGGGTGCAGGTCAGCCTGAGGGACTCCCATCCTGAGTGCATGAATTTTGTACACTGGGCCTCTAGTTTATACATAAAACACCAATTAGGAAGGGTAGATCAGGCTCAGCCTTGCTCCAGATCACCCTGTCTGTCATCTTTATACTTGGTCATCATGTGGAATTCCTTTTCTTTTTCATCTATCTCATTCTTTAGGAATTGGCTTATCAGTGAATAACAGAACCTGACTAGCTAGTGGCTTATACAAGTAAGGGTTTAAGTTTTTTTATGGAAAAATAATGCTAGAACTAGGCGGCACAGAGCTTTACAATGCACTATAGGACGCCATAGCCCACCACTGTTTTCTACCCAGCAATATTTAGCATGTGTTTTTTGTTCTCATGCTTGTTACTTCATAGTTCCACATCATGTATCACATCTGTGTTCCAGACAGAAAAGGTGAAAGAAGAGTACAATCCAAATGAGTGGCTCCCTCATTTTCATAAAAATTTTATGGTGATATATAACACACATACAGAAGAGCTTACAAATCACAGATGTACAGCTTGATGAATTTTTACAAAGTGAACACACCAATGTGACTGGCACTCAGAATAAAAATCAGTACATTATCAGTACTTCAGAATCCTCCTTATTGCCCCAGAAGTCCCCTTGTATATACCCAAAAGAGGAGCACAGATTATTTTTGCCTGATTTTGAACTTCATGGAAGTGTATAGCCTGTACTCTTTTGTGTCTTTCTTCCTTTGCTTAACATAGTGAGATTCACCCACATTATTACAAGTAATTATAGAAGATTTATTCTCACTGTTATATTATTCCAATGTGTGAATATAAAATTTTTTAACCCATTTCCATATTGGTGGACATTCACACAGCTTGAAGATTTTAGCTATTATAAATAGCACTCCAGTGACTATTCCAGTAAAAGTCTTCTGGTCAAGATATGTTCACATTTTTGTGGATATATTCCTTTATGAAAAAAAAAAAGGAATCTCTGAGTTATAGATTATGCTTGTACTTAGTTATGAGGCCACCAAACAATTACTCAAAGTATTTGTTCTGGTTTAATATTCCACTAGCAGTGTATAAAAGTTTCAGTTGCTCTGCATCCTTGGCAACACTTGGTATTATCTCTTTCATTTTAGCCATTCTGTCTAAGATTATAATTTTAATTCCCTGATAACTAGTGAAGCAACTATATTTGAGCACTTTTCACATGTGTATATTTAATGACTATTTTTTTATTTTTTTTAAAGGTAAAATACTTGTTCATATTTTTGTTCTGTTATTGTGTTACCTGTTTTATTATTTTTTTAATAGATCACTCTATATCTTCTGGATTTGAGTCTTGTATTAATTTTCTAGGACTGCCATAACAAAATACCACAGACTGAATAGCTTAAACCAATTTACCTTCTCACAGCTCTGAAGGTTGGAAGTCCAAGATCAAGATGTCAGCAGGATTGATTTCTCCTGAGGCCTCTCTCTTTGGCTTGCAGATGACTGCCCTCTTGCTGCATCTTTATGTGATTGCCCATCTGTACACAGCTGTCTCTGCTGTCTTTCTGTATGTCTTAATAGTCTCTTATAAGAACACAAGTTAGATTGGATTAAGGCCTACCCTAGTGTTATAATTTTAACTTAATTATTTATTTAAAGACTCTATCACCAAATACAGTCACATTCTAAGGTACTGGGGGTAAGGGCTTCAACATACATAATTTACAGGAATGTGATTCAGTCCATAGCAAGTCCTTTGTTGGATATATGTATTGTAAACATTTTCCCCACTTTTTTATTTGCATTTTTATTCTCTTAACCGTGTCTCTTGATGAACAGTAGCTTTCAATTTGAACATTATTTAATTTATCAATTTTTTTCTTATGTTAATGCTTTTAGGGGTCTATTTAAAATTCTTTGCCCAGCCCAAAGTAACAAATATTTTTTTAAAAGGTTTTTTACTAAAAGCTTTCCTGGGTCAACTTTTGAATTTGCATATACAATGCATCTGGAATTAATTTTTATATGTAATATAAGATAGTGATCAAAATTTATTTATTTTTTCCATGTAGACCCAACATCATTTATTAAAACATACACACACATAAGCCTTGAAGTTTTTTGTTCCTTTTCAAGATTATTTTGGTTATACTTAATTTGGTCAGTGCATTCCCGCAGGGGGAGGGTTTTAAGGTTTACTATGTACAATATAGAAAATAAAAATAAAATTAAATAAAGTGTATATGAGAATGCAAATTGTCATATACACTTTATTTAATTTTATTTTTATTGAGATATAATTGAAATAACTATGTATAAATTTAAGGTATATAAGATGTTAATTTGCTATATTAGTATATTGCAATATGATTATCACCCTAGCATTATCTAACATCATTTTTTGTGTCACATAACTCATTTCTTTTTTTGTGTTGGGAAAAGTTATGATCTAATCTCTTAGCAAATTTAAGATTTATGATACAGTATTGTTAACTATAATTACTATGCCATGCATTAGATCTCTAGAAAATATTTATCTTCTAGTTCTAATCTTAAACAACATATTCCAAATTCCATCACCCCCAAGCTCCTTATAACCACCATTCTACTATCTATTTTTAGTAGTTTAGCTTTTTTAGAGTCTACATATGTTATTATACTATATTTGTCTTTTTGTGTCTGACATCTCACTTGGCATAATGCCTTCAATATTCATCTTGCAAATGGCAAGATGTTCTTCTTTTTCATGACTGAACAATATTCCATTGTGTGTGTATGCGTCACATCTTGTTTATCCATTCATCTATTGATGAATACTTAGGTTGTATCCATAGCTTGACTATTGTGAATAATGCTGCAATAAACATTGAAGTGAAGATAACTTTTTGATACCGTGTTTTCACTTTCTTTTGCTATATACCCAGAAGTGAGAGTAATAGATCATGAGGTAGCTCTACTTTTTATTCTTTGAGGAACTTCAAATCTGTTTTCCATAGTGATTGTACAATTTACATTCCATACCAACAGTGTACAAGCATTACTTTTTCTCCCTTCCTCAACACTTTTTAACAGGTATGAATTGCTATCTCCTTATGGTTTAGATTTACATTTCTCTGATGATTAGTGATTTTGGATATTTTCTCATGTATCTATTGGCCATTGTGATGTCTACTTTGGGAAATGTCTATTTGGTTTCTCTGTCCATTTACAATTGATTTATTTTTGTGGGAAAGCATGGGACTTGGATGGAATGTCTGTAAGGAGGATTCTCTGAAAGGTTGGTTTTTTTTTTTTTGGTTATGTCCAAAATTTAGTATTGTATTTTCTATTTCTGTGAAAAATGGCATTGGAATCTTGATAGGGATTGCATTGAATCTATAAATAGCTTTGAATATTATGTACATATTAACAATTAATGCTGATCCCTGAACACAGAATAGTTTTCCATTTGTTTGTGTCTTCTTTAATTTCTTTCTTCAGATGGAAAAAATGGTGGCGGAATAGACGGATGCGTCTGGAGCTTTGTCGCTTCGGGCAGAGGGAGAGAGATCAGCTGAGAGTCGCACTGGGAGAGTTTGTTGGCAAGTTAAGAGTCAGTTATCCTCCAGGAGAAGGCGGGGAACTGCTGGACGGGGCTCTCCTGGCCAGGCAGCCCCACTGCCAAGGGGTTTTTGTGAGCCATAGCCACCAGCGCGAACACGGAGACCGTACCATCTTGCAGTGATTATATCGATTTTTTGAACTTTTTTGTGAGATTGTTTTAGTGTATTCTACTTGTTTTATTTTGCTTTTTTGCTTGCTTTGTTTTTACCTCTCTTCCCTCGCCTCCCTTGATACCAGTTGTTATCTGCAGTTTATATTAATCTCTAGGTACTGGTTGCTGGCCTTTATTGGGATTAGTGACTGTTCTATTGGATTTTTCTCCTAACATCTATATTTTGTTCCCCTTTTCTCTCTTATCTGCTTTCTTTTCTCTCTGACTTTGTTTCTCTTTATCTTTTCTTTTTCTTCTTCTCCTTTATTTTATTTTATTTTTAGTTCATTTATTTATTTTTTTCTCCCTCTCCCGATTTGATTTTGGCACTTCTTTCATTTCTTTTTCCCTCAATTTCCTCTTTCTCTTTCTCTATTTACTCTAATCTGTCTTTCATTGGTGGTCACCTTATTGGTGATTATTAACATCGTGAATACATTTCTGTTCAGTGACCTGTGTGCTGTACTGAGTCGTGTTGTAGTTTGTGCCTTTGAATCAACATAAAAGAGAGAACTACATAAACAGACACCTGGAGAAAAACAACCATGGGCAGAAGAAGAAACAGCCCGCATACCACAGATAGGCAGGTATCACCAGAAAAGGAAGTAAACAAAATAGAAGCAGAAATAAGCCTGCCAGAGAAAGAGTTCAGAGAAATGATCATAAGGTAGATGAAAAGAATGGAAGACAAGTTCGACATTGTGAGTAAGAGCCAAGAGAAAATGAAGAAGACGCAAGAAGAAATGCAGAAGCAGCAAGAAGAAATGCAAAAGAAGCAGTAAGAAATGCAGAAGAACCTAAAAGAAATGCAGAATAATCAAGAAGAAATGAAAAATGACATCACTGCTATAAAGAACTCAATAGAAAGCATCAAAAGTAGACTAGAAGAAGCAGAGGACCACATCAGTGAGCTAGAAGACACGGTAGGAAAACATACACAAGTACAGCAGCTTCTAGGAAAAAAAGTTAAAGAGCAAGAGGAGAGCCTACGGGAACTTTGGGATAACATGAAACAAAACAACATCCGCCTAATTGGGGTTCCAGAAAGAATGGAAACTGAACAAGGATTAGAGAACCTGTTTGAAGAAGTAATGACAGAAAATTTCCCCAATATAGGAAAGAAAAACCCCACACAAATCCAAGAAGCTCACAGAGTCCCAAGCAAAATTAACCCCAACAAACCGACACCAAGGCACATTATAATTAAATTGGCAAACACTGACGACAAAGTAAGATTCTTAAAAGCAGCCAGAGAGTAACAGAAAGTCACCTACAAAGGAACTCCCATAAGACTAGCTACTGATTTCTCAACAGAAACTCATCAGGCCAGAAGGGAATGGAATGAAATATACAAAGTCATGCAAAGGAAGGGACTGATTCCAAGAATACAGTACCCAGCAAAGCTATCAATCAAAATTGAAGGTGAAATCAGAATCTTCACAGACAAAAAAGGACTAAGGGAATATATTACCACCAAACCAGCAATGCAAGAAATGTTAAAGGGTCTGCTGTAATAAAAAGAAAGAGGAAGCGAAGGAGGAACTCTGCAATAAAGACTAAAAATGGGGACAGATAAGTACCTATCAGTAATAACTTTAAATGTAAACGGAATAAATGCTACAAACAAAAGACATAGGGTAACCAATTGGATAAGAAAACATGATCCATGTATCTGCTGTCTACAAGAAATCCACCTCAGGAAAAGAGATGCACACAGATTAAGGGTGAAGGGATGGAAGATGATATTTCACGCAAATGGAAATGAAAAAAAAAAAGCTGGGGTTGCAATACTTATATCTGACAAATTAGATCTCAAAGTGAAGGACATAACAAGAGATAAAGAAGGCCACTTCATAATACTAAAAGGAACAATCCAACAAGAAGAAATAACTCGGGTAAACATATATGCACCCAATATAGGAGCACCTAAATACATAAAAAAAACTCTTGGAGGATTTTAAGGGAGAGATTGACAGCAATAAAATCATAGTAGGAGACTTTAATATCCCACTGTCACCATTGGACAAATCCTCTAAACAAAAAATCAGCAATGAAACATCAATCCTAAATGACACACTAGACCAGATGGAATTAATTGATATCTTCAGAACATTTCACCCCAAAGCCACAGAATATACATTCTTCTCCAGTGCACATGGGTCATTTTCACAGATAGATCTTTGAAAATGTTGGGTCATAAGAAAAGTCTCTTCAAATTCAAGAAGATAGAAATCATATCCAGCATTTTCTCAGACCACAGTGGCATAAAACTGGAAATTAACTATAATAAAAACAAAAGAAAGAAATCAAACACATGGAGATTAAACAGCATGCTATTAAACAAAAACTGGGTAAAAAGAGATCAAGGAAGAAATAAAAAACATCATGGCAACAAATGACAATGACAACACAACAATACCAAATTTATTATGGGACACAGTGAAAGCAGTCTTGAGAGGGAAGTTCATAGCCCTACAAGCCTACTGCAAAAAACAGGAAACAATGGTAGTAAATTACATAACCCTACAACTCAAAGAGCTAGAACAAGAGCAACAAGAAAAGCTCAGTGTAAGCTGAAGGAAGGAAATAGTGAAGATCAGAGCAGAGATAAACAACTTGGAGACCAAAGAAACAATTCAAAAGATCAACAAAACCAAGAGCTGGTTCTTTGAAAGGATAAACAAGATTGATGGACCTCTAGCTAGGCTCACCGAGAAGCAAAGAAAGAAGACCCAAATAAACAAAATCAGAAATGAAAGAGGAGAAATAACAACAGACCTTGTGGAAATACAAAGGATTGTTAACAAATACTATGAATAACTGTATTCTAACAAACTGGACAACCTGCAAGAAATGGACATTTTCCTAGAAAAATATAATCTTCCAAAACTCAATTAGGAGCAACCTAAACATCTCAATAGTCCAATAACTATGGAAGAAATTGAAGCAGTCATCAAAAAGCTTCCAGCAAATAGCCTGGGACCAGATGGCCACAGAGGAGAGTTTTACCAAACATTCAAGGAAGAATTAAAACCTATCCTCCTCAGACTATTCAAAAATATTCCAGAAGAAGGAACATTTCCAAACACCTTCTATGAAGCCAGCATCACCCTAATACCAAAACCAGATGAAGAAAACACAATGAAAGAGAATTATAGGCCAATATGTCTCATGGACATAGATGCCAAAATCCTCAACAAAATTCTGGCAAATCGGATCCAGCAGTACATCAGAAATATCATACACTATGACCAAGTAGGATTCATCCCAGGAATGCAGGGATGATACAATATCCGCAAATCAATAAATGTGATACATCACATAAACAAATTGAGAGATAAAACTCACATAGTCATATCAATTGATGCAGAAAAAGCATTTGACAAAATCCAACCCCTTTTCATGATAAAAACTCTCAGCAAAGTTGGAATAGAAGGAGCATACCTCAACATCATAAGAGCCATATATGATAAACCCACAGCTAACATCATACTCAATGGGCAAAAACTAAAACCATTTCCCCTAAGAACAGGAACAAGACAGGGATTCCCACTCTCACCTTTCCTGTTCGACATAGTACTGCAAGTATTAACCATTGCAATTAGACAAGAAGAAGAAATAAAAGGCATCCAAATTGGAAAAGAAGAAGTAAAGCTGTCCTTATCTGCAGATGACATGATATTGTACATAAAAAACCCAAAGATCTCCATTCCAAAACTAACTGACTTAATTAATGAATTGGGCAATGTAGCAGGATACAAAATTAATGCTAAGAAGTCTGTGACATTTCTATACACTAATAGTGAAATTACAGAAAGAGAAACTAAAAAAGCAATGCCATTTACCATCACACCAAAAAAATTAAGATACCTAGGAATAAACCTAACTAACGAGGTAAAAGACCTACATGCAGAAAACTACAGGACACTGAAAAAAGAGATAGAGGAAGATGTTAACAGATTGAAGAGCATACCATGCTCATGGATTGGGAGAATCAACATCATTAAAATGTCCATACTACCCAAAGCAATCTACAGATTCAATGCACTACCCATTAAAATACCAATGACACATTTCACAGACCTAGATAGAATTATTCATAGATTCATCTGGAAGAAAAAAAGACCACGAATAGCCACAGCAATTCTGAGAATGAAGAATAAAGTAGGTGGGATCTCAATACCAGATTTCAAGCTATACTACAAAGCAACTGTTCTCAAAACAGCCTGGTACTGGCACAAGAACAGACATATAGACCAATGGAATAGAATAGAGAACTCAGATATCCACTCAAACCACTATGCTCAACTAATATTTGACAAAGGAGGCATGAACATTCAATGGAGCCAAGATAGCCTCTTCAATAAATGATGTTGGGAAAATTGGACGGATACATGTAAAGAAATG
Source organism: Lasiurus cinereus (assembly GCA_011751065.1). NCBI lineage: Eukaryota > Metazoa > Chordata > Mammalia > Chiroptera > Vespertilionidae > Lasiurus > Lasiurus cinereus. Next base: position 15,104,913 of record JAAGEH010000012.1, on the reverse strand, counting down.
AAACTGGACCACCAACTTACACCAAATACAAAAATAAACTCAAAATGGATACAGGACTTAAACATTAGAAGGGAAACCATAAAAATACTAGAGGAATCCACAGGCAGCACAATCTCAAACATATGCCGAAAGAACTTTTTCACTGATACTGCTCCAAAGGCAATGGAAGCTAAAGAAAAAATAAACAAATGGGACTACATCAAAATAAAAAGCTTTTGCACAGCAAAAGAAACCATCAATAAAACAAGAAAGATCACTGTATGGGAGAACATATTTGCAAATGTTATCACTGATGAAGGTTTAATCTCCAAAATCTACAGCCAACTTATACAACTTAATAAAAGGAAATTGAACGATCCAATAAAAAAATGGGCAACGGACCTAAATAGAACCTTTTCGAAAGATGACAGAAGGAAGGCCAAGAGACACATGAAAACATGTTCAAAGTCACTAATCATCCGAGAGATGCAAATCAAAATGACAATGCGATACCATCTTATACCTGTCAGAATGGCAATTATCAACAAATCAACAAACGACAAGTGTTGGCGAGGATGCGGAGAAAAAGGAACACTTGTGCACTGTTGTTGGGAATGCAGACTGTTGCAGCCACTGTGGAGAACAATATGGAGTTTCCTCAAAAAACTAAAAATGGATCTCCCATTTGACCCTGTAATACCACTCTTAGGAATTTATCCTAAGAAATCACAAACACCAATCAGAAAGGATTTATGCACCCCTATGTTCATAGCAGCACAATTTACAATAGCTACAATTTGGAAACAGCCTAGGTACCCATCAGCAGATGAGTGGATCAGAAAACTGTGCTACATCTACACAATGGAATTCTATGCTGCCATTAAAAAGAAGGAATTCTTGCCTTTCGCAGCAACCTGGTTGGAACTGGAGAGCCTTATGCTTAGTGAAATAAGCCAGTCAATGAAGGAGAAGCATCACATGATCGCACTCATTGGGGGATAATAAAGCTTCAAACAGACTGTGAAATTACAGCAGGAAGATTAAAGTTAGGTGAGGTAGATAAGAGATCAATCAAAGGACTTGTATGCATGCATATAAGCATAACCAATGAACATAGGCACTGGGGGGTTGGGTTATGCCTGGGAGGGAGGGGAGGCAATGGGTAGATATGTATAAAAATAATAAAATAATAATAGTGATAACAATAATAATAGAGACCCAGTGCAAAAAAAAATTCTTTCTTGAAATACTTGTAATTTTCATTGTATGTTCTTTCATTTCATTGGTTAGATTTATTCCTAAGCATTTTATTGTTTTCAACACAATTGTGATGGGATAGTTTTCTTTAATTTTTTTCAGGTGTTTTGTTGTTATTATATATAAACACAATTGATTTTTGAAGTTAATTTCCTGCAACTTTACTGAGTTTGTTGATTAATCCCAACAATTTTTTGGTTGAGTCTTTAGGATTTTTTATATATAAGATCATATCATTTGAAAATAATGAAAATTTATCTTCTTTCTTTCTGATTTGGATGCCTTTTGGTTTTTTGTCTTGCCTAATTGCTTTGGCTAGGACTTCCAGGACTATGTTGAAGTGGTGAGAATGGGTACTATTGTCTTGTTCCAGATCTTAGAGGAAAATATTTCACTCTTAAACTATTCAGTGTGATGTTAAGTATGGGTTTGCCACATACATATACATATACATTTCCACATGCAAAATCCTTTAGTTGACTATTTTTAAAGAGGTTTCATGGATGCCCCAACCAATGACCTCTCATTATATCTCATTGGTCAGAACTGTCATATGACCATCCCTAGCTGTAAGAAAGACTGGAAAATGTAGTAATTTTAGCTGGACATATTGTCCCCTAAATAAAATTGAGCTTTTCTTAATAAGAAGAAAGGGAAAAATGAACATGGGATAGACAACTAGTAAGTTCTGAATCAATTGCTAATACTTTCAAAACTAGTGGGAATAAAGGAAGAAAGTGATGCCCTCTTGCTATCAGATGAGAAACATTCTAGAACTTTTGCTTTCACAGCTAGAATCACATTGGTTCTGCTCAGGGGAATTAATGGTTTCTGGTATTCGTGTGTAATGATTTGGCAAACTGGAACGAAGCCCCCAGCAACTCTTTTAGTAAGCCTATGGGTTTGCCCATGATGGCTCCCCATTGGCAGTGGATAGGTTTCAAAGATTTCCCATCAAAACTTTAGTTGAGGTTGATGGATCTGGGAGTCCCACAAAAGATTCCATAGTATTCTAGCCCAATTCATTTATTGGTAAGAGAAAATTATTATATTAGTTTTTGGAAAAAGATTGTAAAATTGCTTTAATAAATAGCCCCTTTTCACATAGTGAGATATATCTTCATTAAAAATTAACCCTTAAAGCATTTAGACTACCTTGCTTATGTTTTTAGTAGCTTGATTTTCAGTATCCCTCATCAATCCTAATCCTTTCCCACTCCCACTTCTGCCTCTTAAAGCTGTTTGAAATTAGTGAATGTTGGAAGAATAAGGGCTAGTATACAGGACAATCTTTCTTCCTATACCTCAAAGAAAAAAAATTGTAGAATCATCTGTTCTCTACAATGCTGGTTTCATGTGTTTCCTTTAGACTGTGACCCAATTTAGCCAAAAGTAATAAGCCTATATGTGTATACTAAAGCTCCCGCCTTCCTATATTTATTGAAAAGGGCCAAGGGTGAAAAAGAAGTCATGTTAGTGTGGTTTTCCTGAGAATCAGGATGGGATTAATTGTGTAAGGATTTTATTAAAGTAATGCCTGTGTGAGAAAAGATTGAGAGGAAGCTTTCAAAGTCGTTAGACTATGATGCAAATTTAACCACAAGTGAAAGAGTGAAGGAAGGAAGATTTGGTGGAAGTGTCCTTGACCACTGTGCAGCCTAATAAAGGTTTAGCAAGACCACCGGAATCCTTGAGCCAACATTGGCCGTCAGAGCAGTCCTCTGTTTCCCAGGAGAGGACTGCTTGCTTTAGCTGTCATGGGCTCAGAGCAGCCTGTGGCAAGTGTGGCCTTGGAACAGATATGATGGTGGACACCAGAGTGCAACAGTTAAGGGGACTTTGGTCAATTACATTTCCTATATTTCGAGATCTGCAAGGCACAGTCTCAGGGCAGCCTAAAAAACAACAGTTTTTCTAGAAATTGAGGAGAGTGCTGGATGCCTCTTTCTTGTGTGAAATATAAAAATCCAAAATGATCAATAGCTATCAACATGAATTATTTCAGGAAGGGAAAAAAATAATGGTGAATCAATAAAGAAAGCATATTATATAGTAGAAGTCCACAGAAGTCATTATTATTAGAACTTAGTGTTTTATTTTTAGTTCCATTTGGTCTTCTTGATTAGATGCCATGAATAGGTTTCTTGAAAATTTAAAGAAAAAATTTTCAAGTAAATTGACTTCTCAGGTCTGAAAATATCTGGATTAAACATTTTGTGTGTAATGACATAACAAAACAAATATAAGGCAGGATCTCTGGTCTATGCCTTCCTGATGGATTCACAAATGAGTATGTTCTTATTTTTAAAAACAAACAACTAGGCATGTAAGCAAGATATCAGATACTTGAGAATTAACTTTTTGCTTCTAGTTTTATTTTTTAATACTGTCAAGCCCTAGAATGGACAAACACAAGAAAGCACCAATCTAAATTCATAAAAATGTTGCTCAGATAGGCATGTAACATCCACAGAAAACAGGCCTTCAAACTTGATTTGTTCTTCTGTCTTCTCTACAAATCACAATCATACTGATAAAGTTACCTAATTTATTTAAAAGTGAAATGGTGAAGCTCAATGAAACGTGAGTGATTCCCAGGTTTATGCATTGAACACCTTCATTAGCAGCAGGGCCATAGGCAGAAGGGTGGGAGAAATGCAGCTAGAAATGGGTTTATACTCTCAACATTATCCTATGTCTTTTGATTGAAGCATTTAATCCATTCACATTTAAAGATATTCTTTCTCTGGGAGGTTAATTGCCTCCAATTTGTAGCCATTTTTATTCTTTACCTCTGTGTTCCCTCTTCGCTTCCTATTTCTTTTTTTTTTTTACAGCAGAACCTTTAACATTTCTTGCATTGCTGGTTTTATGGTAATAAATTCCCTTATCTCTTTTTTGTCTGTGAAGCTCCTGATTTCACCTTCAATTTTGATTGATAGCTTTGCTGGGTACAGTATTCTTGGATTCAGATCCTTCCTTTGCCTGACTTTATATATTTCATTCCATTCCCTCTGGCCTGATGAGTTTCTGTTGAGAAATCAGTTGCTAGTCTGATGGAGATTACTTTGTAGTAACTTTTTGTCTCTCTCTGGCCGCTTTTAAGATTCCTACTTTGTCCTTGGTGTTTGCCAGTTTCATTATAATGTGCCTTGGCATCCATCTTTTGGGGTTCATTTTGCTTGGGACTCTGTGAGTTTCTTGGATTTGTGTAGGTTTTTTTCTTTCCTATATCAGGGAAGAGTTCTGTCATTATTTCTTCAAACAGGTTTTCTATTCCTTGCTCAGTTTCCTCTCCTTCTGGCACCTTTATGTGGATGTTGTTTTGTTTTGTGTTGTTCCAGAGTTCCCTTAGGCTCTCCTCTTTCTTTTTAATTTTTTTTTTCTAGAAGCTGCTTTACTTGGATATTTTTCCTACCGTGTCTTCTTGCTCACTGATGTGGTCCTCTGCTTCTTCTAGTCTACTCTTGATGCTTTCTATTGAGTTCTTTATAACAGCGATACCATTTTTCATTTCCTTTTTGTTCTTCTTCATTTCCTCTTGGTTCTTACACATATTGTCAAATTTGTCTTCCATTTTTTTCAGCCACCTTATGACCATTTCTCTGAATTCTTTCTCTGGCAGGTTGCTTGCCTCCATTTTGTTTACTTCCTTTTCTGGTGATGCCAGCAGGTGGGACCAATCTGCCAACTTTAGCCTGTATACCTGCTGTCAATCTTAATCTCTCAAACAGCTATTTCTGAGAGGGCTATAGTTAGGGAGGTTTCCATATTGCTTTCTGGGACTGAATGGCCTCTCTTCAAGCTAGTCCCTGAGGGCTCTCAGGGGCTATTCAGATTTTCTTGTGTGTCCTTTGTAACTCTCAGGGTGTTGAGTGGGAGTGGCTGTATTGGTTGCCTGAAGACTGCAGGGAGGGGCTATCTCTTCAGGAGAAAATGGATGCTTAAGTCCAGCATATCAGGTATGTCTCAGTGCCAGATTCCTAGACACCTCTCTCCAACCAGCTATTCTCCCCAGCCTTTCCCCAGACTCCACAAGTCTGCATCTCCACTTGCACCTCACCCACAAATGAGTATATTTGAAAAGTCCTATGAACTGGGTTTAACGAATAAAAGCCAAGACTAAAAAGAGGGTAAAGAGCTGTGCCCCTGCAAACCTCTCTCCCCCCAGTATGGTGTGGCTTGGGCAGTTGTTCACCTGCCCCCTCTAGGTTCAGCCTCTCATGGCTGTGGGCTTAGAACTAGAATCCCCTGATGCCAGCAGCCCTGTGGACTTCCTTTCCCCAAAGGAAGTTACACCTGTCCCAAGGGATGCGGTCTTGGTGCCATGTGGCTTTCGTCCAATCTTCTGGGCCTGGAGATTCCACACCTCTCTCCAGCCTAGATCCCCAATCCTACTGTTCTCCAGGAGTCCTCTGCCCTTTCTGGCTGAGAATTGTCTGACCAGCTGGATGTTATTCCATTTAATTGCTCCTTCTATCTGCTCCGGGATAAGGCTCAGGTCCCATCTGCCTATTCTGCTACCATTTTGTCTCTCCCCCTTTATTTAGACTTCAAGAGGTCCCACAGCCTGTGATCAAATGAAATATTCTAGTTACTTCTTCCCAAAGGAACTCTTACAAAAGCATCAAAATTTCCTTGCATATTTGAATCTATTCCTACAGCAATTTGAAACTATGAGCTCTAGATCTGTGAAATGGAAGATTAGACATTATAACAGTCCATAGACTTGGAAATATTGCAGGACATTTGGTTAATTAAAAAAACAGCTTTGGAAACATCTTCAGCATACAGAGGAAGTTCCAAGACATTTCATAAAAGGAAAAGAAATGCAAAGAAAAAATTATTTCAGTCTTCCCCCTTGATTACCTCTCTCAGAACTCTCCCTGACCTCCCTCCAAGGAGGTTAGTAAGGGTAGCTGGTTGCAAGGTTGCAGCTGTTCTTCATTGTTGACTTTAGCTTCACAGTGGTCCCTTGTGGCTATGAATGCCATATCTGCCCCCTAGAATGCACTTACAGGTGTTTGAGAAATGTTTTCTTTTCTATGGGTTACTAGAAACTCTAACAGACAAGCTATTATGATATATGGGCTAATGTTAGGAGACATGAGCTCAAATAGCCCCTGTCTTCTCCTCTCCCCATTCCTCCCACCCATAGATTACTGAAAAAGATAGACTTTCTATGCATTTCCCAGCTATCCTCCTCTCTGTGCTCCCTGCAAATGGGCAGGATATATCAACAGCAAAAGAGAACATCAGGTAAAATATCTTTATCAACTTGCTCAAAGCAGGACCAGATATTAATGCATTCCAAATTAAAATGCCATGTTTAAAAAAAGGAGGAGATGATAAACACTTTTTGTTGTTGTTTAATCCTCACCTGAGGATATTTTTCCATTGATTTTTAGAGAGAGTGATAGTAAGGGGGAGAGACACAGAGAGACAAACATTGATGTGAGAGAGACACATGGATTGGTTGCCTCCTACATGAGCCCTGACCAGGGCCAGTGACCAAGCCTGCACCAAGGTACCTGCCCTTGACCAGAATTGAACTGGAGACCCTTCAGTCCATGGGCCAATGTTCTATCCATGAAGCCAAACTGGGTAGGGCTGTTTTATTTTTTTTAATTAAAAATTTTTTTTTCTTGAGTAAAAACAATAAAATCTGGGTTTATTTTTGTTTCATTTTCTAAGAGTGAATATGCTGGAACCTGGGTTCTAAATGAGAGGTGGGCATGCATTTGTGCTTGTTCTGTTGAAATATGATGGGGTTTAATTTGCCAGCTGTGGATGTACATGCAGTAGCACATTGAATGCACTAATTTGAATGTATTGATACTAGCATATTGCCCCACCCTCCTAATTTCCCTTAGGTTTTGGGCAATTGAGGCTTCTTTTCTGCTCTGACCAATCCCCACTCCTTCCCCAGCAAACCACTTCTAGACTATGTTCTCAGACTGACACCTAGACTTCTCTGGCTTCTGTTAAACATACACTTAAGTCTGAGGAGTGGCTCTATTTGGAAGTAGAATGAGGATGGACAGAATCTACACATGCTGGCTGGAGTGTCCACATGCATGTAATAGATGCTTCTCAGGTGCAGCTCAGAGCTGGGTGAGCAAAGAAAGGGGCTGCCTATGTCTGGTCTCCACGTGTGCTCTTGCCTGGATTTTACAAATATTAGAGATTAGCCTGAACTAGCATACTACCTGTCCTGGTGTGATGATTCAAAAAGGTGCTGATCAGTCGGCCTGCGGTCTGAGAGGTCCCAGGTTCGATTCCAGTCGGGGGCATGTGTCTTGCTTGCAGGCACACCTCCAGTGTGGGGCGTGCAGGAGGCAGCTGATCGATGTCTCTCTCTCTCATTGATGTTTCTGACTTTCTATCCCTCTCTCTTCCTCTCTGTAGAAAAATAATAAAATATATTTTAAAAAAAAGGTGCTGATCAGAGGTTTTACTTTTAAAAATAGGTTAAATTTCTCACTCATTCTAGATCTAAAAACAAGTGCCCAGGAATTAATCTCAATGAGAAACGAAAATGAAACTGCCTAGTTTAGTTCCTATCCCCCAATATTTGTATTGATTTGAGAGAGGAAGGGAAAGGGAGAGAGATAGAAACATTAGTGATGAGATAGAATCATTGATTGGTTGCTTCCTGCATGACCCACACTGAGAAATCAAGCCCGCAACCCGGGCATGTGCCCTGACCAGAATTGAACCTGACTTGATTCATAGGTTGAAGCTCAACGACTGAGCCATGCTGGCCGAACTAGTTTCTCTTTTAAGACACATGAATTACTTCCCTGATCAGAAAATGCATTTCTTTAGATGTTAATTTGAATATTTAAAAGTTAATGATACTTTAATAAAGTACATCCAAAGGATCAACATTTTGTTGTAGTACAATAAATGTTGAACAGTACTGAACAATATTTTAAAAACCCACAAATTATTGCAGGGTCTTAAAGACTGTTCAGGTTCAGGGTTATGGTAATAAACATAACCACAACTCTGAGTTCTGTTAGTTCAATCAAACTTCTGAACTATTCAACCAAGTAAAAGGCTCCACAAATTTATTATAGAGGCTAGCCTAGTAAGGGCTCAGTAATATTTGTATTTTAAAAGTTGACCCAATATCTGGAAATGTTTGGTCACATTAGTTCAACCAGGAGTCCAAGATAGAGTCATCCTCAATCTCTTGGTGTTTTAATGGCACTGAAAGCCAATCCTAACTTCCAAAGTCAGTAGCTCTGAATGATTTGTCATAAATACTCTGATGTGAGAGAGTGAAGCTAGTTTCAATCCTGACTCTAACAAAGCATTCATTTACTCTGCAAGAGTGTACTTGCACCAATGGATTTTACTCATATCCAGAAAATTAGCCCACTTTGGTCTCAGCTTCATATGGTTTCAGTGCATTCATTGGTCATTATTCTTTTGACCTTTGGTTCACTGGCTTGAACTGGCTTCAGTTAAACAATGCACAATGATTTCCATTAGATTCTATCCAGAAGGGTATATTATCTTTCTGTGATTTTAGATGAGTTTGGGAATGGGTGAAAAGGGAAGCATTATACAGTCAGAAGCACATCTTAGGCAGGAGGCAAAGTGTTATTTTGGCAAAACTTTTGTTTCAGTTGTATATGTATGAGATAATACCGGACAATGCTATAAAAATGTATTCTTTACATGGGTTATAATGAGAAAATGTGAAAAGACTGACTGAAAGCAAGTTGTTTGAGGGTGGATTTTTAGACACATGACAGGCATATAGAGACAGGAAAACTCCTGTGCCTAACTTCCACCACTCCATGTAGGCAGCCAGCCTCCGACCTCACCTATTCATTAAAGTTATACTTTTTGATGGTGCCTCCTTTATCCTTGATTTGTAGGGGACCATTATGAAATCAAAATACTCTTGAGTGAACAGTACTTGTGAGCTTGTAGGGTGCTTTTGTCCACTGTGCTCCACTTGATTATCTTGATTTCAGATGCTAGGTTCATTCCTGTCTCTAACAGAGCCTCTAGAAGGATATTCTATAGTCTGGTTTGATGACTCCATGATAATATATCCACTGCCTAGAAGGGAATACAGTTATCTGAAAGTATTTCCTATGTTCAATCCTCTTTTAACTTTTCAAATTATGTTGCTATTACTTGACCCAAGTAAGAGATGAGTAGCCTTATGGTATCACCAATAGCCAAGAAGCAGGTAAAAAGTAAGTGGCATTGGCTCCCAAGAATGAAGGTAACAAACAGAAAAAGATACCTCCTGGCTGCTAAGTAACTCCCTTGGGGCAGCCAACTGGCTTTCAAAGGGCCTGTTTTTTTGTTTGTTCATTTTTGTTGTTGTTGTTTGTTTGTTTTTTGCTAGTGTTATTCTATCATCTTTCCAGGAACCCAACTATTCCACTCTGGGGACCTGCTATTGCTAACAATTCTATTCTCTTCAGTTCAATTGCTATTTATTAAAAGCCTATAATAGTGTTCCTCTGGGTTCTATGAAGACAGGAGAGAACTCTTGGAGGAGAAGATAAAAACTTACCTCTACAGCATTTGGTTAGTGGAACTTATTTATTTTAAAGCCTCTTCCATCAAGCTCTGAATGATTTGTCATAAATACTCTGATGCCAAGGAAAGTAGGAGTCATGTTGGCTTTGTTGTTTCTGTTGAAAGCTTTCTGCATGTACACACAAAAAAGAAAAGACTCAGAAATCTCAAGCCCAGAAGGAGTTAAAATGTGTGTCTGCAAAGTGTGGCTTTGTTCTGGCAACATCCCATTAGGTTAGGTCATTTCTGATGACTTCACTCTCCTGGTGACATCAGCCTCTAATTTTTTGAAGGTGAATTCATGTGTGATTGCTTCAAAATACTTACTCCCTGAGTTCCAGGCCATTCCAGTTGATATACGGACAGAGCTTGTCTTTCCCAGGCCACAGTTTGGTCTGTGCACTGCATTTGTGCTTACCGTATCATATTACTGTGTGGACATTATGTCACTAACTGGCACAGCCCAGCTCAAAGATGAAATGTGCTTGTTTCAAGCAAAAAAACAAAAGCTAACATCAAATCTCCCTGCATGCTATCCCAGGTATAAAACAAAAAAGGATTGGAAGGATGGCTTAACTATATTTTCTTTGATATTTTCTAACTCTTCTCTTTCTCAGCTTTCTTTATGTAGCCTGATGGTTGACAGTATATGATAATTTTCATTTCATTATACCCAATGATTCTTGAAAATGTTTGGTTATGGATGGCACAAATTAAATCTAAGACCTTAAAATAATTTACTTTAGCCTTCTTTTAAAATGTCAAGTCTGTGAACTAAAGTAGCCTTTTTACCTTCTAAGGCCATTTCCTTTCCTTTGCCTTTGAAATGTCATCAAAGCATAAAGAGTGGACAGGAAAGTGGACCTGGACTTATTGGAAAGGTGCCAGGAGTAAGCTGGCTTTGACCAAGATGATGTTGTCAAATACTTATCCAAAGAGGTGCAGATGCCTCTAGGGATTGTGGATCCCTAGAGTTTGTGTAATCTTAAGTGAGTGTAAGCACATTTTATGCTCCTTATTCCCTTCTCTGTAATCCACAGGCTGTGGTGACACCCAATTATGTCACCAGGGATTCAGAATGCCACAATGCTTCCCTGAATGCATTGTCCTTCCATGGTCCCTGCCCCTATGGGACGGGAATGTGCTATGCTTGGGATCCTACATCCTCAGCTGCGACTTGGGCCAAAATGGGCAGAGGAGGAGAGTCTTTCTGCAAAGAAGCAGAGTCCTCATACCATTTTCAGTATCCTGTGCATCCATCTCTTCTTCTGATTAATAGCTCTTGGCAGAGGACTGTAGCTTCTGGTGTACAGAACCAGTAAGGTATACCTGGGGTTCAGAATCGTGTCAGAAAAATTTCATACTAACACATTATTTTTAATAGGAGAGAACTGGTGTTTAAACAAGCCAACACAAAGCCATCCTCACTGTTTATTTTCATTTCATATTGAAGGGCAAGCAAGAAATGAATAGAGCTGTTGACTCTTACAAGTGTAACAGTGCAATTTTCAAATAGTTGTGACCATGTATACTCAGTTTTGGGGTTAGCCCACAGACTACAGGGGAACTGAAAAGATACTCTTTTTTTTCCCTCTGGCTCCTCACAAAATAAATGTAGAGTATCATTTTTTTGAGGAAGGAAATAAAGTCCCTAAATGGCTTACAAAATATATTTAAATGCAGGAATGATTAAGCTTTCTGAGTTTCAGGTCTGGTTTAGTTAAGGATGTGTGTGTGTGTGTGTGTGTGGTGGGAGCTTGGCCGCATCAGAGGAAACTGGTGGAATCTTAGTCAGGATGCTGGCACTATTACCATTCACATCTGCTCAGGATATATGAAGGGACTGAATTTTTTCAAGATCAAGTATGAAGTAAACCCACTTCCTTTCTCTTCGTGCTGTATCTTCAAGGAGGTGGGAATATTAGAGAAGTCTCTTTACAAACACATGCTCAGTGTCATTCTCTTTTTTGGTTCACGTAAAGGAGAAAAAATAGAGAAATAAAACCTGAGAATCTAATTAGAATAAGGAGAAAATTCTCTTGTGCCCAAATTCTTTCTTGATCTTTTTTAGTAGCATGACTGTTATGCATGCACACGCTTTGTGCATGCCCATACTTAATCCCTCCCCCTTGAAATACTCCTGAGGAATTGTAAACTCCCACTTTCCTGTTCCCTGCCAGCTTCTTAAAAATAAGAAGGTAGAGCCTTCTTATTTGGCTGAGAAGATTGGAGGAACCACTTTTTCTACAGTATAATGCCTCATGTGAGCTATTGGGCCAAAGATTCCTTTAGGGATGAAAGTAATGGTGGATGTCTGCCTTTTTCTAAGGGAAGATGTTATAATAAAGGGGCAGCCATGAGATGACCTGTGCTTCTTTCCCATTATTGGGGTGATCCCTGGAGAGAGAGAACTTCCTTTCTGTTTTTGAGAAGGAAGAGAGATGTTTGCTTTTGCAATTGGAGGGGAGACAGTGTAGCAATAGATAGTTTGTGTAAAGTATCCTTATTTTAATGATTGCACAAATCACTTTTTTTAAATTAAATCTTTATTATTCAGATTATTACATTTGTTTCTCTTTTTTCCCCTCCATAGCACCCCTCCACCCAGCTCCCACCCCTCCCTCTGCCCTTAGCTCCCTCCCATTGATCTCATCCATAGGTGTATGATTTTTGTCCAGTCTCTCCCTGTACACCCCTCACCCCTTCCCCCCTGAGAATTATCAGTCCACTCCCTTTCTGTATTCCTGATTCTATTATATTCACCAGTTTATTCTGTTGATCAAATTTTTAATTCACTTAATTTTTAGATTCACTTGTTGATAGATATGTATTTGTTGTTCATAATTTTTTGGCTTTTACCTTTTTCTTCTTCCTCTTCTAAAAGAGTACCTTTCAGCATTTCATATAATACTGGTTTGGAGTTGATGAACTCCTTTAGCTTTTTCTTATCTGTGAAGCTCTTTATCTGCCCTTCAATTCTGAATGTTAGCTTTGCTGGATAGATTATTCTTGGTTGTAGGTTCTTGCTATTCATCACGTTGAATATTTCTTGCCACTCCGGTCTGGCCTGCATCGTTTCTGTTGAGAAATCAGCTGACAGTCGTATGGGTGCTCCCTTGTAGGTAATAAACTGTTTTTCTCTTGCTGCTTTTAATATTCTCTCTTTCTCTTTTGCTCTTGGCATTTTAATTATAATGCGTCTTGGTGTAGTCCTCTTTGGATTCCTTTTCTTTGGGGTTCTGTGTGCTTCCTGGACTTGTGAGTCTATTTCTTTTACCAGATGTGGGAAGTTTTCAGTCATTATTTCTTTAAACAGGTTTTCAGTATCTTGCTCTCTCTCTTCTTCTGGCACCCCCACAATTCTAATGTTGGTACGCTGAAAGCTGTCCCAGAGTCTCCTTACATTATGTTCACATTTTTGGATTCTTTTCTCTTCTTGCTTTTCCAGTTGAATGTTGTCTGCTTCTTTATATTTCAAATTTTTTACTTGATTATTGCCTTTCTCTAGTCTGCTGTAAGGACTCTGTATAATATTTTTTTATTTCAGTCAGTGTATGTTTAATTTCTATTTGGTCCTTTATCATCTTTAGTAGGACCTTTTCCATCTCTAGTTGGCTCTTTTGTATCGCTAGTTGGTCCTTTTTCATCTCCTTTTGGGTCTCACTAAATTTATCGAATTTTTCTAGCATATTCTTGAAAAACCTTACAAGCGTGTTTTGAACTCTATATCCAGTCGTTTTTTTTCCTCCATTTATTTTGTTTGTGATCCCTTCCCTTGTCTCGGCATTTTCACTATGCCTGGGAAACTTCTGTGTTGGATTCAGCCTTATGATACCAGATGCAAAACTGAAGAAGCCTCTGTTGAGCTTGGGAGGGGTAGAGTCTCAGGGCTTAAGGGACCGCCTTGCCTTCCAGTCGGCCCCGCCGTCCGCAGTGCCTCTAACCGCTGCCTTTCCAGCTCCCCTGAGCACTAGGACCACACGAGTCTAGGTCCCCAGGGTTTTGCCCGAAACAGGGGCTTAGTGGAGTCAGAAGTGGCATAGTTCGGAGGGTCTGTCTCCCGCCCACTCACGAAAGCCAGCGGCACAATCAACAATCTGTCCTGTGCGCAGCACCGTCCGCATGCGAGACTAGACCTGATCTTCTGCGACTCCCCTAAATTTCCGTGCACCTCTCCCTTTTCACAGTCCAAACTCCCCCCATATGAGTTTCACTGGATCTGGGGTTTAGTGTCGTAAAATAAGGGGTTCAATGCCGTTGGGAGTCTCCGTTTCCCTCCCGCCAGAGAAAGCCAGCCAGGTACTCCAGCACCCACTCTCTCAGCTCGCGCGTCTCAGTACCTCGGCTTTTTGCAGCTCCTCTGGGTCTCTGTGAGCCCCTCTCTTTCCTTCTAGCTGTAGAACTTACACTCCGCCAGCTTTCCTGTGGTTCTGGATGATGTCCGTTCTGTCTTTTAGTTGTAGTTTTGAAATTGTTGTGCGAGGCAGCAGTGTAGGTGTTTACCTATGCCGCCATCTTGGATTCCTCCTGCACAAATCACTTTTAAAAATTATTTATTTATTTTATTGATTAAGGTATTACATATGTGTCCTTTGCCCTCCGCATTGCCCCTTCTACCCCACCCCCGTTCACGTCCTCACCCCCCTGGTGTCTGTGTTCATTGGTTAGGCTTCTATGCATGCATACAAGTCCTTTGGGTGATCTCTCCCCTTTTCCCACCTCCCCTACCTTCCCTCTGAGGTTTGAGCATCTGATCAATGCTTCTCTGTCTCTGGATCTGTTTTTGTTTAACAGTTTATATTGTTCATTATAATCTGCAAATGAGTGAGATCATGTGATATTTACCTTTACTGGCCACATGGAGGGAGAAGTCCCAGTTTCTGCTATGGTGGATGTATGCCCTTGGTTGGATACACATGCCCAATGGCTGCGTACAGAGGTGCCCAGGAGCCCGCTGCTGGGGAAGTGGGCTCAGGAAGCCCTTGTGCCAGAGTGGCACTACTGCAGAAACTGGATGCCAGCAGCTGGGGTTGTGCCTTGACGCCTCAGAGAAGCACCCAGGGGCTGCCTGTCAGAATAGTGGGCTCAGGGGGCTTGCACACAGGATCTATGTGACTGCAGTGACCAGAGGTCGGCAGCTGAGGAAGGGGAAGTCTGAGTTTCTGCTGCGGGGCCTTGAGCCCTTTGTTGGATACATGTGTGCCTAGTGGCAGCTCACAGAGGCATCCAGGTGTGGCCTGCTGGGGTGGTGTCTTCAGGGGCCCTGTGTGCTAAAACCACGCAATCGCGGTGTCTGTTGGTAGGCAGCTGGGAAGAGGAAAGTCCAAATTTCTACTGCCGGGCCGTGTGCCCTTGTTTGGATAAGAGCATGCCCAGCTGGGGCTCAAGGAGGCACCCAAGAACTGACTAAAGGCCTGCATGCCAGAAAGGTACAATTAGGGTGTCCAGAGGTCAACAGCTGTGGAGGGGGATGTCCCAATTTTTGCTGCCTTGTGCCCTTGGTTGAAATCATGCATTCCCAGCAGGGGCTCACAGAGGCACCCAAGAGCCATCTGTAGAGGTGGTGGGGCACAGGAGGCCTGAGCTCTGGAAAGGTGTGATTACAGTGTCTGGAGGTTGGCAACTATGGAGTGGGAAGACTCAGTTTTTGCTGCCGAGGCCTTGCGCCCTTGATTGGATTTGCAGGTGCCCAGCAGCGGCTCACAGAGGCACCCAGGAGCCGTTTGCCAGGGCAGCACACTCAGCATGGCCCTTGCATTGAAGCCATGTGACCTAGGTGGCTGTGGGCAGGCAGCTAGTAGTGGGGGAAGTCCAAATTTCTATTGCTAGGACTGTGCACCCTTGTTTGGACACGAGTGCACCCCAAGAGGGCTCACAGAGGCACTCAAGAGCCGCCTTTGGGGTGCTCAGGAGGCCTGCGTGCTGAAAAAGCATGACTGTGGTTTCAGGAGTTCAGCAGCTGTGAGGTGGGAAAACTCAGCTTTTGCTGCTGCACTCTTACTTGAATTTGTGCATTCCCAGTGGTGGCTCACAGGGTTGCCCCACATCGAATGTCAGGGCAGTGTACTTAGATAGACCTTTGCACTGAAGCTGTGTGACTAAGGTGTCTGTATGCAGGCAACTGGGAGTGGGGGAAGTCCATATTTCTATTGCTGGGGCCTTGTGCCCTTGGTTGGGTTTGCGCACACCCAGTGTGTGGGAGCCCCTTTCCACACCCCATGTTGGGCGCCAGATGTGGGAGCCCCTTTCCACGTCCTATGTGGTCAGGGTTTCCGGTTCAGGGTTTGGGTATTGGAGGAGGTCGCATGCAAATGAAGAGAGAGACTAAAAAATATTAATTTGGCGATATTGGGGGGCCAGGCGGGAGACTTCCTCTAGAGCAGTGGTTCTCAATCTGTGGGTCGCTACCCCTTTGGGGGTTGAACGACCCTTTCACAGGAGTCGCCTAAGACTATTGGAAAACACATATTTCCCATGGTTTTAGGAACCAACACACTGCTCTTTGGTGTAGCAAAATATAGCAATGTAGTTTACTGTTGTCATATGAAGACTGTTACCCATGCTACACCACGATTCAAGACAAAATTTCATTTATTTGTAATTAGGAATAAATATTTCACAATATACATTACATATTGTTTTTGTGATTAATCACTATGCTTTAATTATGTTCAATTTTTAACAATAAAAATACATCCTGCATATCAGATATTTACATTATAGTTCATAACAGTAGCAAAATTACAGTTATGAAGTAGCAACGGAAATAATTTTATGGTTGGGAGTCACCACCACATGAGGAGCTGTCTTAAAGGGTCGCGGTATTAGGAAGGTTGAGAACCACTGCTCTATAGGAAAGGACTATCCCTTGCTCTGGCCTTTTTCTCCCTTTTATTAAGACTTTGGGACACACCTATAGCCTTTAGGCAGGAAATTACAAGAACAGAAATTAACATGAAACAAACAGGTAGAGGCTGCTTCAGCTAACAATGTTTCAACTAAACAGTGAGTGATTAGCTCTGACCTTTCAGAGCAATTAAGGTTGACTAGCCTTCTGGTCTCCTGTTCACATCTTTCTAAATGTTTGGTTTCCCACACAGTGGCTGTTGGTTCAGTCACTCAGAGGGGCCCTGGCGCTGAATCCACCGGACGGAGGTGACTGTGGGGAGGTATCCAGGAAGGGGGTGTTTAGAATTTCTACTAGCAGGGCAGTGGACCCTTGTTTGGATAAGAGTGTGCCCAGTAGTGGCACCACCTAGCGGCATATGGGGTGGTGGGCTCAGGCAGCCAGCGTGCTTGAAAAGCACAATTTGGCACTGGAAAAGTATCGCTCAAGCATCAGGAGTTCAGCCGCTGGAGTGGGGGAAGTTGCACTTACTGCTGCGGTAGTGGTGCACCTTTGGAGGTAGAGGTCCTAGAGTCCACTGGTCTGTGGGAGGAGCAGCTGGATTTTGGCTGGAGTGGCTGCTGGGTCACAGGCAATGCCTAAGGCTTGTCTGGGTGGTGGTGTTGATGAGTTCCTAAAAGAGGCTGCTTTCCCCTTCAAGATGGCATGGGCTCCGTGCCTGCGTCCTACAGCAGCCCAGGGAGTGCCTGCAGTGGTGGTAGGTGCTTCTTGTCTAGGAGATCCTGGTCTGCCAGCCCCTGCTTCTCCTGCGGGGACTTAACTGTTCTTCACTCACACATACACTCACCACACATATCCACACTCCTTTCATCCCCTCATTCACTCATATCTGCTCCCTCACCTCTGTCCTGCCCACCGCCATTGTCTGTCTGTCTCACTTTGTTTTTATTGAATCAAACTTTCTATAAACTAGCAGGTTCTTGGATAAGTATGCTTTGTCATCAATTAGCTGAGCACTTTTTCTAAGAGTGAGAATGCTAAACCACCCATAGGGCACACTTCCCAATATGGGATCAGAAGTTTACCTCAATGTTCACAACTGCCCCGACTCCAATCAGGGAAAGCCTCCCTCTCTCTCCCTATCCCTTGGATTAGGATCTGCTGGATTAGGCTCATGCTGAACTCAGGAACAGCAGTGCCATCACACTAGATACAGGTGAGGGAAGATGCCGGTGGCTGGAGGTAGTAGGGAGAGGGAGCCTGCCCCCAAAAGCTGATGTGTATATGTATATCCACCAAAGGATATGATAGAAGCACTCACATTAGGTGATCTTTTATCTGCCACCTACGGCCCATGTGACCCTGAGCAAGAACCATGGACCTACACAAGATCTTTATCATTTGTCCTAAGACACTGGCTCTGAAGAAAAAATGTTCTTGCTGGAGCCATCAGCACTTGCAGCCACTAGGATAATAAACACTGATGTAGTTGGTGCTCACTAAGTCTTGGTTTAAATAATGAAAAAACAATATGGCCAGAAATTTTTTTGAGGAGTCTATTCTATCTAGAAGACCAGATGAGGGGCTCCTCATTATGTGTGAATAGTCCCATCTCACACCAAGTTTTTTTGAATTTGTGATCTGGTTTGACACTAGACACATCATCTGATGTGACATTCCCACCCAGGACCATTCCACTTCAAGAGGACCTCATATCAATCATGGCAGTCACCAAAGCCTATAGGCACCCAAACCTGTAGGCTCCTTGAGTCCTGGGGCACTCATATCTCAATATGGCACCTTCACTTTTATATCTTGTGCTAGAGCCTGGCATGAATAGGCACTCAGGAACAACTTGGTAATTAGAATTGTTGAAATTAACTAAAAATTTGCTGTCTGAAATAAATCCTGAACATAAAAACAGAAGCCTACAGATAAAACATTGTTTTGGTGATTCCAACAATATAAAACATGTTCTTTAAAAGGACCCATCTTGACTTCAGGGTGCACCCCCTGCCTGCAGGGCTTGACAGGGGACCTCAGGCTGTCTCCCCTGCCCTGGCACCAGGTCATGGACCTGAGGCTGTGTCCCCTACCCTGCAGGGCTTGACAGGTAACCTCAGGCCATGCCTTCCTCCCCTGGGGCTTGGCAGGGTACCTCAGGATGCATCCCCTGTCCTGGGCCAGGGAACCTCAAGATGTGACCCCTATCCCGGGCTGGGGTACCTCAGACCATGCCCCCGCCCTGGTGGTGGGCCAGGAAAACTGAGGCCGTGCCCCCCACCCAGCAGGGCTTGATGGAGGTGGGGCTGGCCAGATCTGGATCTAGCCCAATGGGGTTGGAGCTGGCCAGTTCTCACACAATTTTGAGTTGCACATGAGTGGTGGGTACTTGACTCTGGTTCCTGTGGCATGACCCAGACTCTGACAGGAGGAAGATCTTCATATACATTTTATTAATTTTTTCATCTCTGACACTTCTATTATGGAGAAAGGGCAAATAGCAATATTAAAATATTTCCTCTAATTAATTCCCTTTTAATGGGCACAAATTTCATGCACCAGGTCACTAGTAATTAATAAATAACAATAGAAGAATAAACTCTGTGCTTTGTGTATTCACAACTGTGAACCTACTTTTGCCCCATCCTATATAACATCTTGCTGAGCTGCTGTTTAACCTTCCTTTTAAGGAATTCAAGGAGGTACCTTCCATGCGGGTGGCTTTTCAGGTCTTCTTCCTATAATATTCTTATCTAGCTTCTTCTTGACAAAGAAACAATAGCACTTGTTCATTCACTCCACACAATTTTTAATATTAACTTTGTTCTCTTACCACCCCCTTTCTCGCTTTTCCTCTCTGTTACCACCTGTGCTGCATCAGGACAGCTGCATGTTTAATGAATGAATTGGTTGGAATGAATGATGAGTAAAAACACTTTTAAGTCGATTCTCTAGTGAACCTAGTTTTGGCAATGGGTGACTGGTGTCTGGCCAGCAGCCTCTTATTGTGAGCATTACTCAAACATAAGCCATGGAAGCCTGCCCAGGATGTCTGTTTTTGTTGTTGTGCTGTTAATTTAACATTGTAAAAGTTTTGGGATATTATATACATAAAACTACACATGACAAAAATGTACACTTCCATATTTTATCATAAAGCAAGTATAAACTACCACCCAAATAAAGAAATAGAGCATCACCAGTATCCAGGAACCCCCTTTTTGTCATTTGCCAATCACCAACTCTTTTCTCCCCACAAAACTAACCACTATCCTGACTTTATTGTAATAACATCTTTGTTTTACTTTCTATTTTACCACTTGAAAATATTTTTATCCAAACTGCTGAGATTTGGTTTGGTTTGTTTGTTTATTTATTTAGACATTGTATAAATAAATTTTACATATGTGTTGATGTGTGTATATGTATGTCTGTGTGTGCCTTCTTTAATACATCATTACCTTTTGGGAGTCACCAAAGCTATAGTTCATTTATTTTTTATTGTATTCTGTTATAATATAAATATAGTGCAACTTATCTATCCTACTATTAGATTTCCATTTTTGCCTATTAAAAACAGCATTTTTATAACATTTTTTGCATGCATACTTTGGTGCAATTGATAAGTGATGGGACATGATTATCTTCAATTTTAGGAGATAATGATAAACTGTTTTCCAAAATGATTGTACTAAATTTTCAAGTCCCCATTGACCTACATCTTTTCCAGTATCGATATTGCCAATTTTTTTAAGTTTAATCATTCTGGTAAGTATTTCATTGCAGTTTCATCCCACTACTCAGAATTGAGTGCAATTTAAAACTCACAAATTGTTTATTTCTATAATTTTCCATTTAATATTTTTTGGGTTATAGTTGACAGCAGGTAAACCATAGAAAGTGAAATGGTGGATAAGGGATCCTACTCTATTTATATTTATCAGGAATATTTAGTTTCTTTTCTTATATCTTTGGTTTTGTTATCAGTGTAATGATGGCTTTGAAAAATGAATTGGGAAACATTCCTATTTTTAACTTTCTGGAAGAGTTTGTGTAGAAATCTGCACTAATTAAAAAGTAAGATGCAAATTGGCCATACCTTTGCGACACCCACCAGCCAATCAGAGTGAGTATGCAAAGTAACCCAACAAATATGGTGGGTTAATTTGCATATGCAGGCACCAACAGGCCAGTGGACGCAGGCGCTCCTCCCCACCCCAGCCTCTCCGGGCCTCTGGGCAGCATGGAAAGGTTGAAAAATGGCTCTGGGCCAAAGTGAAAAGGCGGCTCCAGTTGTAGTGAAGACGGTGCCAGCAGCCAGGGGAAGGAAGGCCTATTTGTGCATGAATCTTTGTGAATCAGGCCTCTAGTAGTTTTATAACTTCCTTAAATATGCAGTTGAATTTACCGGTGAAACCATTTGGTCTTGCAACTGTCTTTGTAGGAAGGGTTTTAACTACAAATTTAACTTTAGAAAATATAGTACTATTCAAGTAACCTATTTATTTTTATGTGTGTTTTGGTATTTTGGGTCTTTCTAGGAATTTGTTAATTTCATGTAACTTGTCTGATTCATTTGCTAAGATTTTTACAAAATTCTCTTATTTTTCTTTTTAATATTCATAAAATCTGTAATGATGTTATCTGTCTCCATGCAAATATTCATAATTTGTCTTTTCTTTTTTCCTTATTAGTCTGGGTAAAGGTTTCTTAATTATTTTTAAAGTTTTTTTTCCTTTATTGTTTAAAGTATTATTGATACCCTCCCTTTCTTTTTCCTATTGATCCCCTCTACCTGGCACTCACCCCTCCAAGGCTTTTACCACTCTATTTTATGTGTCCATATCTTAATATATAAAAAGCCAGGGCTCATCAAAACTGAAATAACCAGATGGACGACTAAACAATAGGCTGTGTGGGGCAACAGAGCCAGAAGGAGGGTTAATGAAGGATGACCAAATTACTGAACAACAGACTGTGTGGGATAACCAGGTTGGCGGGGGAAGAAGGGGTACTTGTGGGCAGCCAGGCTAGCAGAAGGAGGCAGTTGGGGGCAACCAGGCTGGCAGGGAAGGGCAGTTAGGGGCAAACAGGCTGGCAGGCAGAGGCGGTTAGGGGTGATCAGGCTGGCAAGAAGGCAGTTAGGGGTAATCAGGCAGGTAGGCAGGAGAGCAGTTAGGAGCCAGTGGTCCCAGATTGTGAGAGGGATGTCTGACTGCCAGTTCAGGCCCAATTTGGGGATTGGGCGTGAACTGGCAGTCGGACATCCCCTGACAGATCCTGGATTGGAAAGGGTGCAGGTTGGGCTGAGGTGACCCCCTTCACCCTCCGAGCATGAATTTCATGCACTGGGCCTCTAGTATGCATATATGTTCCCCAGTTAATCATTCCCCAAGCACCCACCCCTCACCCCCACCTTCCCTCTCAAATTAGTTAGTCTGTTCCATGTTTCTATGTCTCTGGATCTATTTTGTTCATCAGTTTAATTTGTTCATTAGATTCCTCAGATGAATGAGATCATGTGATACTTATCTTTCTCTGATTGGCTTATTTCACTTAACATAATACTCTCTAGGTCTATCCATGCTGATTCAAATGGTAAGAGTTTTTTCTTAGTTCTTGTAAATTGTGCTGCTATCAAAACAGGGGTGCACATATTCTTTCTGATGGGTGTTTCATGCTTCTTAGGATATATTCCAAGAATTGGGATCAGTGCGTCAGATGGGAGTTCCATTTTTAATTTTTTGAGGAAACTCCATATTGTTTTCTACAGTGGGTATAACAATCTGCATTGCCTCCAGCAGTGTATTAGGTTCACTTTTCTGCACATCCTCACCAACACTTTGTTGATTTGTTCATGATAACCATTCTGATAGGTTTGAGGTGATACCTCAAGTTGTTTTAATTTGCATCTCTTGGATGATTAGTGACTTTGAGCAGTTTTTCATGTCTCTTGGCTTTCTGTATGTGCACTTTGGAGAAGTGACTATTTAGATCCTTTTCCCATTTTTAATGGGATTATCTTCTGTTTGTTAAGTTGTATGAGTTCCTTGTATATTTTGGAAATTAATCCTTTATTGGGTTTATCATTGGCAAATATGTTCTCTCAGGCAGTGGGCTTTCTTTTTATTTTGTTGATGGTTTCTTTTGCTGTGCAGAAGCTTTTTATTTTGAGATAGTTCCATTTGTTTATTTTATCCTTAGTTTCTTGTACCCTAGGAGGTGTACTGGTAAATATATTGCTTTGAGAGATGTGTAAGATTTTGGTGCATATGGCTTCTTCTATGTTATTTATGGTTTCCCATCTTATATTTAAGTCTTTTATTCATTTTGAGTTCATTATTATGTATGGTGTAAGTTGGTGAACTAGTTATATTTTTTTGTATGTATCTGACCAATTGTCTCAGAACCATTTATTTAAGAAACTGTCTTGATTGTCTTGTATGCTCTTGCCTCCTTTGTCAAATATTAATTGAAGATAATGATTTAAGTCTATTTCTGGGTTTTCTGTACTATTCCGTTGGAATACACTGAGTGGCCAGATTATTATGATCTCTGAATGCATACACACACACACACACACACACACACACACACACACACACACAGACACATTAGAGGCCCAGTGCCTGAATTTGTGCATGGATGGGGTCTGGCTAGCCTGGCCACGGGGAGGGGACATGGGTAGTTGGCTGGCTTGCCTGCTGGCCAAACTCTTGGTCGAGGGAACAATTTGCATATTAGCCTTTTATTATATAGGATATACAATGAGTGGCCAGATTATTTTACATTCAGAGATCATAATAATCTAGCCACTCAGTGTATATGTCTGTTCTTGTGCCAGTACCAGGCAGTTTTGAGAACAGTGGCTTTGTAATATAGTTTGATATTTGGTATTGTGATCCCTCCAACTTTGTTCTTCTTTCTCAGGGTGGCTGTTGGTATTCAGATGCATTTTTGGAGCATTTGTTCTAGGTCTGAGAAATATACCATTAGTATTTTAATGATGATTGCATTAAATTTATAGATTTCTTTGGATAGTATGGACATTTTAATGATGGTGATTCGACCAATCCATGAACACAGTACATTCTTCCATCTATTTATGTCTTCCTCTTTCGCTTTTTTCAATGTCCTGTAGTTTTCTGAGTACAGTTCTTTTACCTCTTTAATTAAGTTCATTTCCAGATATTATAATTTTTTTTAGTAAATGTGATTTTTTTAAGTTTCTCATTCTGTAAGTTCATTATGGGCACATAAAAAAGCAATATAGATTTCTGGGTGTTAATTTTGTATCCTGCTAAATTGCTTAATTAATTTATTAAATCTAGTAGTATTTTTATATTAGTGATTTCTTTGTATAATATCATGTTATCTGCAAATAAAGACATTTTTACTTTTTCTTTTCCAATTTGGATGCCTTTTATATCTTCTTCTTGTCTGATAGTTGTGACTACCACTTCTAGGAATATTTCGAACAGAGTGGTGAAAAAATGGGCATCCCTGTCTTGTTCCTATTCTTAGGGGAAATGGTAGTTTTTTGTGCATTGAATATGATGTTAGTTGTACATTTGTCATCTAAGGCTTTTATTATGTTGAGGTATGACCCTTCTATTCCCACTTTGAAGACAGTTTTTTTATTTAATAAATCTTTATTGTTCAGATTATTATAATTGTTCCTATTTTCCCCCATAATCCTCCTCCTCTCTGTTCCCACCTCATGCTCTGCCTTTACCTTCCCACTATCATTATCCATAGATATATGATTTTTGTCCAGTCTCTTCCTGCACCCCCTACACCTGTTTCCCCCAAGAATTGTCAATCTACTCCTTTTCTATGCCCCTGATTTTATTATATTCACCAGATTAATGATAGCTTTGCTGGGTAGAGTAATCTTGATTGTAGGTTCTTGCTATTCATCACTTTGAATATTTCTTGCCACTTCCATCTGGCCTGCATAGTTTCTGTTGAAAAATCAGCTGACAGTCGTATGGGTTCTCCTTTGTAGGTAACTACTGTTTTTCTCTTGCTGCTTTTAATATTCTCTTTTTGTCTTTCACTCTTGGCATTTTAATTATGATGTGTCTTAATTTTTTGGAATCTAATTTTTTTTCTTCTAATTCTTTAAGTTGTGTCTTGGTGTGGTCCTCTTTGAATTCTTTTTGTTTGGGGTTCTGTGCACTTCCTGGATATTTCTTTAACCAGATGGGAGAAGTTTTCGGTCATTATTTCTTCAAATAGGTTTTCAGTATCTTGCTCTCTCTCTTTTTCTGGATCCCCCATAATTTGGATGTTGGTATGCTTGAAGTTGTCCCAGAGGCTCCTTACAGTATAATCATATTTTTTAATTCTTTTTGTGTTTTGCTCTTCTGGCTGAGTGTTTCTTGCTTTTTTTTTTTTTTTTGTATTTCACATCTTTGACTTGATTCTTGTGATCCTCTAGTCTGCTGTTAGATCTCTGTATAATATTTTTTATTTCAGTCAGTGTATGCTTAATTTCTGGTTGGTCCTTTTTTATATCGCTGAGAGTCTTGCTAAATTTATTGGCCTTTTCTAGAAAATTCTTGAAAAACCTTATAACCATAGTTTTGAACTCTATATCCAGTCATTTGCTTTCCCCCATTTCTTTCATTGTGATCTGTTTCTTTGTCTCTGCATTTTGGCTACTTCCATGAGTTGATAGAGTGTGCTAGGTGTCCTATAGGCTTTGTGTGCTAGGTGTCCTATAGGGCCCAGTGACTCAGGTTCCCCAGTTACCTGAGGTGGACTCTCTTGGTGCCACCCCTTTGTGGGTTGTGTGCACAGTCTTATTGTAGTTAAGCCTTAATTGTTGTTGGTATCACTGGGAAGAATTGACCTCCAGGCCAAATGGCTGTGAGGATCAGCTGTATCTATGCTGGGAGAACTTCTATTCTGGAGACACCCTTATGAGACAAGACTTGAAAAAGCCTCTGTGCTCAGCTTGGATAGGGCAGAGTCTCAGGGCAGAGCAGACAGCATTGTTTCTCCATTAGCCCTGCCCTAATAGGCCCCTGTGTCTCAGAATCCTGTGATAATCACTGCAAACACCTCTGAGAGAAAGCCACCTTCGAGTTCCACCTGCTTCCAGACAGTCCTGTTTCTCCCCAAAAGAATCTGGGTCTCCAGAGTCTCACCCAGAACTGGAGTTCAGTGCAGTTGGGAGCTTTTGTCTCCCTCCCGCTTGAGAAAGCCAGCTGTGTACTCAGTTGCCTGCCCACCCTGCATGCCTCAGTACCTCTGCCTTTTGCAGTTCCTCTGATTTTCAGTGTACTTTTCTTTTTCCTGACAGTCCAGTTTTACCCCGTATTAATCTGGGTCCCCAGAGTCTTGCCCAGAACTGGATTCCAGCACAGTTGGAAGCTTTTGTCTCTCCTGCTTGAGAAATCCAGCTGTGCACTCACTTGCCAGTCCTCTCTATGCACTTCTCACTACCTCTGCCTCCTAAAGTTCTTCTGAGTCTCAATGTTCTTTTCTCTTTTCTTCTAGTTATAGAATTTCCACTTAGCCAGCCTTCCTGTGGTTCTGGATGATGTCCATTTTGTCTTTTAGTTGTATTTTTTTAAAATATATTTTTATTGATTTTTTTACAGAGAGGAAGGGAGAGGGATAGGGAGTTAGAAACATCGATGAGAAAGAGACATTGATCAGCTGCCTCTTGCATGCCTACAACCCAGGTCTATCTCCTTGACTGGAATCAAACCTGGGACCTTTCAGTCCACAGACTGATGCTCTATCCACTGAGCCAAACCGGTTTTGGCTAGTTGTAGTTTTGAAATTGTTGTGTGAGGCAGCAGTTTAGTTGTTTACCTATGCCATAGTCTTGATTTCTCCTTTGCTGAGAGTTTTTATCAAGAAAGGGTGTTAGATTTTATCAAATGATATTTCTGCATCAATTGATATGATTTTTAGCTCTCAGTTATTTATGTGATGTATTACGTTTATTGATTGCCGATATTGTACCATCCTTGCATCCCTGGAATAAATTCCTTCCTTCCTTCCTCTCTTCCTTCCTCTCTTCCTTCCTCCCTCCCTCCCTCCCTCCCTCCCTTCCTTCCTTCCTTCCTTCCTTCCTTCCTTCCTTCCTTCCTTCCTTCCTTCCTTCCTTCCTTCTTTTCTTCCTTCCTTTTCTCTTTCTCCTTCTCCTTCTCCTTCTCCTTTCTCCTTCTCCTTTCTCCTCCTCCTCCTCCTCCTCCTCCTCCTCCTCCTCCTCCTCCTCCTTCTTCTTCTTCTTGAT
>JAAGEH010000012.1:15063306-15077922 GCA_011751065.1 Lasiurus cinereus | reverse complement strand
CTTCTTCTTCTTGATAGGATTGTAATGCTATGAACTTCCCTCTCAGGACTGCTTTCACTGTGTCCCATAGATTTTGGATTGTTGTATTTTCATTGTCATTCATTTCCAGGATGTTTTAAATTAATTCTTTGATCACTTTGGTAACCCAATAATTGTTTAATAACATGCTATTTAGCCTCCAACTGTTTCAATTTTTTATTGTTTTTATTGTACTTGATATCTAATATTATGCCATTGTGATCTGAGAAGATGCTTGATATGATTTCTATCTTCTTGAATTGAAGATACTTTGCCTATGTCACAATATGTGGTCTATCTTTGAAAGTGTCCCATGTGTACTTGAGAAGAATGTATTTTCTATAGCTTTGGGGTGAAATGTTCTGAGGATGCCAATTAAGTTCATCTTATCTAGTGAGTCATTTAGGATTGATGTTTCTTTGTCTAGATGATTTATATATTGATGTCAGTGGGATATTAAAGCCCCCTACTATGATTGTATTGCTTTTGATCTTTCCTTTATCTTCCAGAAGTGTTTCTATGTATTTGGGTGATCCTGCATTGGGTGCATATATGTTTACCAGAGTTATATCCTCTTGTTGTATTGATCTCTTCTGCATGATGAAGTGGCCTTCCTTACCACTTGTTACAGCCTTAAGGTTGAGGTCTATTTTGTCAGATATAAGTACTGTTACCCCAATTTTTTTTTTAAATTTTCATTTGCTTAGAAGTTATTTTTCCATCATTTCACTTTCAGTCTATATGAATCCCTTGTTCTGAGGTAGGTATCTTATATACAGCATATATATGGGTCGTGTTTTCTTATCCATTCATGTCCTTGGAGCATTTAGTCCATTTACATTTAAGGTTATTATTGATAGGTTCTTGTTTGTAGCCATTTCTATTCTTTTTTATTTTTTTATTGATTTTTTACAGAGAGGAATGGAGAGGGATAGAAAGTTAGAAACATCAATGAGAGAGAGACATCTATCAGCTGCCTCCTGCACACCCCCCATTGGGGATGTGCCCGCAACCACGATACATACCCTTGACTGGAATTGAATCTGGGACCTTTCAGTCCACAGGCTGTTGCTGTATTCACTGAGCCAAACTGGTTTCAGCTACCATTTCTATTCTTTATGCCTGTGTTTCTTCTTTGCTTTCTACTTTTTCTTTTTATAACAACCCCTTTAGAATTTCTTGCATTACTGGCTTGGGAGTGATAAACTCCCTTAGCCTTTTTTTTTTTCTGTGAAGCTTCTTATTTTCCCTTCAATTTTGAATGATAGCCTTGCTATCATTATAGGTTATTATTGGATTCAGTTCCTTGCTTTACATCACTTTGTATACTTTATTCTATTCCCTTCTAGCCTGATGTTTTTCTGTTGATAAATCATTTGGTAATGGGAGATCCTTTGTAGGTAACTATTTGTCTATCTCTTACACTATTTCAGATTCTCTTTGTCATTAATATTTACCATTGTAGTTATGATGTGTCTTGGTGTGGGTCTTTTTGGGTTCCTCTTATTTAGGACTCTCTTGTGCTTGTGTGACTTTTTTCTTCCCCAAATCAGGGAGGTTTTTGTCATTATTTCTTCAAATAAGTTTTCTAATCCTTGCTCCTCTTCTTGTTCTTCTGGAACCTCTATTATATATATTTTACTTCATTTTATGTTGTCCCAAAGTTCCCTTAAGCTCACTTCTTGCTATCTAATTTTTTTTCCTCCAATTTCTCTTCGATTGTGTTTTCTGCCCTATCTTCTAACTCACTAATTCCATCCTCTACTTTTTCTAAGTTTACTATTGAAATCTTTCATCATATTTTTTAATGTTCCTTTATCATTTTTCATTTCCTCTTGATTCTTACATAAGTTGTTGATTTTCTCATCCATTGAGTTTATGAACTGTATGACCCTTACTCTGAATTCTTTTTCTGACATATTGCTTGCCTCCATTTCATTTAGTTCTTTTTCTGTTGAATCCTCCTCCCCCCTCCCTTGGATTTTGTGTCTTTGTCTCCCCATTTTGGTGTCTCTTTCTGGTCCTGGGCACCCTGCTTGGGATTTTAGTGGTTAAAGACACTATCAGGGCAATGGTCCAGATATTGTTAGCCCAGAGGCTGGGTCTGCCTTGAGTCTCATGCCTTTAGTGTCTCTGTTTTGAGTTGTATCACCTTCTTCCAGTGATCTGGTCCTTCAGTTGTCTGCTTCAGATATTCTGGGTATGGAACACTTGCACAGTTCCTCTGATGTATGAATCCCTCTGAGGACCCAAAGCCCTCTTGCATGTAATATGCTGTGTGGCCCCAGTACCTGTGGCAGGGTGGCACCCTAGGTTTCTCTGGCAGTGATCTTGTGGTGCAGTCCTGTTGTCTCTGGCTGGGCACACTGGCTTGCTCCAGGTTACCCCAGCAGCATTTTCCTTTGGCCTGGAGTGAGGTGTGTTCTCAATTGCTCCAGCTAGCGCCTTTGGGACTGTCCCAGGGACTGGGGAGAAACTATTGTAGGTTACTCTGGATCACACAGTTAGAGCTCTTCTTTGGCCTGAATGGGACATGTGTTGTGTTACTCCAGGTTCCCCTGGCAGCAAGTCCCTGGGCTTGGTGTAGAGTGGGCACAGGTCACTCTGGGTCTCACAGTTCTCACTTTCTTATAGCCCCCGAGTTAGACCAACTGGGTTGCTCTAATTTGCCCCTCCTCAGTGTGTAGCAGGGGTGGGTTTCCCTGAATTGCTCAATCTGCATTTCCCTGTCACTCTGGGTGAGGGGCATACTGGGTGGCTCCAGATGTCCCTGGTAGGACTGTCCTGGGGGCCAGGGTGAAGTGGGCATGGGTTGCTCTGGGTCATGCAGTCAGAGTTCCTTTCTGGTCCAGACTGGGGTGTGCTCTGGGTTGTCCTGACAGCAGGTCTCATGGCTGGGAATGGAGTGGGCACTGGGTGGCTCTAGGTCACACTAGCAGCATGGTTTTGGGATCTGCAGTGAGTGTGGGGCACAAGGTTCCTGTAGCTTGCACTCACTGTGGGGTCTTGAATCCAGATCCTAGGACACTGGGTGTCAGTGGGCTGATGAGGAGGCCTGGTGCAGAAACTCACTCTGGTGGTGCACACTTCCCGCAGATGTCTGGGAGCCTGCCAGGAGGTACTACGCCACTCACTATCAAGGTATAGTGGTGATTCCATGTGGGTTATGGCTGGCAAGTGGTGTTCTCTATATGTCTTCTGCCCTCCTTATTGAAAATTGTCTAATTGATTAATTCAAGGTGGATGTTCTCTGATTTAGTTGCTTTCCTGGCCAGGCCAGTTCAGGGGTTCTGAGTGGGTCTTCCAAGATTCAGATTGGCAGTGCTTGGTCCTACAATACTGGCAGGCTTTCCTGTTGGAAAGCTTCCTTCCTCACCAACAATCACTTTTTCTGTTCTTGTATGAATTCCAAGTTTCTGTCCTTTGTAATTCTTTCAGATCGTTCTTCCTCAGCCTCTGCTATTTAATTCACAAGTATGTACTGATAAGCTCTGTTAAATGCATAGGGAGGACCCTCTATACATGTCCAGTTGTCTTTACCTGCAGCACTTTCTTCTCCCTTTATCCTGCCAACTTTAGACATGTTATTTTTTTCAAACTCTTAGCTGTGTCTCTTCAACATGGGGAGTCTGCCAGACTACATATGAGTACCCCCTTCCTTTGCAATGGTCTGGAAACAATGTTATGGAAGTGAACTTGGACATTAGTAGATGAGTGGGTAAGAAAGCTATGATTCATTTACACAATGGAATACTACTCTGCCATAAAAAGGAAGACAATTTTGTCTTTTGTAACAGCATGGATGGACCTGGAAAACATTATGCTAAATGAAATAAGCTAGTCAGAGAAAGACAAGTACCATCTGATTTTACTCATACTTGGAATTTAATGAACAAACTGAACTATTAAGCAAAAGAGAGACAGACTTATAAATAGAGTATAGGCAGATAGCTCTGGAGTGTTTGGAGGTGAGGGGGTGTTGTAGTGCGTGTGTGTGTAGGGATTGAGCAAAAAATTTTTAAAAAGAGAGAGATAACTCATGGATGTGGATAATAGTGTGACAATTACAAGGGTGGATGGGAGGGTGGAGGTGAAAGAAGGCATAGAGGGAATAAATGGTGATGGAAAAATAAAATTAAAAACAAACATTTTTCTACAAGTATTTTACTCAGTTTTTCTGGCATTCTTTTGTGAAAGGTTAGATAGTAATTACTATTTGCAATTATTGGAGTAAGAAGACCTAAACCATTTGATTTTAACCAAGTCTTTTTCAGAGGCATGAGTAGTTATTTTTTATTTGGTGGGTTCCTCAGATAGATTCTAAGTGGGTTTCATAAATGGTAGTCTGGCATGTCTGACAGTTCTGGTAGAAAAGCGCACTAGATATCTGTTCCTTAATAAAGACGGAGGAGGCATTTGAGAAGGTGATAATCCTGAGGGAAGAAGGAGGCAGATAGAATGAGCTTGAGTCAAGAACTGAATCTTGGTTATCAGAGGGGAGGAGTGCATATGATGTCAATCATTCATGCTTCTATTTTGTTGCTCTCCCATTGGATTTATGAAGAATTGTACAAGAAAGAGAGCTGACTTTATGTTTTTTTTTTAAAAAGATGCCTTTACCAAAAGTTCTGCAGAAAAAATGGAGCTAGAAGCCCTTCATCAGCAGGTGGGAGCAAGAACCAGTGAAATCTGAGTTATTACAATTAATATTGCCATTTAAGCACACTCTGGCCGGTAAGGCTTGGAAAATTCAGGTTACAAAGATTCCAAGTCAGCCTAGGTTCAGCTGGTCTTTACAGAGCTTCACCAATAGAAGAATCCTTGGCACAAACCCATTGTCCATCAGAAACTAGCCTGAAGCCAGAAACTTTACTTACCTTGACCCCAGAATGTCCATCAGATGGTGAGGCTCTTGTCTGGAACTGATTATTTTTCTGGGCATACATAAGTCCAGGTTTGCCAAAACTTAATTTGTTAGAACTGCCTGGGGGCAATTTGTCAGTAACTTGTAGGTATTGAGAATATATAAAAAGATTAATACAATACATAAAATGAAAATCAAGAAGTGGAGGCGGGGAGTGGGGAAAATATTTCTAGAGAACATAGCTCTAGTTCAGTGGTTGGCAAACCGCAGCTCACGAGTGTGGCTCTTCCACAAAATACCACAGCCTGGGCAAGTCTATTTTGAAGAAGTGGCATTAGAATAAGTTTAAGTTTAAAAAATTTGGCTCTCAAAAGAAATTTCAATCACTGTACTGTTGATATTTGGTTCTGTTGACAAATGAGTTTGCCGACCACTGCTCTAGTTCATAAGATGAAATCCATATTTCACTCAGCATAAGGTACAAATCTGTATTGCATTAACTGCAGTTCTAACCAAAACAAAGAGAGGATGGCAAATATTTAAACAGTGATTAAAACATTGCCCAGGCAATAGGAAATGTCTGTTCTTGCCAAATGTTTGCTTGGACAAAATGAAATAAATGAGGGACACACAAACCATGTCTTCTAGCTGCTCTCAGGGACCCTTCTCTGGCTGGGGCAGCTCCCTCAGTCACTAATTTGAGTCCTATGGGTCAAACTGGAAAGAGCCTAATAAGAAAGAACTCTGAAAACTGTTAAGAGCTAAAAGGGCATATAATATATATTTTTCTTTTAACATATTTACATATATATGGTAGGGTACAATCAAAGTAGATCTCCCTACCAGAAGGTTGAATGCTTAATTCAAAACAAATCCATATCTGATTTAGTAGAATAACTCTCCTGCTACCCCTTAATTTGGCTCTTTGCCAGCTGCTAGTTTAATTGCAGGGGCAGCAGTCTGAGATTCTACAGCCCTGGAGGGCAACTTAAAGCAAATATTGCCATTACTAATTATAGTGCTGCTATGGCAGAAAGTAATGCTCTGTCCTTTGAAAACCTAAAATAATATGATAGCACATAAACACCTGAGTACACTCCATACATCTATATTCTATTAGGGTTCAGCATTGCCATTGTGTCATATACTGAACAATCCTCATTCTAGGTTTTTGTCAGTATGACCACAACTTTGATCAAATCCCACTTAGTGTTTTCTCCAGTTATCTTGAAAGTGAGGCTGTTTGGTGAGTTGGCACAAATAGTAATGGTGCTATTGTGTTCTTTCTAGATAGGCAGATGGCCTGGTGACTTAGTTCACATAAATCAATAGTGTTCACTGTGACATTCTCAGCATCATGATCAGCCAAAAGAAGGGGCAGTGTTATTGGTTGAATTGTTCCCCCCCACCCTACACACACAAAATATATGTTCAAGTCCTAACCCCAGTACATCAGACTATGATCTTTTTTTGGAAGTAGGTCATTGCAGATTTAACTAGTCATGATTAAGTCATAGTGGAATGGAGTGGGCTTCTAATCCAATATAACTCACCCTATATAATAAAAAGCTTATATGCAAATATGCTGAATGATGGAACTACTGGTTGCTATGATGCACACTGACAACCAGGGGGTGGATGCTGAATGCAGAAGCTACCCCTGGTGATCGGTGCAGTCCCACAGGAGGAGTGCCGCTCAGCCAGAAGTCCTGAGCTGGGCTTATGGTTGGTGAGTGCAGCTTCTCCTGCCTCCATGGCAGCACTAAAGATGTCTGACTGCAGGCTTAGGTTTGCCTAAGCCTGCAGTCAGACATTCCCCAAGGGCTCCCAGACTGAAAGAGGGTGCAGGCTGGGCTGAGGGAGACCCCCTCTAGTGCTTTATAAGAAGATAGCCAGGTATAGAGAGAGACACACAGGGAGAATGCTATGTAACTAAAAGGGCAGAGATTGCAGTTATGCAGTTGTGCAGATGCAAGACAAGGGTTGCCAAAGATTGCTGGCAAACCACCTAAAGCTAAGAGAGAAACAAGAAAGGATTATCTCCTACAAGTTTCTGATGAAATGTGATCCTGCTGACATCTTGATTTTGGACTCTAGCACTGTGAGACAATAAATTGATGTTATTTTAAGCCATTTGGTTTGTGGTACTTTGTTACAACAGCTCTAGGAAACCCACACAGTCAGGAATGTCTATTGTCTTTAAGCATGGGACTTAGTGTTGGATATGCCACATCCGCCATGTGAATGAAATGTAGACTATGAAGGGAGTACAGTAGAGACAAATTACTAGAGAAGGTAGATTTTAAGTGTAATGTTAAGACATTTATTTTATTTCTGTGAAGTCTGAATTCAAGAAAGGGCAATCTCTAATTTGGCCTAAATGGCCAAATTTTTTTTCTCCCATCACACAGAGTACATTCATTCAAATAATATTAATTATCCCCAGCTTAATAGACACCCTCTTTATTGCTAGTGGGCTAAAAAGTATAAATAGGTTAGTTACATAAATAAAAAAAATTGAAATGTTGAATATTAAAGTCAAGAGTCCTAAACTAAGTAGCTGTTCTAAAATCCAAATGACTAGAAGCCTGACAAAACTTTCCTTTCAAGTACTAAAAGGGAGATTCAGACTCTCTAAATTTTCTGATTTAGTACAAATTTAGATCTATATCAGGCTAGCAGCCCATTCCAACTCTCATAGCATAAAAACAGAATACTTGGTTCCATGTCCCTGATTGGGCACTCCAGGGAGCTCTGATGTTTCTAGCTAGCTCCCTGCCACACCAGGACCATATTGACTCTGTAAAATGAATATCTCACCATGTCACTTCCTGTATACAAACTTTTATTATCTCTGACTGCTTATAGCATCAAGTCTAAGCATGATTTAACAAGCCTCCACGATTCTCGCCCTCCTTCCCCTCCCCCAGGCTTCTTTCTTGCCATACTTTCCCTTTAATTTTACAGCTAATTATACAAAATTACTTGTTCTTTCCAACAAGTTTTGGGGTAGTGTTTTGGCATGGCAAGGGACAAAAACTGGTAAGTAAGTACAGGGTTTTATTAATATTTATTTATCCTGTCCACTGATTCCTTCAGCGAGTGTTCTGAGGGTCACCTTCTGCAGGTGCTTCTGGGATAGTTCCTGGGGTTGGAATATTAATATTCCTCAGATAATGCATATTCTAGTATGAAAGTGAAAACATATGTGCATTGTGAATATTTGGTTCATAATTTAAGATAAATTATAATTTTGGATGACTGATAGAGACAATAAATGCTATAGACAAGTATTACCAGTCAAAGTATTTAACAACTGTAATTCATCCGCATCAGATGAGATTGCAATGATGTGCCCCAATCAGAATGTACTCTTGGAGTAATCATTATGTAAATCATGGCCAGGATATCTATTCTGGTTATAGGAGGTTTGAGGAGCAAAAGTCCCTGGGGTCTGGGGCCTTCTCAAGACATTTCAGGAGGTTTAACGTTTGATCTTTGACTTTAACTCTCAAGGGAAGGCTGAGACTGGAGTGGCGGGAAGGGAGAGAAGAGCAAGACTAATTTAGTTTCATGATGCAGGTAGGGTTCTTGGAAGATTATTCTGACAGCTGGGTATGGAGTACAGTGGGAGGAATGAAGGATGGACACCTGTAAGGAGACTGTTCTAGTACCTCAGGTGTGAGATGAGGAGAGTGAGAGAGAAAGGCTAACTCACAAGAGGGATAACTGAGGGGTGAAGAGTAACTCAATATTATATTGCCATGGACCAAAGGATTTTTTTTTAACCCGAATTGTTCAGGTGTGACTAGGAAATGTAATAAAAGAATCATAAGGTGTAAACTTAAGCATCTGACACTGTTCTCACTCCTTTTCTAAAATTCCTCTGTTATGACCCAAAAAAAGAGTTGAAAAATAATATTTGTGAAGATGACTGGCTGAATAGAGCTGGATCTCTATAGGAGTAGCTTTGTTAGCAGGATTTGACCCAGGGTCTGCAGTATTGAGAGCACAGAGGTAAGCATCTTGACCTCAGTCTCGGGCTTGGTTCTAGAAGAAAACCATGAATTCTTTGAAGCCCATGAACCCTGGAAACTCTATTCCCAGAAGCCCCACTTAGGAACTATATCTGGTTACCCAGAGCTATGGGAAGTTTCCTGACCTGCTGTCCCAGCAAAACCCAATCTCATCTTCTTGTTAAAACTGGACTTTGGACATTCAGCTCGCTAGCTCTCCACTGAGTCAAGCTGGATGCAGAATTCAGGAGGTGGTTAAACTTTCAGGGTCTTTCTTTTGCAGTTTTAATCTGAAGGCTAATGAAAAACTCCTTAGCAAGTGATAATGTTTGTATAGATAGCTTTTAAAAGAGGAAGAGGAAGATATATGACTGAATGCATTTCAACTTAAAAAAAACTACTTAAAGAGGATGTGAGGCAACGGGAAGTAGTGGGTGGGTAGGGTGACAGGCAGATTGAAGCTCAGGAGGTCTAGCTAAGGTGACTTCGCAAACACTACTAGATACATTATATCAACTTTAAATACACTTGAAGTAATGTGCTTCTAGATTAAAGTGTTAAACCTAAGATCTATCACATTTTATTTATGATTTATGTCAGATAAATCAACTGGGATCAGCAACTCTCAGGAAAGAGACCTCACTGGGCATAAAAGGCAAGAGTAGAGGATGAAAAGAGAACAGGACTTTTGAAGTTATGAGTTATAAAGAACAGTTTAAGCAGGCAGTGGGCAGGAGGGGTTTCTGAACAGTGTGTGAATAGATTGAATGTCAGGAGGGGTATGGCAACTGGGAAGAAGCAGAAATTGACATAAGTCCTGACAATAGATATAAGAAACTACTAATGACAAAGTAGGTACCATATACAAGATACTGTCTTCTGGGGTTTACAGCCAGAGAAACAGATAAGCAAACAAATGATTTATTCAAAAGGCTTTTAGTTGAAAGAAGATACAAAAACTCAGGGGAACAAAAAAGAATGATAACCATCCATGGCCCCTGAACACCATTGTGCCAAGTACAGTGCTAAGACTTTGTATGTATTATCCCAACAACCCTATGATGGTCATTCTTATTATCTTCATTTAACAGATAAAAAACTGAGACTATTTAGCAGAGAAAGTAACTTCCTTAAGCTGGTAGTAGGCAGTATAGCAGGTATCCCAACAAATTGAACAAAATACCAACAAATTCTAGGATTATTAATTGATAAGGTGTTAAATTAAGCTGGTAATACTCCTCCTGTGTTCCTCCCTGAAAAAATAATTTTGGAGGGATAATTATATTGTAAAGTTCATACTAAAATGTTCTGAAAATTCTGAAAAAGAAAAGCAATAAGAGGGGATTAGACTTATTAGACATTAAATCATTACATGAAGCTATATTAATTTAGATATTAGGGTTCTATGAACAAATAATTAATGATACAGAATAAAGAATAAGAATGGAAATATACGACACCTATATGATAGTAATGGTAAGGTTCTCATTATATCTGATAAGAAAAAGTTGTATATCCATAAATAGCAGGGAGATAATTGGGTTGCTATTTGTAAACAAATACATACACACAGACATACACACACAGTAACAACCTACTTCATTCTGTGTGGCAAATGCATCAAAGATTTAAATATAAGATAATTGACTTTCAAGATGGTGGTGGAGTAGGTGGATCTTACACTCATTTCCTCACAGGACTCTACTAGAAATACAGCTAAATTAAAAAAAAATCATCCTGAATAACCAACTAAAGAATAGCTCAAGAAAAATCATAACCAAGAATTTATAGAAGAAGCCACATCAAGACTGGTAGGAAAGGAAGAGACATACAAAGGGCTGGACCCCTCCCAGGAGTGTCAGCTTAGGTTGCAGAGAGATATCTCAGCTGCAAAGGTTCCCCCTGAGAAGCAAGGTGCCTAAACCTCAAGCTTGGCCCCCCAGCCCAGAGCACCAGAGCCAGGAAGAGGTGCCCACATAATATCAGGCTGTGAAAAGTAGCAAGATTTCTGTCTGCCAAAGAAAGACAAAATCCTTTGGAGATACAGGTAACTTTTTAAAGGGCCAACACTCAAAATTTTGTTTGCAGCCATTCACCCTGGGCTCCAGTGGAAGGAGGGTAGTGTGGACTGGAGTTGCCTGAGGAGAGTCTGAGGATTGAGTCTCTGGGGAGGAAGCTGTGGGGACAGCCTTAAAGATCCCCATACTGAATCATTCTTTGATACCAGAGTCTCCATTTTTCTTGGACAGAACACACCCCTCCTAATGTCTCAGCCTGGGGGAAGGCAATTACCCCACCCTCTGGAATCTCTCTTGTTCCACCATGTAGAGCTTAAGCCCTGCTGAGGAGTCAGCTGCAGAAGTTAGAGTGCAGAAGTCAGTGTCAACAAATGGCTTTGGTATGGAGCTATTACCCCTTTGATACAGAATGTCACTTCCTCCTTATGGGAAATTTGATAGAACAACTCTCCTGACTTCCAGCAGATTCAATCTCTGGGATCCAGAAGCCCCATCCACCTGAATACTAGAGACTTTATCCTGACAAAACCAGGAAAAAATCTAATCTGGGACAGACTCAGTCATGTGGCTCTGGGGCAGGGACAACACCCAGCACCTTCCCTGAACTTTGAAGGGTACCTCCCCCTCATAGGAGATCCATTAGCTCCACCCTCTGATTCTGAAAAAGGCTCTTTCAGTGACTGAGCCTAACAGGTAGCTGGCTGATAAAAGCAGGCAGAAGTGAATCCCAGGATGCCTTGAAATATTTCTTGACATTCCTCTGGGTATGGTGCAGATAAAAGTTGGCCTTAGGGCACAGCTTGGTCCTTCCTGTGTACATCCAAGCTCAGTAGAGGCAGCCTTAAATGATGGATCATTGTAACTTCAGTTTGTGTGGGAAACTTGTTGTGTTTAACAGCCATTTTGTAGTAAGCTCCAGCCACATTAGCACTAACCTCGGGCTAGGTTTCTATTACCCCAAACCCTATCTCTTTCCCATAAGCCAGGTGTTTCACCTTAAGGGCTAGGAATTTTCGCTAACTTCCTCATTCCTCCTTTTCCCTATAAATACCCCGAACTCCTCCTGAATGAATGAGATTTGATCAGAACTTTGTCTTGTCTCCATTCCTTGCGTCTCTTGTCCCTTTCATCCCCACTCCCCCTCTAGGGTCCTCGTTGACTTAACCCACGGGTCGGGACAAGTGGTGCCCAATGTAGCTCAAGAATGGGGGATTTAGTGAGGGACGCTGTCTGGAGAGCCAGCACAAAATGGAGAAGACAGAGGATAAGTTGATGTGGGAACCTGCTGCGTTTTCTACACCTGGGTGAGTAGATAGCGATTATGGGTCAAGAAATGAGACAGCATGAAATGTTTGTTAATGGACTTAGAAAAGCTTTAAAGGCACGAGGAGTAAAGGTTAAAATTAAACAGTTATGTGATTTTTTTAAATTATATCCAAGATATTTGTCCTTGGTTCCCTATTGAAGGAACTATTGATAGTAAGAGATGGAAAAGGGTTGGAGATACCCTTAGAGATTTTTATGAAAGTTTTGGGCCTGAAAAGGTTCTTATAACTGCCTTTTCACACTGAAATTTAATCGATGAGGTCATATCACAGAGGCATTGGGATCCTATAGTTGCTAATGTAATTGAAAAGGGAGAAAAAATTCTTCAAATAGATAAAGAGAAAGAGGATTTAAAAGAACAGCAGAAATTCAGAGTTAGATGAAATAGATGCATTCCCGGTTACAGAAACAGTAGATGCACAAGGACAGGCTTGGCATCATCACAATGGTTTCGATTTTAAATTAATAAAAGTTAAAAATGGCGGTAGCCCAATATGGAGCCACAGCTCCTTATACTACAGCAATTGTAGAATCAGTCGCTGAAAATTGGCTTAAGCCCAGGGATTGGCAGACTCTTGCTAGAGCAACACTAGTGGGAGCGGATTATTTTCTATGGAAATCAGAATTCATAGAGTCATGCAAGGACACCGCTAAACGCAACTCTAAGAAAATGAAATCTGCAAGGTGGCTACCAGAACGCTTAGTTAAACAAATCAGTCAAACTCAAGAAGTTGAGGATAACTCCAGGGATGAAAACTCGCCCTGAGAATATTCTCCTATTAGTAGGATTAGGGGTTTCTGGAGCTTTAGCTACAGGAACAGCAGGATTAGGAGTTGCCATTCATTCATATACTAAACTCTCTAATCAGCTGATTGATGATGTTCAGGCCTTATCTAGTACTATTAATGATATTCAAGATCAGACAGACTCCTTAGCGGAGGTAGTCCTCCAGAATAGAAGAGGATTAGATTTATTGACAGCAGAACAGGGATGGATCTGTTTGGCTCTACAGGAACGCTGCTGCTTTTATGCAAATAAATCGGGCATTGTTTGTGATAAGATAAAGAAGCTACAAGAAGACCTAATAAAAAGAAGAAGAGAATTATTTGACAACCCCTTGTGGAGTGGGCTAAATGGAATATTACCCTACCTCCTTCCCTTACTAGGACCTCTGCTTGGCTTACTAATAATCCTATCGCTAGGACCTTTTCTTTTTAATAAATTGATGGCTTTTATTAAGCAACAAGTGGATGCATTAAGATGCAATCTATACAGGTCCATTATCATAAACTTGAGATGGCCGAAAGGGAAAGTTGCAAACTCCTTGAAAAGGAGAAATACGATAACATTCTATAGAGTAATTGAGGTAATTACTCTAATATTCAAGGAATACGATGACATTCATAGAGTAATTGAGGAATTACTCTAATAGCAAACTTTCCACCTTGGTGCGCTGGGCTGGTTAGCCAGAGACGGGCAACTGGAACTTATACGTGGCACCGACCACCGCCTAAGCCAGAAACTGGGCCTTATGCTGCCCTGCTTTCCAATGACGGGTAAGGTGGGTTGGTACCGTATGGTAGTTCCTGACCTGAGACAGGCACAGTCCCCTCAAGGATATTCGGCCTTTCAAAATTTAAACTAAAGGGGGACCTGTGGGAAACTTGTTGTGCTTGACAGCCATTTTGTAGTAAGCTCCAGCCACATTAGCACTAACCTCGGGCTAGGTTTCTATTACCCAAACCCTATCTCTTTCCCATAAGCCAGGTGTTTCGCCTTTAGGGCTTGGAATTTTCGCTAACTTCCACATTCCTCCTTCTCCCTATAAATACCCCAAACTCCTCCTGAATAAATGAGACTTGATCAGAACTTTGCCTTGTCTCCATTCCTTGTGTCCCTTGTCCCTTTCATCCCCACTCCCCCTCTAGGGTCCTTGTTGACTTAACCCCCGGGTCGGGACAAGTTTGCTGAGGCCCAGGACAGAAAGTGTCTGACTTTGGTCTGGACACAAAATTTTCTCAATAAATTTAAGAAGACTGTAATCATATCAAACATCTTCTCTGACCATAATAATTTGAAACTACAAGTCAACCACAATGAAATAATCTGAAAAGCACCCAAAATTATTGAGGTTAAATAACATGTTACTAAACAAAGAGTGGGTTAACAATGAGATCAGGAAGAAATTAAAAGTTACCTTGAGCCTGGCTGGCATGGCTCAGTGGTTGAGAATAGACCTATGAACCAGGAAGTCATGGTTCAATTCCCAGCGAGGGTACATGCCTAGGTTGCAGACTTGGTTCCTGGAGTATGGTGCAGAAGGCCGCCACTCAATACTTATCTCTCATTATTGATGTTTCTATCTCTCACTCT
>JAAGEH010000012.1:14964155-15062906 GCA_011751065.1 Lasiurus cinereus | reverse complement strand
ATGATAAAACAACAAGCCAAAATCTATGAGGCACAGCAAAATCAGTCCTAAGAGAGAAATTAATAACATTACAGGCTTATCTCAAGAAATAAGAAAAAAATAAAACATGAACAAAAATCTAATTTTACCTTAAAGGAAGTAGAAAAAACAAACAAACAAACAAGAAACCAAGCCCAAAGTGAGAAGAAGGAAGGAAATAATAAAGATCAGAGCAGAAACAAATGAAATAGAATAAAAAACACACATAACAAAAGATCAATGAAACCAAGAGCTGTCATTTTGAAAACATAAATACTATTTGAAAAAGTTATTACTAGACTTATCAAGAAAAAGAGAGGACCTAAAAAATAACATCAGAAATGAAAATGGAGAAGTAACAACCAATACCAAAAAAAAGTACAAAGGATTGTAAGAAAATATTCCAAATAACTATATGCCTACAAACTAGACAATCTAGGTGAAATGAATAAATTTCTATAAACATACAATGCTCTAAAATCAAGAATAATTAGAAAATTAGAATAGATAGATTACAACTAGTAGAACTGAAGCAATAATAATAAAAAAAATTTCCACAAAGTCCTAGACCAGATATCTTCACAGGTGAATTTTATCAAACATTTAAAAAAGAACTAACACCTGTCCTTCTCAAATTATTTCAAAAATTTCAAGAGGAGGGCATTCTTTCAAACTCATTTTGCAAGGCCACCATTATCCCAATTCCAAAACCAGATAAAGTCATAAAATTATAAGTTAATATTCCTAATGAATATAGATGCTAAAATTATCAACAAAATATTAGCAAACCAGATCAAGAATACATTAAAAAGATCACACTCTATGATCAAGTGGGATTTATTTAGGGGATACAAGTCTGCTATAATATTTTCAAATCAACCACATAAGCAACATAAAGGATAAAAAAATTACATGATCATATCAATAGATGCAGAAAAATTATTTGATAACATTCAGCACCCATTTATGATAAAAATTCTCAGCAAAGTGGTAATAGAGGAAATATACCTAGATGCAATAAAGGCAATATATGACAGACCTACAGCTATTATCATATTCAGTAGATAGAAACTAAAAATTTCCCCTGACTATCAAAAGGTAGTCAGCTTTCACCACTCTTATTCAAGATAGTACTGAGAGTTCTCACATAGCCATCAGATAAGAAGATAAATAAAAGGCATCCAAATTGGAAAAGAGGAAGTAAAACTGTCATTATTTGTAGATGATATGATATTATACATGGAAAACCAAAAGCTACTAGATCTACTATATGAATTTGGCAAAGTGGCAAGATACAAATATAGTATAAAAATGATGGCATTTTTATACACCAATAATGAACTATCAGAAAGAGAAACCAGAAATCCAATTTACTATTGTAAGAAAAAAAATAAGGTACTAACTAAGGAGGTGAATGACCTATACTTGGAAAACTATAGGACACTGAAGAAAGAAATGGAGGAAGGTGCAAATGAGTGGAAGCATATACCCTGTTCATGGATTAAAAAAATTAACATTATTAAAATGTTTATACTATCCAAAGCAATCTGTAGATTCATTATTATTCCTATTAACATACCAATGACTTATTTAAGATATTCCAATTTTTATATGGAGCCAACAAAGATCCCGGATAGCCTTGGCAATCTTGAGAAAAAAAGAACAAAGTTGGAAATATTACAAAGCCTGATATCAAACTGTGTACTATAAGTTCATTTAATCAAAACAACCTGATACTGGCATAAAACAGACATATGGATCAATGGAACAGAACAGAGAGCCCAGAAATCAACCCATGTTTATATGATAATTAATATTTGAAAAAGGAGGCAATGGAGTAAAGACAATCTCTTCAATAAATAGTGTTGGGAAATAAGACAAATACATGCACAAATGATGAAAGTAGACCATCAATTTACACCATAAACAAGAATAAACTCAAAATGGATAAAAGACTTAAAACGTAAGTCATGAAACCATAAATATACTAGAAGAAAATAACTATAAGGAAAGAAGAAAGCACTTTGAGACTCAGAGGAGCTGCAAAAGGCTGAGGTATGTGTGGAGAAGATGGGTGGCTGAGTGAGTGGCTGACTTCCTCAAGCAGGAGGGAGACAGAAACTCCTGACTGCTCTAAACTCCAGTCCTGGGCGAGACTCTGGGAACCTAGACCCATTTGGGGAGAACCTGGACTGTTAGGAAAAGAGAAAGCACACTGAGACTCAGGGAAGCTGCAGAGGGCAGAGGTTAGGAGGTGCATGCATGGAGAGAGGACTGACTGCTTAGTGCACAGTCAGCTGGCTTTCTAAAGTGGGAGAAAGACAGAAGCTCCCACTGCACTGAACTCCAGTTCTGGGCAAGTTTCTGGGAACCTAGACTCATTTGGGGAGAAACTGGACTGTCTGGCAGTGGGCAAAACTCAAGAGTGGCTTTATCT
This sequence comes from Lasiurus cinereus, assembly GCA_011751065.1. Lineage (NCBI taxonomy): Eukaryota > Metazoa > Chordata > Mammalia > Chiroptera > Vespertilionidae > Lasiurus > Lasiurus cinereus. Next base: position 15,060,451 of record JAAGEH010000012.1, on the reverse strand, counting down.
CAGAGGTTCTTGCAGCAATATTGAGGGACACTGAGACCCAGGGGTCTCAGAGGGCAGGGCTGATGGGAAGCCAAGGCTGTTTGCTCTGTCCCAAGACTACACCACATCCAAGATGAGCAGAGAGGCTTTTGCATTTTTCAAGTCTTGTCTCATAATGGTGTCTCCAGCACAGAAGTTCTCCCAGTGTAGACACAGCTGGTCCTCACAGCCAATCGGGTTTCAGGCTCAGTTGCTAGAAGGGAGTGTGTACAAGGCCAGGGATCAATGATTCTCTCTATCATTGATGTTTCTCTCTCTCTCTCTCTCTCTCTCTCTCTCTCTCTCTCTCTCTCTCTTTCTTTCTCTCTCTTTATCCCTGACCCCTCCCTCTCTGAAATCTATCTATCTATCTATCTATCTATCTATCTATCTATCTATCTATCTATATCTATCTAATTTTTTTTAAGAATGGATGGCTAGGGTTGGCTCGTTGAGATGACTTTTGAACAACAGCAAGAAGGAGATCCAGCAGAGATAGTCAGTGCTTTTAGAATATTGTGCTTCCCCTCATTTCCCAGATTACAGGCAAGTAGGCAGGGCTCTATGATTAATTTTGATCAATAAGCTGTAGTTGGAAATGATTTAGGCAAAAATATTTGAGATTTTATATACGAACCACCTTCCCTCAGCTCTCTCTTTTCTGCCGAGGCAATATGGAAAACTCATGTAGGATGGTGGAATCATATGATAGAAACAGCCCTAACTACTAGTATTCGGCCATCACTTGAAAGGACACTGTCTTTATAAACAACCTGCATAGAACTTTTATGTGTTTAAGCCACTGAGATTTTGAGGTGTATTTGTAAATGTAGCCTAGCCAAATCTTACAAATTTAGGAGGTGAGGGAGTTAGTTAGTCATGTGGATATTTGTGGGAAGAGGATTTTAGGCATAAGGAATAGTAAGGGTAAAGGTCCCAAGTCAGGAGTGTGTCCTGGATGTTCCAGCAATTTATATACAAGGTTATTTATGAAGCATTGTTTTAGTAGCAGAATATTGAGAAAAAAACTAAATGTCTTTGTTAGGGGACTTTAAAATAATTATGACACATCCATTCAAGGAAATACTTGGTAACCATTAAAAAAATAATTAGATGGCCCTTTATGCATTGGTAGGTAATGATCTCCAAGATATATGAATAGGTAAAAAATATAGTGTCAGTAGCATAATATGGTTTTAAATAAATGTCCTATTATTTAAAAAAATAAGGGTGTATAGTATGTATATGCTTGCCTTTAAGAACAAAATTAGAATTGTTAGAGACAATTAACTTTTAGGATATATTAAGGAGTGTCACAAGTAAGAAGTGGGAAAGGGTCAGGATTCTCACCTGGGATGATTTTGCCTCCCAGGGAACATTTGGCAATGCCTTGAGGCATTTTTAGTTGTCATGATTGTGAGGAAGATGCTCCTGGCATTTAGTGAGTACAGACGAGGGATATTGCTAACATTCTACAATGCACAAGGTTAACCCCCACAACAGAAAATTATGTACCCCCAAAAGTCAATAGAGCTAAGGCTGAAAGATCTTGGTTTATTGGCTCTCGATTAAAAGGTTTCAACTGGGCTACTCTGAAATGGTAAAATGTACTAACATGTGTTACCAGTGCTTCACAGCATTAATTTTATTTTCCTCTGTAGCCTGTGACCTAAGGTCTTCATAGAAGCCAGCTGCTGAAAAGAGAACAATCAAGCAAGTAATTCTTATCAGCTTCTTTCAGCCAAATTCTTTTTGCTGGTTAGAAAATAATGGCTTTCTATCTTATGGCAAAGCTTCTTCTGTATTTCAATATACTCTTTTGGTTATAACAAATAATGTGCTTCAACAAATGGAAAAAAACAGTATAAATGGCAACAGATGTAACTTAGCACTGACTTTAGTTGGTGGCATTCCTACAGGACAAGTCACACTGTATACTTCCTGACCAGTGCCATCAAACAAAATGCTTACAAATTAGAAAGAAATGACCACTGTTTTACTTGTTATGATAAACAAGAAATAAAGGATTCAGTTTGTAGAATCTATTATTGAACTGTAATTAGCTGTGGTGTATGGACATTCTGAGCCTTATGGTAAGATAAATAATACTTATGTATCAAATCATTGTTTATGAAGTGCAGTGTAGTATGAAATGCTCTCCTTTCTCAGAGTTTAGACCACAGAGTGACCAGGCGTTCATTCTGGGGTTGTGACTGAAACACTGGAGCTCAGCATGGGCAAGCTTCATGTAGACACTCTAACCACAGATGTCAAAGTGCTCAGCAGTGTCTCAGACCTACGCACACTCCTCGATGGGTTTTTAACCAATGCCCTTAACATTGCCATGTGAGTTTAGGGTGGAATTGAGGATGGGTAGCATTAAATACACTGAGTAATCTGAAAATGGAGGGTAAGGAATTAAAAAATGAGTTCAGTTGGGTCCAAGGAAAATTTCTGAGGATGTCAGCATTTTCCATTTGGGGGGAAAAAAAAGATGTCTTTTAAAACTTTTCCATAAAAGGGCTTGCTAAAATCTCATCAGTGCATATGTGAACTAAAATCATGTGGGGAGACATTTTAAACCATCAATAAAAAAGTAACTCTAAAAGACCCAAACTAAAATAACATATCAATTAAGAATAATATATCAATTAAGAAAACAGACTTCAGTTTCCTTATCTGTAAAATAGGAGAGAAACAATCCCTTATCTCAAGCTCTTGGAGCTAGATGCATTTCACAATTTAGTTTTTTAGAAAAACAATAAAGTGCACATGTTATTAATTATATAGAACCTAAAGAGTGGTTTGGGGCTGTCTTTTTGTCTTGAAATATGCACCAAATGGGTTAAGTAAAAACTACAAGTAGCCTCCTCACATGTCAGGTTTTGCTGCCAAATGAGTTTGCTCTAGACTTATGAAGAAACTTGATTTCTCAGAACTTTTGGGTTTATGAATTGTAAATGAGGGATTGTACATTTGTATCTGTCTCAAAGAGGTGTGATAGGAATAAAATGCTAAAATGGATACATTGTGTCTAGTGCTGGCATATAGTAATCATGCAATTATGGTTGTTATTGTTATTAGGTCCAGACACATGAAATTTTTGTTTCTCCAGGTAAAAAATAATCAGATATTTGAATTATTATTATCACTATTAGAATTATTTTGTTGATATATATTTTGGTTCTATTACTATTCCATTTATTTTCTTTCCTTCCTTTCTCTTAATTTTCCTTCCTCCCACCTTTTCTCTCTCTCTCTCTTTCCTTCTCTCCCATAGGCCATTCACCTTAAAACTCTTGTTTGTAAAGATAAATATGAATGTCATCTTTGACCTGATTTGGTTACTGAACAGGCTCTTTAAGCTTCATCTACTTACATATAGGTAGAAGGCCTTTGCTTAGACAAGATCAAAACCCATACCCAAACAAAAATAATGAAACAGGCAGCAAGCATTTTACTTGTCTTAGATTTTCAGGCCCTTCATGCTCAGCAAGACCTAAGTGTTTAACCACAATGATTGTGATGACCAGGAATTCCAGAGCTGGCAGCCTGGACTGAGTCAGAGGGATTTGAGTTGGATCAGCACAGACTCCAGGCCAAAATCATGGAACTGGCTTCACACACACACACACACACACACACACACACACACACACACACACCACAAAGCTGCCAGCTGCCAGCTGCCAGCTGCCAAGCACCTCAGAATTGTACCTAAATGACTGCTGCTCATAACTCCATGTCCTGCACCCCACTTCTCTATATTCCTTTCAACTGCAGACCTTTCAGTCATTTTTTCAGATCATTCTAGGTCTTAAATAATGTTATGATCCACCCGACGAACTCATGAACTACATTCTGTTTATAAATTCATTTCCAAAGCTGATCACTTAACATGTTCTATGTCCCTAAAATAACCTTAGTAATTAAAATCTTCTTTTATTAAAATGTTTAAAACTTTTGATTTTTATAGTAGAAATCCAGGTTCATCAAATATTTTCATGGTAATTTCTTTGATGGAGATTAAAGACTTGATTTAACCAAATAATTTGTGATGAGAATGAAGTTATAGAAAAATGAACAAATATCATTCTTCCCTTCTAGAAGATTGTTCTGTAGCAGTAATTCTCAAACTGGGTCCCATTGTTAATTGGCATTAGTAGTATTTTATGAAAAAGAATTATGTGCTGAAATGACTTTGGGAAGCGCTGTTTTGAACAGAGTCTAGCAGGTTTCATTACTGTAGAAACATGCAGAGCCCTTAATATATGAAGTTGCATATGAATCTCTAAAAGGGGGCTGAGTTTACAGGAACTCCTAAGACTACTTGAACATGGAAATTTTCCTTTTGCCAACAAACTTAATATCTAATGGAACACCAATATGGCAGACAGTACTTCAGTGTTTGAAATATATGCTCTGACCTACTGGCAGGTCAATTGTGATGCCATTGCTCACTGGTAGCCATAATGACCTTTTACTTTCTCATGGTGATTTGGAGAACAAATAGGTATCTGATCCCAGAATGCACAAGCTCATGGGCTGTCAGAACTGAGAAGCATGCAAGGGGCCTAGTCAAATAGCAGAAACATAAAAGCAGCAGGGTCCTTGAGATTCTGTGAGTAAATCATAATCATGTAGAGGGATAAGTCTTTTTTTTATTAATGTGTTACATGTATACATATATTCCCATTGGCCTCCCCCCTCCCAGGCATAGCCTAACCCCCCAGTGTCTTGTGTTCATTGGTTTTGCTTATATGCATGCATACAAGTCCTTTGATTGATCTCTTATCTACCCCACCTCTCCTGAACCTTCCTGCTATAATTTGACAATGCGTTTGATGCTTTACTGCCTCTGTATCTATCTTTTTGTTCATCAGTTTCTAATGTTCTTTATTATCCACAAATGAGTGAGATCATGTGGTGTTTCTTCATTGATTGGCTTATTTCACTTAGCATAAGGCTCTCCAGTTCCATCCAGGTTGCTGAAAATGGTAAGAATTCCTTCTTTTTTATGACAGCATAGAATTCCATTGTGTAGATATAACATAGTTTTCTGATTTACTCATATGCTGACGGGCACCTAGGCTATTTCCAAATTGTAGCTATTCTAAATTGTGCTACTATGAACATAGGAGTGCATAAATCCTTTCTGATTGGTGTTTCTAGTTCCTTAGGATATATTCCTAAGAGTGGGATTGATGGGTCAAATGAGAGTTTCATTTTTATATTTTTGAGGAAACTCCATACTGTTCTCCACAGTGGCTGCACCAGTCTGCAATCCCACCAGCAGTGCACAAGGGTTCCTTTTCTCCAGATCCTCACCAACACTTGTCATTGGTTGATTTGTTGATGATTGCCATTCTGACAGGTGTGAGATGGTATCACATTGTCGGTTCGATTTACATCTCTCGGATAATTAGTGACTTTGAACATGTTTTCATGTGTCTCTTGGCCTTCCTTCTGTCGTCTTTCAAAAAGATTCTATTTAGGTCCGCTGCCCATTTTTTTTATTGGATCATTTAATTTCCTTTTATTAAGTTGTATAAGTTAGCTGTAGATGTTGGAAATTAAACCTTTATCTGTGATAACATTTGCAAATATGTTCTCCCATACAGTGGGCTTTCTTGTTGTTTTGTTGATGGTTTCTTTTGCTGTGAAAAAAGCTTTTTATTTTGATGTAGTCCCATTTGTGTATTTTCTCTTTAGCTTCTATTGCCCTTGGAGCACTATCAGTGAAGAAGTTCTTTCAGCATATGCCTGAGATTGTGCTGCCTGTGGATTCCTCTAGTATTTTTATAGTTTCCCGTCTTATGTAATTCTCATTCATTGTGTTGTCTTTATCTCGTTTTGGTATTAGGGTGATGCTGGCTTCATAGAAGGTGCTTGGAAGTGTTCATTCTTCTTGAATATTTTGGAAAAGTCTGAGGATAGGTTTTAATTCTTCTTTGAATGTTTGTTAAAACTCTCCTGTGTAGCCATCTGGTCCCAGGCTTTTGTTTCTTAGAAGCTTTTTTTTTTCTTTTCAAAATAAAATATATTTTATTGATTTTTTACAGAGGAAGGGAGAGAGATAGACAGAAACATTGATGAGAGAGAGACTTTGATCAGCCGCCTCCTGCATGCCCTACTGTGGAGATGTGCCTGCAAGCAAGGTACATGCCCCCAACCAGAATCGAACCTGGGATCTTTCAGTCCACAAGCCAACATTCTATCCATTGATCTAAACTGGTCTCGGCTGCTAGAAGCTTTTTGATGATTGCTTCAAATTCTTCCATACTTATTGGACTATTGAGATGTTTAGATTCTTCCTGATTGTGTTTTGGAAGGTTATATCTTCCTAGGAATTTATCCATTTCTTGAAGGTTGTCCAGTTTGTTGGAACAAAGTTGTTCATAGTAATTTTTAACAATCTTTTCTATTTTAGTGGAGTCTGTTGTTATTTCTCCTCTTTCATTTCTGATTTTGTTTATTTGGGTCTTCTTTCTTTGCTTCTTGGTGAGCCTGGCTAGAGGTCCATCAATCTTGTTTATCCTTTCAAAGAACCAGCTCTTGGTTTTGTTGATCTTTTGAATTGTTTCTTTGGTCTCTATGTTGTTTCTCTGCTCTAAACTTTACTATTCCCTTCCTTCTGCTTACACTGGGCTTTTCTTGTTGCTTTCTTTCTAGCTCTTTGAGTTGTAGGGTTAGGTAATTTATTACCATTGTTTCCTGTTTTTTTTTCAGTAGGCTTGTAGAGCTATGAACTTCCCTCTCACAACTGCTTTCACTGTGTCCCATAAATTTTGTATTGTTATGCTGTCATTGTCATTAGTTGCCATGACGTTTTATTTCTTCCTTGATCTCTCTGGTTACCCAGTCATTGTTTAATAGCATGCTGTTTAGTCTCCATTTGTTTGATTGCTTTTTATTGTAGTTGATTTCCAGTTTTATGCCACTGTGGTCTGTGAAAATGCTTGATATGATTTCTATCTTCTTGAATTTGAAGAGACTTTTCTTATGACCCAACATATAGTCTATCTTTGAAAATGACCTATGTACACTGGAGAAGAATGTATATTCCATGGTTTTGGTGTGAAATGTTCTGAAGATGTAAATTAATTCCATCTGGTCTAGTGACTCATTTAGGATTGATGTTTCTTTGCTGATTTTTTTTTAGAGCATTTGACCAGTGATGATAGTGGGTATTAAAGTCTCCTACTATGATTGTATTGCTGTCAATCTCTCCCGTGATATCCTCCAGGAGTTTTTTTTTTTTTTATGTGTTTCGGTGCTCCTGTATTGGGAGCATATATGTTTACCAGAGTTATTTCTTCTTGTTGGATTGTTCCCTTTTGTATTATGAAGTAGCCTTCCTTATCTCTTGTTGTCCTTCACTTGGAGATATAATTTGTTAGATATAACTATTACTACCACAGTTTTTTTTTAAATTTTCATTTCCATTTGCCTGAAAAACCATTTTCCATCCCTTCACCCTCAATCTGTGTGCATCTCTTTTCCTGAGGTGGGTTTCTTGTAGACAGCATATATATGAGTCATGTTTTCTTATCCAATCCATTATCCTATGTCTTCTGATTGGAGCACTTAATCCATTTATATTTAAAGTTATTATTCATAGGAACTTATCTGTCACCATTTTTATTTTTTATTTCTGTGTTCCTTCTTCATTTCCTATTTCTTCTTTTTTACAGCAGACCCTTTAACATTTCTTGCATTGCTGGTTTGGTGGTAATAAATTCCCTTAGTCCCTTTTTGTCTGTGCAGCTCCTGATTTCATCTTCGATTTTGATTGAAAGCCTTGCTGGGTACAGTATTCTTGAATTCAGACCCTTCCTTTGCATCACTTTGTATATTTCATTCCGTTCCCTTCTGGCCTGATGAGTTTCTGTTGAGAAATAAGTTTCTTGTCTCGTGGGGGTTCCTTTGTAGGTAATTTTCCGTCTCTCTCTGGCCACTTTTAGAATTCTTACTTTGTTGTTGGTGTTGGCCAATTTAATTATAATGCGCCTTGGTGCCAGTTTTTTTTTTTTTTTTGGTTCAATCTGCTTGGAACTCTGTGAGCTTCTTGGATTTGTGTGGGCTTTTTCTTTCATATATCCAGGAAGTTTACTGTCATTATTTCTTTAAACAGGTTTTCTATTTCTTGCTCAGTTTTCACTTTTTCTGGAACCCCAATTATGCAGATGTTGTTTTGTTTTGTGTTGTCCCAAAGTTCCCTTAGGCTCTCCTCTTGCTTTTTAATTTTTTTTTCTAAAAGCTGCTGTACTTGGATATTTTTTTAAACCTTGTCTTCTAGCTCACCAATGCAGTCCTCTGCTTCTTCTAGTCTACTTTTGATGCTTTCTATTGAGTACTTTATAGCATCGATGCCCTTTTTCATTTCTTCTTGATAATTCTTCATTTCCTCTTGGCTCTTATTTATATAGCGGATTTTGTCTTCCATTCTTTTCAGCCACCTTATGACCATTTCTCTGAACTCTTTCTCTGGCAGGTTTATTTCTGCTTCTATGTCCTTTACTTCCTTTTCTGGTGATACCTGCTTTTCTTTCATATGTGGGCTGTTCTTCGTTTGCCCATGGTCTTTCTTCTCTGGGTGTCTGGTTATGTAGTTCTCTCTCCTATGTTGATTTAAAAGCACAACATACAATACGACCAGGTACAACACAGGGCACTGAACAGAAATGTATTCTAGATGTTAATAACTACAAATAAGGTGACCACCAATGAAAGACAAATTAGGGGTAAGTAGAGAAAGAAGAGTAGAGAAATGAGGAAAAAAGGAAAGAAAGAAGTGCCAAAATGAAATTGGGAGAAGGGAGGAAAAAAGAGGAAGGAGGAGGAGGAGGAGGAGGAGAAAGAGAAGAAGAAGAAGAAAAAGGAAAAGAAGAATAAGAAGGAGGAGGAGGAGGAAGAGGAGGAGGAGGAGGAGGAGGAGGAGGAGGAGGAGGAGGAGGAGAAAGAAAGAAATATAGAAAGAAAGAAAGAAAAAAATTAAGAGAGAAAAGAAAGAGAATAAGAAAGAAAAAGGGAGCAAATTATATATATGAGGAGAAAACTCCAATAGAACAGCCACTAATCCTAACAAATGCCGGCAACAAGTACCTGGAGATTAATACAAACTACAAATAACGACTAATATTAAGGGAGGTGAGGAAAAACAAAGGTAAAAAAACAGACAAAAAGAAAGCAAACAGAAAGCAAAATAAAACAAATAGAATAAGCAAAAACAGTCTCACAAAAATGTATAAAAAATGGATATAATCACCGTTCTAGCAAACAACAACAAAAGGACATAGAGAAAAGCAATTTTTTGGATAGTGAAGACAGAGAATAGAGAGGCTTGTATGGACTTGGAGTAGGGGATTTGAAATTAGATATATAAGTGAGGTGAAATTTTAACCAGGTAAAAAGAAAGAATAGGAAGAATGCAAAGTTGGAAAAGGGAAAGAGAAAGAAGACAACAAAAAGGGGAAAGTTAGGAAGAGAATGTTGGCATAAAAGTAGAGTTGAGATAGAGTAAAATTATGCTAAAGGAAAGATGAAAATAGAATGTAGAACTCTTATCCCAAAGTAAAATAAAGAGAAAATAAAATGACACTTCTTTTTCTCAAAGAGGTAAAATAGTAGTAGTAATAATACTAGTTGAAAATAAAAATGTAATAACTAAAAAGGTAAAATCAATTGAGGAAAAAATAGTTTTTTAATTAAAATATGCAAAATATAAAAATTAAATAAATTAAAAATAAAAGAATAGAATGGGCATTAGTGAAGGTCATTCACTTCCTCTATTGTTCTGTTTGGCACTCCTGTTTCCCAGTCAGGAGGGTATTGCAGTTCCCTATGTTCCATTGCTCAGGTGTGTCTTAATCTCTTTATTCTTTTGTGATTATGCTAGAGTCAATTTGCGAGTCATCCGCTGGGTGGCAGTGTTTCAGAATTGACCTCTGAGACTAAGCACAGGACCTCTCTAGCCTGTGCTTAGATCCTGCTTACTCTGTGGTACTCAATATCGGTTTGTGGGGGTGGGTTGCCACTGATGTGACTCTCTGATGGTTATTCTGTGCTCTGATCCCCAGGTTCCAGAAAAACAACTTTCCCCTACAGTCTCTTAGGATGTCTCCAATTGTGTGATCCTATGTATTGGGCTTAGCAATCAGAAGCCAGGGTCTGAAGAGGAAAGAGTGAAGTCTGTGCACTCCCCCTTTCCCTGCTCCTGTTTGAGCAGCCGGGACACTTTAATAACTCCCAGGCTGTCCTCTGCCTCAGATCAAAGTCGATTGCTTTCTAGAGCTCCCCTCTGTTAATAGCTCTGAGCATCCACTTCCATATTCAGGGATCATGCCCTGCCCCACATCCACAGATTTCTCTAGGTGCAGCTTTCCCCTAGTCCAGTTCCCACAGTGTGCACATCTCTCTGTTCTGCGGGACAGGAGACCTCACCTTATCCCAGGCGAAATCTGACCTTTCCGTGTGGCGTGTGGAGCTCCTCTGAATCCGCGTGTTTGCACTGGTGTTCTGGGTCCCCCAGCTGTTCGGTGTGTGCTACAGCTATCCTTTCAGGCCACTGTAGACATCTACTTCCCCCTGCAAGATAGCAAGGTCTCCGCGTTCATGCTGGTGGCTCCAGGAGCCCCGTCCAGCAGTCTTCCACCTTCTCCTGGAGGATAACTGTCCCTTAACTTGCCAACAAACATTCAGCTGTGAAACCCACAGCTGTTTTCTCTGTCTGCTCAGTGACAAGGCTCCGGACATATCCGTCTATTTCTCTACCATTTTTTCCCCCTCCTGTGGGAGAAGTCTTGAGAACCAGGCAAGAAAGATAAGCAGAGTAGATGCTGATATGTCTTATGGTAGTGTCAAGAGCTATGGAAACAGGAGCAGTTCATGTGAGCTATAGAAACTGGAGGGGCAAGCTGGTAAACCCCCCATCCTTAGTTGAACTCTGGGAACTTACAGGTTTTTTTTAGCCTAGGATGTCCAACTTCCTGGTTTCCTTAGATATTACTGTTCTCATTTCTATTATAAACTCCCTAATCATCCAATGTATTCTTATAAGAAATTCCATCATATTTTTCAGCAATCTGACAACTCTGCATCTTGCAATTTAAAAGAGTCCAATGAGAACTTCTGGTTTGTTCTGAAGCTTTTTTTCTACTAAAATATATGTTTTCCTCCTGCAAAATTGATGCATAGGAAAATTTAAAGCACAATTAAGTGAAATGCAGACAATAAAAATTACCTACAATTTCCCCCAGTTGGATAATCATTGTAAAATTTTGATGTATATCTGAATAGCACTCTCTTTTTCTAATTACAAAAAATATGAGCACGCTGTATATGCTATTTTACATTTTTATATATTTTTCACTTTATTGTAGAGATCTCTTTTTAAAATCACAATATACTTAATTGTTAAGCCTTATTCCATTGTATGTAGTTTATTTAATTATTCCTTAAGTTGGACAATTTGGTTATTATTTTCTATTATAAACACCTCTCTAATAAATAAATTTGTAGCTAAATGTTGGCACACATGTATGATTATCTCTCAGGATAAAGTCCTGGAGGTGGAGTTCTCTGTATATCCAGTTTTAAGTTTTTTGGTTTTATGGACCAATTGCCATCCAGAAAGTCTGTGCAGATTTAAACATCAATCCAGCAGTCTTTGACAGCTAAGCTTTCTTTTCTGTGGCTGTCTTTCTAAAGCTTTTCACTGAGTCTGCAACAAAATTGCTCATATGAACTTGTCAGCGTGGCTCTGACCACTTTGTCTCAGAAGACTAAGCAGTCTTCTCCTTTTTTCTGGCTCTCCCTTTATTGACTGGTCTACTGAATAATAGAGAAGGAGGAAAATGAATCTAGTTTGATATGCCCCTCACTTAGCCTTGTGGAAGCAGCAGTAGCAGCAAAAAAACAAAAACAAAAACAAAAACAAAAACAAAAAACAAACAAACAGAAAAAAAAACTTGAAGCTTCGTAAGATTTGCTTCCATTTAGAAATGAACAATCCATGAGGTTCAAGGAGCCCATTAGTGGCAAATAAATTAAGAGCATAAACCCAAAGGATGTTCACAGTTTGCTTACTACTCATGTAATCTTTCATTGCTGAAATGTGTTTAGAGATGATGACAATTCTGATTACATTCCTGATATAGTAGTTAGGGCCAACCACCTGTGGTCCTAGTCAACAGAGATAGCTGTGACATGCCATGTGAGATAGTAATGGAGGGGAATAAAAACCAGTGCTGTTTTTTATTGTGTAACTTTTCATCTTATGTGTTTAGGGAAACAAGACCTGAGAATCCTATATATGGGCTAACTTGATGGTCAAAAGGTCACTTGGAAATTTTGCTGTTAATTGGCAGTTCCAGTGCAGCAAGCAAAGACTGATTGAAGAGATAGTTGGTTTTTACTGCTTGCCTATCTCCCTGGTAAGAACTTCTGAAAACTCTGAGAAGTTCCCATTAAAATCTGTATGTTGGGCTTTTATGTATCACCTATTTTAGTTCTTTGTGTTTGCCTTAACCCACATTGGCCCATGCCATTAAGAATAAACTGTATTTTTCATACATTCATTTATTCACTCTGTCTTCCCTTGTTCAAAAAGACATCTACTGAATATTTATTGTGCTCCATGTTTTGCATATATATTTTTAAAATTGTATGTATTTTATTTATAAATTTAAGATCCTTCAAAAACATATTATTATGCCTAGTTTTATTACAATCTAATAATCTACTCTCTGGAATCCTTCAAGTCTTTCAGTCTTATAGGTGGGGTGAAGGTTGGGGGATTTCTTTTTTATTAATAAAAGGATATGAACTGTGCCCTCACACAATACAGAAAGATAAGAACCCATCATTTCCAATAAGATATTTGAATTTGAGGAGAGGGCGGTGAGGAGGCTTGAGGGAAATTTATTCTCTACTGTCATTTGGTTGCCATGGTCTCTCTTACTTCTTGAGACAGTTTTCTTGTTTTGGCACTGCCCTGGCCCATGCTGGGTAGCACCTTCTTTTCCTTTATTACTCTTTAAGACTGCATGAAGTAGATTTTTCTGAGTGTTTTGGGGTAATGCAAGGTAATAACAGCTAAGTTTGACAAATTGCAATATCTGAGGGAACAGTCCCTACCAGGCTGTCCTTGCTTCTGATACCAACTACAAGCTCAGGGGCTTTCCCAAGTGACCCGCAGGTTAGATAATCTGCTAGAAGGAATCACAGAACACACTAAGAGTTATCATCATAGTTTATTATAGGATGAGGATAAAAAGTTAATATAAGCTAAAGGTAGAGATATAGAACAGAGTCCAGGAAGGGGTCTAGATGTGGAGCTCCTCTCTCTGTGGAGTCATGCACACAGTTACCTCCTCTCTAACATGATGTGTGTGACAATATGCAGCGGATTGCCAACCAAGGAAGCTTATCTAAGCCTTTAGTGTCCAGAGTTGTTTTTTTTTTGTGGCACTTTTTCATACATGTACTTTCTGCATAACTCACCTTTAACCTCTTAACCTCTGAGGGGTATGGGCTAATACCCCCAGTTCTTCTGGGCAAGGGAACTGATAAAACATGGCCCAAGGCCTCCATTATAAATAACCACTCAGTGGCCAATGACCACAGGCAAAAAAACAGGACACAACCAAACAGGAATAAAGACACTTCTATCAGGCAAGACATTCCAGAGGCCTACAGATCACCTTTTAGTAGCTGAAGGGTGAAAGCCAGACCTCTCTTTGGGTAAGATTAATTATTTCACTACACAATTACATTAAGGAGAAATTTCTAGAAATTTATTGGTCATTCTTAATCTCATTGATGGTATTCCTCCCCAACACATGTCCATTAGGTTTTATGAGTCTTTCTCTAGACTCTCTTAATTTCTCCCTTTTCCCCTCATCTCTGGGTGCACATGTTATCTTTTTCAGGCTGACCTTACAAATGCAAAATTCCCACTTTACTATGCAGAACAATCCACCTTACTTGGACTTGCCCTACAACTAGATTGAGTCCAGGGGCCCTCTTATTTCTTGTCCTAAAGGTGAACTCAGAAATTCACCCAAATCATTATGCTAAGTTAATATTTGACAAAGGAGGCAAGAGCATACAATGGAGTCAAGACAGTTTCTTCAATAAATGGTGTTGGAAAAATTGGACAGATAATATACAAAAAAATGAAACTAGACCACCATTTTACATCATACACAAAAATAAACTCAAAATGGATAAAGGGCTTAAATGTAAGACAGGAAACCATAAAAATCTTAGAAGAATCATAGGCAGCAAAATATCAGACAAATGTTGTGGCAATATCTTTACTGATAGAGCTCCTAGGGCAATGAAAATAAAGGGGAAAATAAACAAATGGGAATACATAAAAATAAAAAGCTTCTTCACATCAAAGGAAACCATCAACAAAATGAAAAGGAAGCCCACCAATGGAAGAACATATTTGCCAATAATACATCTTAGTTAATATCCAAACAATATAAGGAACTCATACAACTTAATAAAAGGAAGATAAACAGTCCAATTAAAAAATGGACAAAGAACCTAAATAGACACTTCTTCAAAGTGGACATACAGAAGGCCAAAAGACATATTAAAAAATCTTCAAAGTCATTGATCATCAGGGAGATGCAAATTAAAAATGAGGTACTATCTCAATGAGGTACTATCTCAAACCTGTCAAAATGGCTATCATCAACGAATCAACAAAGGACAAATTTTGGAGAGGATATGGAGAAAAAGATTGTTCTGCATAGTAAAGTGGGAATTTTGCATTTGTAAGGTCAGCCTGAAAAAGATAACATGTGCACCCAGAGATGAGGGGAAAAGGGAGAAATTAAGAGAGTCTAGAGAAAGACTCCTTCACTGCTGGTGGGAATGCAGCCTGGTGCAGCCACTGTAGAAAATAATATTCAGTTTCCTCAAAAAATTAAAAATGGAACTCAGTAATCCCACCTCTAGGAATATATCCCAAGAAATCAGAAACACCAATCAGAAAGGATATATGTACCCTTATTTTCATAGCAGAACAATTTCCGATAACTAAGATTTGGAAACAGCTTAAGTGCCCATCAGCAATAAATGGATTTAAAAACAGTGGTACAACGGAATACTACACTGCTGTAAAAAAGAAAGAACTCTTACCATTTGCAACAGCATGGATGGACCTGGAGAGCATTATGCTAAGTGAAATAAGCCAGTTGGAGAAAGATAAATATCACATGATCTCACTCAGTTGTGGAATATAATGAACAACATAAACTAATGAACAAAAATATATCCCGAGACAGAGAAGCATTGAACAGACCATCAAACCACAGAGGGAAGGCAAGAGAAGTTGGGAGGGAGGTAAGAGATCAATCAAAGGACTTGTATGTATGCATATAAGCATAACCAATGGACATAGACAGTAGAGAGGTGAGGAATGGAAGCCATGGCTGACAGCTGGCAGCCAGGGAAGGGAGACCCTGGCTGGAAGCCAGAGGTCCCAATTAGCCCTGATCACCATACAGGCCTAAGGACCCCTACGATACATGAATTTTGTGCATTGGGTCTCTAGTTTATAATAGAAAATGTCAGGAAAGTGGGAATAGAGCGGTCATACCTCAATGAAATAAAGGCTGTATATGACAAACATACAGCCAACATCATACTCAATGGGCAAAAACTAAAACCATTTCCCCTAAGAACAGGAACAATATAGGGATGCCCCCTTTCACTACTCCTGTTTGACAAAGTATTGGGAGTGCTAGCCATAGCTATCAGAAAAGAAATAGAAACAAAAGGCATCCAAATTGGAAAAGAAGAAGTAAAATTGTTATTATTCGCAGATGACATGGTATTGTACATAGAAAACCCAAAGACTACATAAAAACTACTAGAATTAATAAATGAATTTGGAAATGTAGCAGGATACAATATCAACACCCAGAAATCTATGGCTTTTTTTATACACCAATAATGAAGGCACAGAAAGAGAAACTAAAAAAACAAAAAACAAAACAAACAAAAAAAACCATTTATCATTGCAACAAAAAAATTAAGATATCTAGGAATAAATTTAACTATGGAGGTAAGGACCTATACTTATAAAATTACAGGATGGTGAAAAAAGAGATGAAGGAAGATATAAACAAATGGAAGAATATATCTTGTTCATGGAATGGTAGAATCAACATCATTAAAATATCCATTCTACCCAAAGCAATCTATAAATCCAATGTAACCCCCATTAAAATACCAATGGCATACTTCAAAGATCTAGAACAAACTCTCCAAAAATTCATCTGGGATAAAACAAGACCCTGAATAGCTGCAACAATCTTGAGAAAGAAGAACAAAGTTGGAGGGATCACAATACCAGATATCAAGCTATATTACAAAGCCACTATTCTCAAAATTACTTGGAATTTGCACAAGAACAGACATATAGACCAATGGAACAGAAGAAAGAACCTAGAAAATAATCCATTATACTTAATTAATATTCAACAAAGGAGGCAAGAGCATACAATGGATTCAAGACATTTCTTCAATAAATGGTGTTGTGAAAATTAGACAGATACATGCAAAAAATGAAACTAGACTACCAACTTACACCATACACAAAAATAAACTCAAAATGGATAAAGGGCTAAAATGTAAGATGAGAAACCATAAAATCATAGAAGAATCCATAGGGAGCAAAATATCATACATATGTCTTAGCAATATCTTTACTGATACAGCTCCCAGGGCAATGGAAACTAAGGAGAAAATAAATAAATGGGACTACATCAAAATAAAAAGCCTCTGCACAGCAAAAGAATCTGTCAACAAAATAATAGGAAAGCCCACTGCATGGGAGGACACATTTGCCAATGTTATCTCTTATAAGAGTTTAATCTTCAAAATTTGTGGTGAACTCATACAAATTAACAAAAGGAAAATAAACAACCCAATAAAAATAAAATGGGCAAAGCACCGCAATAGACATTTTTTGAAAGAGGACATACAGAAGGCCAAGAGACATTTGAAAACATGCTCAAAGTCACTAAACATCTGAGAGAATCAAAACAGCAATGAGGTACCATATCACACCTGTCATCAACAAATCAACAAATGAAAATTTCTGGAGATGTGGAGAAAAAGGAATTCACTTGTCCTGGTGAAAATGCAGACTGGTGCAGCCATTGTGGAGAACAATATGGAGTTTCCTG
The DNA here is from genome assembly GCA_011751065.1 of Lasiurus cinereus. NCBI lineage: Eukaryota > Metazoa > Chordata > Mammalia > Chiroptera > Vespertilionidae > Lasiurus > Lasiurus cinereus. The sequence goes on along the minus strand of JAAGEH010000012.1, from coordinate 15,043,223 downwards.
AAAAAGTTAAAAATTGAACTGCCATTTGACTCACTAATACCACTTCTAGGAATACCACTACCAAGAAAACAGAAACACCAATCAGAAAGAATACTATATATGCACCCCTGTGTTCATAGATGAACAATTTACAATAGCTAAGATTTGGAAATGGCCTAAGTGCCCATTAGAAAACTATGGTACATCTACACAATGGAATACTATGCTGCTATAAAAATGAAGGCATTCTTACAATTTGCAAAAGCATGGATGGAACTGGAGAGCATTATGCTAAGCAAAATAAGCCAATCAGAGAAAAATAAATATCACATGAGCCTAGGAATAAATTTAAGCAAGATGTAAAAGAACTTGAACTTGGAAAATTATAAGACACTGAAAAAAAAACCTGAAGAAGATACAAATAAGTAGAAGCACATGCCATTATCAAAGATAGGAAGAATTAACATAATTAAAATATCCATATTAGGAGGAGAACCAAGATGGCTACATAGGCAAATTCTTGTACTCTCTGCCCTCTCACAATTACATCAAATTACAACTAAAATATAGAACAATCATCATCCAGAACTGCTGGAAAGCTGGCTTAGTGCAAGTGCTACAACTAGAGAAGTAAAGAAGAAAGAACACTGAGACTGGTAGGAGGTGTGGAGGCACAGAACCCACATGTGCCTCTTTTTTAATCAGGAGGGAGATCATCTCTGCAGAGGCCACCTGGAGGAACAAGGGGTCCAAACCCAACTCCAGATGCACAGCCCAGGGCCCCAGATCTGAGAAGAGAAGTCCCTATGGGCAGTAAGAACTATGGACTGTAAAAACCAGTTGAGATTAGACTGAGTAACACAGGATACTAGAGACCAAACTGTACCACAAACTGAATTTACAAGCTCCTGCTTCCTCTGAGCTCCAGTGCTGGTTGAGGCTCTGGGGGATCCAGACACATATGAGCAGAAAATGGACTGTCTGGCATTGGGGCAGGAACTCGGAGGCAGCTTTTTTCCAGATAGAGGTGCTTGCGCGGTCATTGTTCCCATTATGGGACCTCCATGGTTGCAGGGCTGACTGGTAGCCATTTCTGTTTGCTCTGCCTGGTGATTTCCTGACACCCCACCCCACCCAATTTACAACCCCACCCAAGCTGTGTGCAGTGGCTTTTGCATATGAATGACTTTTTCTAAAAACCTATCAAACAAACTGCAGGTGGGTTAGGAAGCTTCAAACCTATCAATAAAAGGCCCAAGACATGGCACCAGCACTAACCTACCTTGCTTCACAGCATGGCCTGGTCTGGGCACTTCCAAACTTGATAAAAAGAGGAGAAATATACAGATCTCTCTGTAGTTCCTGCTGGGCGGCCCTATGCAGTGGCTAACTTTGTACCTCCCTGAAGACCCAAGAGCCAGTATACCCAGTGGTCAGTGTGAGACCATACCAGATTACAATTCTTCACATCCATAAGTGACACATTTAAGAGGCAGACTCAGTGAGCACCAAAGCCCCACTGAAGCAAGTCCTGCACCATAAGGATGTCTCCTGCACAGCAGCTCTTCCACTATAGTTGCAGCTTGTCCCCATAGCCAATTGGCCTGGAGGTCAATTCTTCCCAGTGACACCAATAGCAATCAAGGCTCAACTATAATAAGACTGCGCACACAGCCCACCAAGGGATGTGCCTACTATATCCACCTCAGATGTTTGGGGAGGCTGAGCCACAGGGCTCTATAGGACACCTACTACACAAGGCCATTCTATCAACTCAAGGAGACTTAGCATCTCTACCTAATACTTAGAAACAAACACAGGGAAGCAGCCAATTGCAGAGATAAACATGTCACAAATGAAAGAAATGGAAGAAAGAAAACTACTGGATATGGAGTTCAAAACCACAGTTATAAGGTTACTCAAGAATCTTCTAGAAACCTCTAAGAGACTTAGTGAGACTTTCAAAGATCTTAGTGAGAATGCCAAAAAAAAAGGGGAAAAGGACCAATCAGAAAGTAAGCATACACTGACTGAAATAAAGAATAAAATACAGAGATTTAATAGTAGACTAGAGGATCTGAGACTCAAATCAATGATTTGAAATGTGAGGAAGCAAAAACCACTCACCAGAGGAGAAAAAAATAATTAAAAAATATATAAAGATAGTGTAAGGAGCCTCTGGGACAATTTCAAGTGTACCAACGTCCAAATTATGGAGATGCCAGAAGGTGAAGAGAGAACAAGATATTGGAAACCTATTTGAAGAAATAATGACAGAAAACTTCCCCTACCTGGTGAAAGAAATAGACTTGAAAGTTCAGGAAGCACAGAGAACCCCAAACAAGAGGAACCCAAAGAGGACCACACCAAGACACATCATAATTACAATGCCAAGGGCAAAAGACAAGGAGAGAATCTTAAAAGCAGCAAGAGAAAAGCAGTTAGTTTCCTACAAGAGAGTGTCTATATGATTGTCAGTTGATTTCTCAACAAAAACTATGCAGGCCAGACAGGAATGGCAAGAAATATTTAAAGTGATGACTAGCAAGAAACTAAAACTAAGATTACTCTACCCAGCAAAGCTATCATTTAGAATTGAAGGTCAAATAAAGAACTTCACAGATAAGATAAAGCTAAAAAAATTCATCACCACCAAATCAGTATTATATGAAATGCTGAAGGGTACACTTTAAGATAAGTAAGAAGAAGAAAAAAATAAAGATAAAAATCATGAACAATGAAGTGGCAACAAATACATATCTATCAACAATTGAATCTAAAAATCAAATGAAGAGAGGTTCTAGGGGATTATGGCGGCTGGCAGGATGGAGGTGAGGGAGAGGAAGTGAGTGAGGGGACAAAAAGAGAGTGTATGGGCATGTGTGGTGGGTGTTTGATTGAGTGAGGGACAGTTGAATCTCACGGGAGCTGTGGGGCTGGCAGTCCAGGCTCTCTTGGACAAGGAGAGACTGCCATTGTGGCTTTCACTCCCTGGACTGTGGGACTCCCGTGCTGAGCCCATGCCATCTTGAAGGGAAACATGGCCTTTCTTTGGGAACCCACCAACACCGCCAGCCAGACAGGCCCTGAGACCCAACAGCCATTCCAGCCAGAGTCTCGCAGACTCCCGGACCCTGCATTCCGCTGACCCTGCATTCCCGAGGACCCTGGGACCTCTGCCTCCAAAGCAGTGAGTGCAACCTCCCCCTCCCCAGTGACAATGGTGTGGCTGCGGCAGCAGCCACACAGGGGTCCGGGCTTGTGATCTCTCGGGTCACCGAGTGTATGCGCACTGTGTGCAGTGTGCCTTCGCACCAGTTTGCGAAGCACTCCAGTCCCTGTGTTTGTGCATCAGGGTCGCCCCATCTGTGGTGCTGTAGGCCCTGTTTGTGCATGTTCTGGTCGCCCTGTCTGTGGTGTGCCTTCCTATCTGGTTTGTGGAGCTCCCTGGTCACCAGCGTTTGTGGTGCGCTCTTGAGGCCGCCACACAAGGTGTATTTTCAGCAGCATGTTTCTGGTGGTTCACCCCCTAAACAGTGCGTGAGAGCCACTGGGAGCCCCCTCGGGTGTGATTTTTTAACTCTGGACACCATAGCCACGCCTCTCCAGGGTGTAGGCCCCTGAAACATATCACCCCAACAGACGGGTCCTTGGTGCCACTGGGTATCCTCTCTGGGCACGTGTGATCTCAATTAAGGGTGCAAAACAGCAAAAATAGGGACACTCCTCTCCATGGCTGCTGACTTCTAGACACCACAGTTGTTCTGCTCAAGCTTGCAGATCTATATCAAGAGAATGCAAATAGCTCAAGTAGGAAAATAGAATAAATTAACAAACACAGTAGAACTGAGAGAATACATCAGTAGCACAATTCCCCCCCCACCCCCCAAAAAAACTTGGGTAGTAAAGCAATTGGATCTACAATTAAAACATTACAGGAAAACATGGGAAGACATAAAAGCAATCCCCAAAGGAAAGAAAAAGAGGAATCACCAGAAAGGGAGTTAGATGAAATTGAAGTGAGCAGCCTTTCAGAGAAAGAATTCAGAGTAATTTTTTAAAGGATGTTTAAACAGATGGAAGACAAATATACACAACTCAACAACAATATCATACAACTCAATGAGAACTATAAGGAGCTGAATGAGAATGTCACTAACATGAAATGAAACCAAGAGGAGATGAAGAAAGACATAGCTGCAATAAGGAACACAATGGAAGGCCTAAACAGTAGACTAGAAGAGGCTGAAGACCGCATCAGCAAATTAGAAGACAAGGTAGGAAAAAACACACAAACACAGCAACACCTGGAAAAAAGACTTAAAAAGCAAGAAGAGAGCCTAAGGGAGCTTTGGGATAACACAAAACAAAACAATGTACATTTAATTGGGATACCAGAAGGAGTGAAAGAAAAGCAAGAAATAGAAAATCTATTTGAAGAAATAATGACAGAAAATTTCCCTGATTTGGCAAGGAAAAAATATGAAAGTCCAAGAAGTACACAGAGTCCCAAACAAGCTGAACCCCAAAAAACCGACACCAAGACACATCATAATTAAATTGGCAAACACTAACAACAAAGTAAGAATCTTAAAGGTTGCCAGAGAGAGACAGAAAGTTACCTACAAGGGATCTCCTTTTAGAATATTAACTGATTTCTCAACAGAAACACACCAGGCCAGAAGGGAATGGAATGAAATATACAAAGTGATGCAAAACAAGGGTCTGAACCCAAGAATACTATACCCAGCAAAGCTATCATTGAAAATTGAAGGTGGAATCAGGAGCTTTACAGACAAGAAAGGGCTAAGAGAGTTGATCATTACCAAGCCAATAATGCAAGAAATGCTAAAAGGGACTGCTGTAAAAAGAAGAAAGGCAAACAAACACACAACAAAACAAACAAAAAAACAAAAAGAAAAAAAGACACAAACACTAAGGAAAAATATGACAACAAACATGAACTTGTCAATAATATCATTAAACGTAAATGGGTTAAATGCACCAATCAAAAGACATAGGGTAGCTGAATGGTTAAGAAAACAGGACCCATACATTTGCTGTCTATAAGAGACCCACCTCAGAGAAAAGGATTCACACAGACTGAGAGTGAAAAGATGGAAAAACATTTTTCAGGCAAATAGAAATGAAAAAAAAGGTGGGGTAGCAACACTTATATCTGACAAAACAGCCCTCAAAGTAAAGCATATAACAAGAGATAAGGAAGGCCACTACATAATACTAAAAGGAGAAATTCATCAAGAAAATATAACTCTGGTAAACATATACACACCTAATACAGGAACCCCTAAATACATTAAAAAAAAAACTCCTGGAGAATATCAAGGGAGAGATTGACAACAATACAATCATAGTAGGGGATTTTAATACACCACTGACATCTCTGGACAAATCCTCTAGACAAAAAATCAGCAAAGAAACAGCAATTCTAAATAACTCACTACATCAGATGGACCTAATTGACATCTTCAGAGCATTTCACCCCAAAGCAACAGAATATACATTCTTCTCAAGTGCACATGGAACATTCTCAAAAATAGACCACATATTGGGTCATAAGCAAAGTCTCCCCAAATTCAAAAAGATTGAAATCATATCAAGCATTTTCTCAGACCACAATGGCATAAGATTATAAATAAACTACAATAAAAACATTCCAAAAAAATCAAACGCTTGGAAGTTGAATAGCATGTTACTAAACAATGATTGGGTTATAAATGAGATCAAAGAAAAAATTAAAAATATTCTGGAGACTAATGACAATAAAAACACCACAACCCAAATGCTATGGGACACAATGAAAGCAGTGCTGCGAGGGAAGTTTATAGCTCTACAGGCCTACCTCAAAAAACAAGAAAAAATTATAATGAATCACCTAATTTAATAACTCAAAGAATTAGAAAGAGAGCAACAAGAAAAGCCCACTGTGATCAGAATGAAGGAAATAATAAAGATCAGGGCAGAAATGAATGACATAGAGACCCCCCTCCCAAAAATGATACAAAAAATCAACAAAACAAAGAGCTGGTTCTTCAAAAGAATAAACAAGATTGATGAACCTCTAGCCAGGCTCACCAAGAAGCAAAGAGAGAGGACCCAAATAAACAAAATCATAAATGAGAGAGGGGAAATTACTACAGACCCCGCAGAAATGCAAAGGATTGCTAAAATATACTATGAACAATTCTATTCTAACAAATTTCTCAACCTACAAGAAATGGAAATATTCCTAGAAAAACACAACATTCCAAAACTCACACAGGAAGACTCTAAAAATCTGAACACACTGATAATTAAGGAAGAAATTGAAGCAGTCATTAAAAAGTTTCCAGCAAACAAAAGCCCAGGACCAGATGGCTTCACGGGGGAATTTTACCAAACATTCACAGAAGAATTAAAACCCTTTCTTTTCAGACTATTCCAGGAAATTCAAGAAGAAGGAACACTTCCAAACTCCTTCTATGAAGCCAGCGTTATCCTAATACCAAAACCTGATAAAGATAACACAATGAAAGAGAATTACAGACCAATAATCCTCATGAAGATAGATGCCAAAATCCTCAACAAAATACTAGCAAATCGAATCCAGCAGAACGTCAGAAAGATCATACACCATGACCAGGCAGGATTTATTCCAGGAATGCAAGGATAGTACAATATACACAAATCAATAAATGTGATACATCACATAAACAAATTGAGAGATAAAAATCACATAGTCATATCAATTGATGCAGAAAAAGCATCAATTGACAAAATTTGACAAAATTCAACACCCTTTCTTAATAAAAACACTCATGAAGGTGGGAATAGAAGGATCATACCACAACATAATAAAAGCCATATATGACAAACCCACAGCCAACATCTTACTCAATGGGTAAAAACTAAAATCATTTTCCCTAAAAACAGAAACAAGACAGGGATGCCCACTCTCACCACTCCTATTTAACATAGTGCTGGAAGTATTAGCCTATGCTATCAGATAAGAAAAAGAAATAAAAGGCATTCAAATTGGAAAAGAAGAAGTAAAACTGTCCTTATTTGCAGATGACATGACACTGTACATAGAAAACCCTAAAGACTCCATCAAAAAATATTAGACTTAATAAATGAATTCAGCTATGTAGCAGGATACAAAATTAACACCAAGAAATCTTTGGCATTTCTATATACCAATAATGAACTTACAGAAAGAGAGACTAAAGCAGCAATCCCATTTAAGATCGCACCAAAAAAAATTAAGATACCTAGGAATAAACTTAACTAAGGAGGTAAAAGACTTATACGCAGAAAACTACACAACACTAAAAAAAAGAGATAGAGGAAGACATAAACAGATGGAAGAACATACCATGTTCATGGATTGGGAGAATCAATATCATCAAAATGTCCATTCTATCCAAAGCAATTTATAAATTCAATGCAATCCCCATGAAAATACCAGAGCATACTTCACAGACCTAGAACGAACTTTCCAAAAATTTATCTAGAATAAAAAAAGACTGAATAGCTGCAGCAATCCCTTAGAAAGAAGAAGTAGGTGGGGTCTCAATGCCAGATTTCAAGCTGTATTACAAAGCCACTATCCTCAAAACTGCCTGGTACTGGCACAAGAACAGACACACAGATCAATGGAATAGGATAGAGAACCCAGAAATCGACCCAAACCACTATGCTCAATTAATATTTGACAATGGAGGCATGCACATACAATGGGGTCAAGACAGTCTCTTCAACAAATGGTGTTGGGAAAATTGGACGAGTACAAGCAAAAAAAATGAAACTAGACCACCAACTTACACCATACACAAAAATAAACTCAAAATGGATAAACGACCTAAACATAAGGCGGGAAACCATAAAAACACTAGAGGAATCCACAGGCAGCAAATTTCCGACATATGCAGAAGAAACTTCTTCACCGACACAGCTCCTCCTGCAATGGAAACTAAAGAAAAAATAAACAAATGGGACTACTTCAAAATAAAAAGCTTTTGCACAGCAAAGGAAACCATCAACAAAACAACAAGAAAGTCCACTGCATGGGAGAACATATTTGCCAATGATATCAATGATAAGGGTTTAACCTCCAACATTTACAGGGAACTCATATAATTTCACAAAAAGAAGATAAACAACCTAATAAAAAAATGGGCAACTGATCTAAACAGGCACTTTTCAAAAGAAGACGGAAGGCCAAGAGACATATGAAAACTTGCTCAAAGTCAGTCATCATCAGAGAGATGCAAATCAAAACAAGAATGCAGTACCATCTCACACCTGTCAGAATGGCTATCATCAACAAATCAACAAACGACAAGTGTTGGCGAGGATTTGGAGAAAAAGAACCCTCGTGCACTGCTGGTAGGAATGCAGACCAGTACAGCTACTGTGGAGAACAGTATGGAGTCTCCTCAAAAAACTAAAAAATGGAAATTCCATTTGACCCAGTGATCCCACTTTTAGGAATATATCCCAAGAAACTAGAAACTCCAATCAGAAAGGATATATGCACCCCAATGTTCATAGCAGCACAAGTCACCATAGTAATATTTGGAAACTGCGTAAGTGCCCACCAGCAGATGATTAGATTAAAAATCTGTGGTACATCTACACAATGGAGTACTACACTGAGGTAAAAAAGAAGGAGCTCATACCATTTGCAACAACATGGATGGAGATGAAAAGCATTTTCCTTAGTGAAATAAGCCAGGCAGAGAAAGACAAATGTCACATGATCTCAGTCATCTGTGGAATATAATGAATGACAGACTGATAATCAAGATCAGATCCAGAGAATGAGAAATGTTGATCAAAACATCAAACTTTGGGGAAGGTGGGTGTTGGTGGGAATAGGGGGAGAGAACAAAAGAGGGACCTTTGTACATGCGTATGAGCATAATCATTGGGCACAGACAATGGGGAAGGTGGGGCATGAGAGGGAATCCATACAGTGGTCTCCATAACCTTAAGAGAAATTGCTTCATGAGACAAAGATTTTTAAATGAAACTCTGTAACATGAAAATCATTTTGGAAGGAAATAAAGAGAAGTTTCTTTTAAATGTCATAAGGATCGTAATTGAAAGTTAATATATTTGGCCTCTTAAGCTAAGGGAAGTAATGTGTGTTTTTGACCCCCTGAAAAAGTTTATATACAGTTACAAAAAGAAATTGTCAGCCCGTTTGAAATTGAATTGCCATGGCCTAGAGCAAAGAATATCCTTACATGATATCATCCTACAATATCATTTAATTTTTGATATTTCACAACAGCATATTGTACAACTATCCCAAACAAATGTACAAACTAATTCTTGGAATGTTTAGCAGCAATTTAAAAAGAGGACATGAAAGAATATAATTCCTTTCAGAAGGAATTGAGGCACTGGGAAGGCACTTGAGCGTTCTGTACTGGCCCTCTTTCCTCTTTTGCCAAGAGGGACCCTCTTCTCACAACCCAGTGGCCCTCAGCTGTAGCCTGAGCTCTCTATTCATGCTGAGGTCCAAGCCTCGAAGTAGCTGGTATAATGGACCTGTCTCTCGCCAAATGGTGTGAGCTGGACCCTCCCTGGAGAAGGAATCTGAATTCCCCGAGATAAGTGAGCAGTGCTGAGGCCCCCGCCAGCAGGTGAGGGGGTCCCCAAGGCAGGTGCTGGGCGTGGAGTCCTCGGGGGCATAGGCTACCATGGAGACAGAACTGAACCTCACAACACCCTGCTTGGCCCCGGAGGATGACTGGTTAGCCAGAGACGGGTAAGATTCCTCAGGGAAGGAATGACCTAAGACAGGCACAGTCACAGAGGGGCCATCAGGAGAGAACTTGGGTCAATAGATGTAGAGCACAGACCCTCATGCCCCCCCTCCAACCATGCAGGGGTCTGAACTTTCACCCCTTCTGAGGGAGGTCTCCTGTTCCCATGGATACCTCATTTCCCATGCTCAGCACAGATCAGGACCCAGGTAACAGACAGAAACATGCCCACAGCAGCTGCCCTATAGTATCTAAATTCAGCCTCGCACTAGGAATGCTCAGTGCCTACTCAATGCAAATAAACCTTTCCACTAATATATACAGGGAAATTTAAGATTGTTGGTAGAGTATTAAATTTGACGTAAAAGAGTTATCAAGCTTTCAGATTAATTTAAATTGCCGAACTGAAATAAGCGAACACCCAAGAAAATTTAAGTGTATTGGACACAAAGCTGGTTCTAAAGTATTAATTAAAATTTCTATTGATAGCTCATCTCATGTTAAAATTGCTTAATATGTAATGGACACAAAACAGGCATATGTGTGTGCAAAAAGTTATCAAGATTGCATTAAAAAATTTTACCAAATTCTCCATTAATCAAAAAAAGGGGGGGGTGGAGGAGAGTAGGATAATATCATGTAAGGAAAAATATCTGGTAAGTAAATTACATTTAGAAAATGTTCACTTTAGAAAATTAATTTCCATTTGTAATACTAACAACAAGACACCCAGGAATAATACACATGGTGTCAAAATAAGCCAAAGGAAAAGTGGGTAGGCAAAAATAAAAATCTTTTCAATTTAATAGAAAAGGTTTCTTTATTAACTCTTGGTTGAGAATATGTTTATATACTTTCAGAAAACAACTCCAAGACCAAGTGGACTCTTGCAACAGAGAGGAACTGACATGTCTGCTTCAACCATAGAGGCAAGAGGAGAAACAGTCCAGAGATGGAAGATGCTTAAGATGCTGACGACGCCTTGCCATGTGAGCAGTTAGCAGCTGTGCATTGCTACAGGATTTCCAGGGCCAAACCAGAGAGAGTCAGACTGGCATTGCCACTATTTGTCCACTATCCAGATAACATTGATGACATGTACACATAAGGAACTGTTTGACATTGAAACTGGGACTCAAAGCTATTGGACATTGAAATTGGGACTCAATCATTTTTCTTTTGCTCTGGTGGGTTTATTTCTAGCCTACAGGGGCACGATATTTTTAAAGACAAGAATCAGGGGGTGGGGGAAAGCAGAGGCAGAGGCAAAGAAACAATGAACAGACTGTCGTGCTACAGAGGGAAGGCAGAGCTGGTTGGGGGGAGGGGCCTTTAGGAAATCAACCTAAGGACTTGTATGCATGTGTGTATAGGCATAGCCAGTGGATACAGGGAATTGGGGGATGGTAGGGGGGTTGAGATGGATGAGGGCATGTATTGGGGGGTGGGGAGGGCAATAGGGGAAAATAAGGAAAAAGAAAAAATAAAAATCAAATGAATAAAAAATCTGATGAATAGAATAAACTGGTGAATGGAATAGAATCTGGGGCATGGAAATGGAAGACATGATTCTCAGAGGGAAAGAGGCATGGGGAGTGCAGGGAGAGAGTAGACAAAAATCATATTTGCATGTATGCTTTACCTATGGACACAGACGATAGAGTAGCGAGGTCCTGGGACAGGGTGGGAACTGGGTTGAGGAGAGCTATGGAGGGGGGAGGGGAGGCTGTTGTTATAATCTCAACAATAAAGATTAATTTTAAAAAATCCATACTACCCAAAGAAATATGTAAGATACAATGGCATATTTCTCAAAAGTAGAACAAATATTACAAAAATTTTATATAGAATCACAAAAGACTCAGAATAGCAATAGTGATTTGAGAAAGAATAAAGTTGGAGGAATCATGTTTAATAACATTTAACAAATATTTTATTTTTTTGGTGCCCTTAAGTTTACTATTTTTTTGTACATTTTAATGCATCTTTAGAAAATTCTTCCTTCCATACAGAAGGTAGAGAAAAATTAAACAAGAACAGAACATATTCATACCAATTCAGGAAAGAGCCAGAGTTAAGGAAGTTATAGAGTTGACTGTCTCAGACAACATCAAAGAGACTAAAGAGAATTAGCCACATGCATCTTGTGAATCTTGGTCAGATGCCAGTTGGAAAACACAACAAAACACAGCTAGCAAATACATTCTTGGGATTATTGTATATAGACTGGAATAATTGTTCCTTTCCTTAGGTAAGATATGGTATGAGGTTTCTGTAGGATAATATTCTTATCCTAGGCTGAGCATGAAAGAGATGGATAAAGTAAATATGGCAAAATGTTACCTATTATTGAATCCAAGTAGAATATATATATAGATAGGTATTGACTTTATTATTCATTATCTTTTCTGTGGGTTTGAAATTTTTCATGATGAAAGTTAGAAAATTCAAAAACAAACACACATAATGAAAAATATCTACTTTATGTCTTTTATATTTTATTTATAACTTAAATATTATTATTTCTATTATCTGCTTTGCTGAATTTTTAGTTCTCATTATTTTATTTTACATTTCACTCACCCCTCATTGTTGGTTCTCCAGAAAACTGACACATAACTTGGAAAACCACCATCTAATTTTTCTCTCCAAAATTACCCAGTAGCCTATAATGGAGAGATTAACATACTCATGAAAACAACAGTAATAACAGAAATGATTACTGTTTCAGAGAAGAATCAGACTCAAGTCTTTCCTTTAGGTACATATGTGGTTTGTCAAAGAAAATACAAATGTAATTTCCTAAAGTGTGAATTTCACCTTAAGATTCGAGGGAAGTTACTTTTCTATGAAAATAAACATGTGTATTTGATGAAATAGCTTGAAAAATATTTTGTGGGATAATATTGTTAAAATGTATGTACAACATATAATATTGATCTGTACAATAAAACAAATATATGTTATATACAAATTAGCTCATATGATATTTAGTACTAGTCTATAAAAACATTTCCCTATAAAACCTTTTACCAAAACTACTACTGTACTATATGTATTATCATCTCATTTTTCTTTCTTCCTTTTTATGTTTCTAAGATTTTTGTTGGTTTGTTTGTTCTCTTTTCCATTGAATTTATTAGGGCGACATCTTATATAATAAAGATGTAATATGTAAATGGTCATTATGCCATGAAGTGTAACGACTGACCATGTAACAACTGGATCATGGATCAGCAGGAGGGTGGGGCAGCAAGCTATGAGGGAGGGTGGTTAGGGGAGAGGCGGGGAGCAGAGGGAGCTACAGGAGGATAGAAGCAAGCTACTAGTGCACAAATTCATGTGCAGGGCTATTAGTTACTTAATAAAACCATACAGACTTCAAGTATAAAACTTTATAACACATCATCTGTGTACTGCATTGTGCACTCACCACCCGAAGTCAAGTCTTTTTCTGACACCATTTATCCCTATTTTCCCCCCTCATCTTTCTTTCCCTCTTGCAATCACCATACAGTTGTGTGTGTGTGTGCGTGTATATGTGTATGTGTGTTTGCTTAATCTCTTCACATTTTTCACTCAGCCCTCCAACCTACCACCCATTAGAACCACATATCAGTGAAATAATAAGGTATTTGTCTTTTTCTGATTGGCTCATCTTTTTTTTTTTGTCCTTTTGATAGTCACCTAATTACCATTTGTTGATTGAATTGTATATTCCCAAAATGTATACAATGAAGCCCTCATCCTCCGTGATTTGGCATGTCATCATATTTAAAGGTAGGACCTTTAATTAAGATAAAATGTCTTAATTAAATGTCTTAAAATGTGGGTTATAATCCAATATCACTGGTGTCTTTATAAGAAGAAGAGATTAGGACACAGACATGAATATACTGAGAGAAGACCATGTGAAGACACAGAGAAGATAGTCACCTGCTATCCTAAGAGCAAGACCTCAGAAGAACCCAACCCTGCTGACAACTTAAACTTGGATTTCTAGCCTCCAGAACTATGAGAAAATAAATTTTTGTTTGTTCAAGACACCCAGTCTGCAGTAACTTTATTATGACAACTCTAGCAAACTAATACACCACTAGACTGTTACTTATTAATTATATTATTCCACTAATTTGTTTAACTTATTTTATATTATAGTTTTCTCTATTCTCATTCACCATCATTATTTTGATTGTCGACTTCCTGTTCAGAAGTTGAAGGAATAGGGTTGGACAGCACCTGTGAATGTGTGAGATAACGGGATGATGGTTACTGTAATAATGGAAAGATGTGTTCCCTACTCAAAGGTATTCAGATTCAAACATTTTAAAACTCTGTGCCATCCTTGCCTGGACTATTTGGCAGTTATCTCTGTTCTGGAGACAACCTGGGCCCCAACCATATTCCCTTGATTTATTACAAGAGGTACACAAATACTTTTTTTAATCCAACCAAGTCTTATCTGCAGACTCCATAATACCACTTGTATAGTCACCTCTTAGTAACTTATAAACTCATTTGGTAAATTCCAAATTCACTTTATTTACCATAGTTTTTCCATCATGATACTATATGGGGTCTATACAGATTTTTAAAAAGCACACATTTATTTTTTAAATCATAAAATTAAATACACGAGTTTTGTTTATTATAAATAAATAAATAAACAAATAAATAAAAGAAAAGACATTTTCTCTGCCTGTGAAACCTCTGCTTGAAATTTGGTTCTAATTCTGCTCCTTGTGTGATCCCCTTCAACATGTTCCCTCATTCTTCTGGGTCCCTCCAAACAGCTCTGTTACCTCTAGTGAAAAGTAGATAGGCTCCCATCTACTTTTTTGAAGTGGTTACTTACCACGCCTGTATATACATATCAAAATTCCCAGAGTTGTTATAGCAGCTGCTGTAACTGAAAATAATTCAGCAAACAGGATCATTTTCTGTGAGTTTATGAGGTCAGGAACAGTCCAGAAGCCCTGGAATTTGAGTTACCGTTACCCACTCAGCCAATCTCCACATGTCACAGGCTGGTAATTTGATCTACAGCTCCCTGGAAGGGAGTTTGCCCTGAACACAGAAAGCTCTTTTTTTAATTTCTTTTGCCAAACATTAAATGGACTTTTATGTACGCCTTTTTTCCCTCCCTTACAAAATCATGATTTGATTCAACAAAAATATTACACACCTTCTTCCTGAGGGTTTTTGTATCCTTTTCTTGAATTCATAGCCACACAATTTCGGCAGCTGCCTGTCCTCCGTTCACCAGAGAGCCTGAGTATCTAAGGCTGGGAGAAATAGGATTGCATTAACTGAGCCTAAGAAAACACAGGCGGCAGTGAGGAAAACATCTTCCAGTGACCTTTCCTTTCAAGACTCAGGAAGTCTGCTGCTTCTGTGTTCTTATCATTGCTGCAAAGTTTTGATTTTTCCAATCTTTATTGGTGGTTTTCAAGGTAAATTAGAGCAGAAGCTGAAAGGGCCTCCTGTATTTAGAGAGCAGGAGAAGCTCTTCTGAGAACAGAAACAGCCTCACCTGGCTTCTGCTGGCTACCTCTCCAGGGCCAGGGCCAGGGCCAGGCTGTGTCTGAGATGAAGACAATTGGAGCCACTTCAGCACGGTAAGTTGGCACCAGATTTATTCCATCTGCTGATATTTAGATTGTGGTGGGCAGGGCAGAAAGCCTGATGATGCCATTAATTCATCACCATGCGACAGGTGGCCTGCTTTCCATATGCTTTGCGTGATACCCAGACTTCCTGGTAGTAAGGCTTGGTGGTCCACAGGGCCTGACGCAGCACCACTGAGCTCACTTGCTCCCATTCTTTCATGATGTGTTATTTTGGGTTCATGAAAACTGAAATTTGTTTTTTGCTGAAGATAGTTTATCAAACAGTGTAGTAAGTTTTGTGTCAATAATACTAGAAGTTCTGTCTGTCTTACCAGCCAATTATACTGTAAAGCAAAGATTAAATATAAGTCTTCAGAGTCACTGAAATTCTTAGATTTTAAGTTAAAATCTAATATTTTCTTTAAACTTATTTAGATATCTCTAGTTTTGGTTTAGAGGATATCTGTTTATGATTGACATAGATTGTCACAAATATATAGACTTTGGTCTTGTGCGGTCTTGGAATTCATCTACACAATTCATTACACACAACAGAAATCTATGCTTATCTAGAGTGCCCAAGGGGAGGGAGGTTCAAAACAGGATGGGAAATGGCAGGGTTTAAATTACATACACATTATACCCCAGGTGAACAAAATGCCAACTGCTGCAACCTATTTCTAGTTTTTTTTTTACAGTAGAACTTGATTATGAAGGGCAAAAGACAACAACCCATATCAAGCAAAGAATTCCAGTCAGATATTTGATTATACAGACAAACTTCAGTTTTCAAATGTCTCCCATCTTGAATAATTCAGTTCTCGACCAAGTTGTTCATAGAAAAAAATGTCTTGGTTGTGGAACAATCCTTTTATGCTGATCTAACAGGAGGACAAAAAGTGTCTCTCATTCCACATACAGAGGAGGTGCCAATGTGAGTCAGTTTACTGTTAAATCTGGCATTGTTAACATCTCAAAAAATTTTGCTGTATGTTTGTTTTAATTTTTTGCTTTTGTTGCTGGTGAAGTGGATGATTAGTAAAATTTTAAAACATAGGGAAGCCATTAAGAGTGCAATTGGTGTGAAAGAAACAATGATCACAGGCAATTGAAGAGGTAGAAAACTGTTTTTGATTTGGATAAACAAAAAGCAGTTAGCTGGTGACCGCATTTCAGAGGCAATGATATGTGAAAAAGTGAAGATGCTGCAAATTGACCTACTCAAAGAACCCCTGGAATGAGTTCTGAAAATGATTCATTTAAGGCTCTTAGGGATAGTTTGGTAAATTTAAGAAAAGATTTAGATGTCTCTAAATAAGTTTGTTTATAGATTAAACAGTACATTGGACATGTACTGTATATAAGAAAGGTAAAAACAGGGACTCATTTGGGGGTCTGGAATGAATAAATTCAATTTACATTATTTCTAATGGAAAAAATGATCTGGTTTTCGAACAATTTGCTTCTCAAACAGCCTTCAGGAAAGAATTAAGTTTGAGAACTGAGGTTCCACTGTATCATTAATTTTGTGATAATTTCTATAAGAGCATGAAAGAGACATCAACTGGGTTCTGATTCTGGAACAGACAAGACTCTGGCTTTGAACTCAGCTCCACAGGATAAAGTTCCCCAGACATCATTAGGTTGCCTTGAAACTTCCTACGGGCAAATCTTAGAGGGCAGATTCAGTGAGCCTGGTCTTGCTCACGCCTTTCTCAAAGGAAAAGGATGAATTGGATGCTTCCCTAAACACTTAATAAAAGTTGGAGATAAAATATTTCAAAGATTAAAAGCTTTTTTTTTTTTTTTGACAGATCCTGCTTCCTGTTTATTTGTACAAATTGCATAGGAGGACACCAGCCTATGCAGATAGTGCTTATGGTTTACACCAGTCCTTCCCTCCTTACATTGACAAATAGAGTTCTCTATGCTGGAGTCTTTGTGGGGATCAGAGCCCCTTTGGGAGCCTGATTATAAGCCCGAGCTGGAGCCAGAGCCTAACCTGGAGCTGTTAAAAAAAATGAAAGACTAGCTACATATTGAAATAAAATGTTTTCAAATCACATATCTAAGAAGAGACTTGCAGAAAAACTTTATAAAGAACTCCCAAAATTCAATAAGAGAAAAAATAATCCAATTAAATATAGGTAAAGCATTTGAATAGGCACTTTACCAGAAAAGACATACAGATGGAAAAATAAGTGTATTAAAATTCTTAATATCATTATTCATTACAGGCAAATTAAAATGAGAATGAGATACTGTTGCACATCTGTTAGAATAAGGACTGACCTAGGCAAGTTGAGGATGTGGAGCAACTAGAATGCTCATACACTGTGGCGGCTCTGTAAATTGTATAATCACTTTGGAAAATAGTTTGGCAGTTTCTTAAAAATTAAACATATATCTATCTTATGACCCAGCCATTTTACTTGTAGGTATTTACTGAAAAGGAAGTGTATGTCTGTTCAAAGACTTGTATATAATTATTCATAGCAGCTTTAACAGTGAAAAATAAGAAACAAATGTCTATCAATAAATGAATTGATACATTATAGTATCCCATGTAATAAAAGGCTAATATGCAAATTGACTGAATGGCAGCATGACTGGTTCATTATGACACACACTGACCATCAGGGGGCAAATGCTCAACACAGGAGATGCCCCTTGCTCAGCCTGGTGGGTCGTGTGCAGCCGGCCAATCCAAGCGATTACTCCTATCTCAAATGTTGCTCGTATTTCAAAGCAAAAATCGCTCGCTCAACAGCTCGTATCTCAAAAATCTCATATGTTAGGGCACTTGTATCTCGAGGTACCACTGTATTTGTTGAGAGATAGGGGATGATAGTATAGAGATTGAGTTCTGAAATCAGAATGCCTGGGATACCAGTTCTGGCTTTTCCATTACTAGTTGTGTGACTTTGGATGGGTTAAATCCTCTGGACTTGTTCCTCTATGTGTGAAATGAAGGAAACAGTTTTTATCTCAGTGGGTTTTTGTTTTAGGCTAGTTTATTAATGCAAAATCCTTATAGTAATCCCTGGCATATAGGAGATATTTAACAAATTTTATGAAACCATGGGGGTGGACACTGAGCTAAATGCTTTAAGGAATCATCTCATTTAAGTTTCACAGTCCTATGAAACAAGTACTAATATTTTTATTTTAGAAATGATTGAACTGAGGTGCCAAGGGAATGTATAACTTATCCTTGTTTGGTTGTACAAGAGGTAAGTAGTACAATCCATACTTGAATAAAGGCAGTCAAACTACACACTTTTAATATTATAAGTAAGTATTAATAGATGTGGCACTGACTCAAGAGCTAATAAGAAAATTGTCCAGACAATAGGATGTTACTATCTAAGATATGTGAAACTATTGAAGAACAACATGTTTGGGAAGTTTTCTTTGAGTTCCTCTTGTAATTATTCCTGGCAATTGGCTCAGTGATCACCAAATCTGTTTCTTCTTCCTGGGCACAGAGTCAAACTGTATTTCCCAGGCCTAATGTATCTAGTGAGGTCATGTGACTAGTATTTGCCAAAGGACTGTGAACAAAAGTGGTTGTGTCTGTTCTAGGCCAAGAAAGGTAGAAATGGATGAGTATGTCCATTCTTTTCCCCCACTCCAATCCCCATTTGCTGGTTTGTGTTTAAGAGGGAGGAGTCACAAAATTGGGAGGAGCCTGGTTCCTGAATGACTACCTGGAGTAGAGCTACCATTGCAGACCTGCATCAAACCATCTTTAATGACTTAAACCAGTGGTTGGCAAATTCATTAGTCAACAGAGCCAAATATCAACAGTACAAAGATTAAAATTTCTTTTGAGAGCCAAAATTTTTAAACTTAAACTTCTTCTAACACTACTTCTTCAAAATAGACTCACCCAGGCCATAGTATTTTGTGGAAGAGCCACACTCAAGGGGCCAAAGAGCCACATGTGGCTTGCAAGCCGAGGTTTGCCGACCACTGATCTATGCTAATAAAAGGGTAATATGCTAATTAGACTGGACATATCCTGGGTGTCCTTCCAGACAAAGCCATGGTGGCAAGGACCAAGGGAGAGGCAATTAGGGGGTGATCAGGCCAGCAGGGGAGCAGTTAGGGGCGATCAGGCCAGCAGAGGAGGGAAGTTAGGGGGCAATCAGACCAGCAGGGGTGCAATTAGGGGGCAATCCGGCCAGCAGGGGAGCAGTTAGGGCCATTAGGCCAGCAGGCAGAGATGGTTAGGGTCAATCAGGCAGGTAGGCAAGCGAGTGGTTAGGAGCCAGCAGTCCCAGATTGTGAGAGAGATGTCTGAATGCCACAGGGATTGGGCCTAAATTGGCATTCGGACATACCCTGAGGAATTCTGGATTGGAGAGGGTACAGGCCAAGCTGAGGGATCTCTTCCCCAGAGCCTCATGCACAAATTTTGTGCACTGGACCTCTAATATATAAATATAAGCCTAATATGTTAAGTGTCCAACCAAGCTGTCAAACAACCGGTCCTATGATGTGCACTGATCACCAGGGGGTAGATGCTCTGACTGGTAGGTTAGCTAGCTGCTGGGTGAGATGAGGATGGACATGCCCTGGAGCCCTCTCACGGGCGTTAGAAGAAGTTTAAGTTTTAAAAATTTGACTCTCAAAAGAAATTTCAATCGTTGTACTGTTGATATTTGGCTCTGTTTACTAATGAGTTTGCCGACCACTAGTATAGATAGATTGTAACTCGTGGCGCAAACTGTTCAGCACACACTTTTCCTCCAGCCCCTGGTCTTAGAGACCTCATGTCCTTCCAAGGCTCTTCTCACCCTCTTTGCTACACAAAGTAAATTATAACATATGTATGGAAACTTTGCAGACTCCATGGGTGTGTTTTTACTTCACTGCAGTTCTGATTACCCCAACATAAAGAGAGACACCCTCATTATCAGATAACACCATCATGGTAAGACCCTTGCTCAGCCTACTGCAGTGGTTTTAAATAAGCCATGGGTCACCCTAGATGGGCTCAGTGGATATAGCCATGGCCTGTGGACTGAAGGGTCCTGGGTTTGATTCTGGTCAAGGGCACATTCCTGGGTTGTGGGCTCAATCCCTAGTAGAGAATGTGTGGGAGGCAGTATATCAATTCTCTCTCATCATTAATTAATATTTCTCTCTCTCTCTCCCTCTACCTTCCTCTCTGAAATCAATAAAAGTATATTTTAAAAAATAAAAATAAATAGGCCATAAATCAAACGTTACTGCTCTCCATCCATCCAGTCCCCTCACACCCTTTTTGTTTTCACCCCCACCTCCACCCGCCACTCTGCTGGGGTCTGTAAAATGGGGTCAAGATTTCTACTTTAACCAAGGCCGATGCTTTTGCATGGCCCTCCTTCCCTGCCCATCTCTGTCCCCAGTCTTGTGGGGTCTTTCCTTCCCTCCCCTTCATCTAAATTGGTGAGCTCTGCTCTGTCCCTTCCTCTTGTGACCTCTTGTCTACAGTCTCTCCCTTTCTCTTCTGGGGGCAGAGGTCCCCAAAGCTGTGTGGGGTAGGGCTGCATGGCGTGGGGCGGGGCTGTGCTGGCCAGGCAGTGCAGGCTGTGTGGGGGTGAACCCAGGTGGGGCCTCAAAGGAGAGCTGAGGTGACGGATTATGGGAAGGAGGAGAGGGAGATGTGGAGCTTGTCCCGTGGGACAGGCACTGGCCTCCTCAGCTACCCTCACCCCGCAGTTTTTCTAGGCCCCTTCACAGTTGTTGCCCTCTTCCCCTGGCTGCCTCGAGCTTCCTTTCAAGTTTTGGGCTTGGTTTCTCCAATTCAGCCCCTGCCCTCCTCCCTACTGTGTCCCTGGGGTCCTGATGCCACCCCTTGGCCCCAGGCAGGCACCTGGCTCATCCTCCCATAATGGTGCTACCCAGTTTCCTGGAGTAGTTACTGAAACTTAACAAATAAAAAGAAGCTGTTCTGAAGATTATAAATTGCACACTGAGAACACCACAGGCTGCAGAGGGCTGAGGAGTCCACGGGTCTTGGATCAAGGGTAGCAAAGTCCCGTGCCACCTGGTCCCTCTTGGCTCCTGCCCCCACCCGCCTCCGCCAGAGCTCAGGCCAAATCCTGAGAGCTTTCTGATGGCTCTCACCTTACACACTCACTTTCAGTCCAGCCCACCAGCATCTGCAGCAAGCTAACCTACCAGTTGGAGTGTCTACTCCCTGGTGCTCAGTGCATGTCATAGCAACTGGTCCAGCAGTTGAACTCACAGCCAAACTTTGGTTGAGGGGACAATTTGCATATTAGACTTTTATTATATAGGATGCCTATAAAATTTGTTTATATTTATTTTATTTTGTAAAATAAGTTTTATTTTTAGAACAATTTTAGATTTACAGAAACATTGAGAAGATAGTACTGAGAGTTCCGATATCCACCCCACCAAGTTTCCCCTATTATTAATATATCACATTATTACAAGGAGTAGGGGGTTATAATATATATTAATTAAATATGGTTTGGATATAAAAGTTTGGTTGGTTTATGATATATTGAAAATGAAAAAAAGGTCTTCACCACTGATCATTTGAGAAGCACTATAAAAAAACTGCTTAAGCTTGGTCATTGTAGCTCAGTGGTTGAGCATCAACCTATGAACAAGGAGGTCCTGGTTCAGTTCCTGGTTAGGGCACATGCCCAGGTTGTTGGCTCAATTCCCAATAGAGGCTGTGCAGGAAACAGCCGATCAATGATTCTCTCTCATCATTGATGTTTCTGTTTCTCTCTCCCTCTCCCTTCATCTCTGAAATTGAAACAGAACAAAACAAAATAAAAAACCTGCTTAAGGGCACACACAAGAAGCACTGGGCTTAAGCCCAAGACATGCTGGCTCCAATTTCAGTTCTTTTCATTCATTACAGCTCAACTAGAGTATCTATGTTACTGTGGACACAAATTGATAGTTGGCTCTGTAATACCATAGATTACCCCATGACTGTTTCCATGGATCTTAAGGAGTGCTTCAAGTCTTGACTAAAGTTCTAGAATATCAATATCAGTATGCCTTGAAATTTGACCCTATCTGCACTACTGTTTTAAATCATGTTCAAAGGAAAGCAGGTACTGAGGTGGAGGTTTGCACACAGGAGATTTATTGGGACAGAGGGGAGCAGAATTGAAAAGGAGAAGTTGAAATCCAATGCAATCCAAACAAAGGCCCTCATCAACCCGATGGGAACACTGGACCTGGGATGGCCATTCAGAGTTGCTCTGAATTCAGGCAGAGAAACCAGGTATTGAAATCCCACATTGAGCAGGTATTTGATATTGTCTGTCTTTTAGAAGGAGCTATACCCTTGGAAGAGGTGACTTTCTGAGACCAAGGATATAACCTAGAAAGGAACTCAACTGTGCTATCTGCAGCCAACACTCCTGGCAGCTGGGGAATGAGCTAATGGTGAGATCTGGAGGATACTCAATAGCACTTTCCACAGATACAATTACTGTGTTTATTTTATTTTTTGTTGTGTTGTGTTTAGATTCTGGAAATCAGGAAGTTGTTTGCTTCACACTGCCTAGCATTGTTAGCTGTCTCTATTGCCTAATGCTCTGATTGCATTTTGGGTGTAGATAAGGTAATCAAGGAAAGAGATGCTGAGAAGAAAGCCCATATGAGAGGGTTAGTATGGGCGGTGTAAGACACAATGCAGAGAATTTGTATCTGTGCAATCTGCCTTCTTCTGGGATTCATCTGAGCCTGTGTACCTATATAATTAGCAGTTTTCAGTGGACTAAATGTTGTTTTCTAAAAAAATGTGAAAGCTGGGACTTCAGTAGTTGTTGGGAGCAACTCTAGATGTAAGCCTCAGATTGACCTGTGGCAGAGCCACAAACAAGTCCCAGCTTAGAGGGCAGAGTGACCTTATGGCCATCCCCTAGATCCTTCCTAGGTAGCTAATGGGCTGTGGGAAGTGTGCCAGGTGTTGCCAAAAGTGAAACTCACAAGAACATAGTAACTGTGTTGATAACTACCTTGTTTTTCTCTGACTATAAAATAAAGCCTCAGGTTGCTGGCTGGCTCTTTCTCTGTGGCCTCATCCAGGCAAAGGAGATCTACCCAGCCCCAGTTATATTCTCTTTGTCTTTTCTTTAATCCTTCACTGCCCCTCCTCAGGCTCACTGAACTCTTGGCCCTACTGGCATGGCACAAGCAGTGAGGAAGGTACATGCCCAACAGGAACAAGTGCAAACAAACACCAGGGAGGCCACATAGCATGAAGCTTCGCGAAGACTGCTATAATTTTTTTTCAGAGGGAAGGGGTATGTATAAGTGACAGAATTATTTTAATAGGTAAAGAATTTCTATCTCCTGTCACCTTTCCTTCCTGTGATCTTATGCTTGCTTTTTTCCCACCTATTTTGATTGGGAATGGCACCAATGACATTTTACAGGAGGAAAAAAGATGTAATTTGAGAGTAGAAGAAAATCTGGTTAAAGTCTTATACAAAAAACATGCTTCCTGTACTTGACACCTGATTTTTCTGACTGCTTGATGTTCATCTCTTTTGCTCCTTGCAGTTTGAATTTGGACATGAATCTTTCCTTTCAGTTTTAGCCTGTACTGGTAGGTGCTTGGCATGAATAAGTGCATCCTGGTTGATAGGAGAATTTTATACTTAGACAAAGAAATGCAAAAGAAATAAAGCTCTTTTCCCTCAATGAGCCTTTTCCAACAGCAGCCTCAAGACTTGGCACCACCATATGGATTATCTGTAGCTATGGGGCAGATTTGGAAAGCAATGAAATGAATTTTTTTTCCTTATTGAGATAGCAGTTTAAATGTGGACCACCATTTTTGCATAATAAGTGCATTCAAATAGTAGTAGTAGCTAAGATTGGATCCTTTCTAAGTGCTGCACACTATGCTAAATGCTTTATAGGCATCATTCCATTTTATTCCCATTAAGATTTCATGTTGTGGTTTTTTTATTGAACCCCGTAGGGCAGATGATGAAATTAAGACTTGGAGAAGTTAGGTAAGTTGCCTAAATTTGGAGATAGGATTTAAATCTAGGTGCTGACACAGTTGTACCTCTTTCTATAATGCTTCAATAGCTATAGGATTGGGAAGTGGGAAAGGTTTGAATAGGAAAACAAGAAATATGCTCAGAGTGGCTTCTTAGGGAAAAGCTATTCGGAGGAGCACTCTGCTGTAGATTACTTCTTATAGCTTAGACCAGTGGTCGGCAAACTGCAGCGCACAAGCCGAGGTTTGCCTCTTTGTTGACTAATGAGTTTGCTGATCACTGACCTCCTCTCCATTCAATAATTATAGGCTGTTGTTGTTCCCTTGTGATTAAGCCCCTATCCCGGTTATTAGCAAACTCATTAGTCAACAGAGTGGCAAATCAGAGTTGGTGAGCAGCATGTGGCTTGCGAGCTGCAGTTTGCCAACCACCGGCTTAGACCATTTTCTTTTTTTTTTTAAATTAGTATTTATTTATTTATTTATTTATTTATTTATTTTTAATATTACAAGAAAAACTATTTTAAATGTAATAAATGTTAGATACAATATACATTAATATTTCAATAAAATGATTTTAAATATGACATGCAATAAAAATAAGTATTTCAAGAAAAAAGATTTTAAATATAATATTACCAAAACTGTACTAACATACTAGTAGTTAAAATGTTGTAGGAAATATTAAAAATCTGCAAGCAACAGGATTACTTCTATTATATTCTAAAATATTTTTTTTCTCTTTCTCTGTTTTGGTTCATCAGTTTATGTTATTTATTATATTCCACAAATGAGTGAAATCATGTGATATTTATCTTTCTCTGACTGACTTATTTCGCTTAGCATAATGCTCTCCAGGTCCATCCATGCTGTTGCAAATGTAAGAGTTCCTTCTTTTTACAGCAGCATAGTATTCCATTGTATAGATGTACCACAGTTTTCTAATCCACTCATCTGCTGATGGGCATGTAAGGCTGTTTCCAAATCTTAGCTATTGTAAATTGTGCTGCTATGAACATAGGTGTGTATATATCCTTTCTGATGGGTGTTTCTAGTTTCTTAGGATATATTCCTAGAAGTGGGATAACTGGGTTAAATGGAAGCTCCTTTATTAGTTTTTGAGGAAACTCCATACTGTCTTCCACAGTGGCTGCACCAGTCTGCATTCCCACCAGCAGTATACGAGAGTTCCTTTTTCTCTATGTCCTCCCCAGCACTAGTCATTTGTTGATGACAGCTATTCTGACAGGTGTGAGATGATACCTCATTGTCATTTTGATTTGCATCTCTTGGATGATTAGTGACTTTGAGCATGTTTTCAAATGTCTCTTGGCCTTCTGTATGTCCTCTTTCAAAAAGTGTCTATTGAGGTCCTTTGCCCATTATTTATTGTTATCTTCCTTTTGTTAAGTTGTATGAGTTCCCTGTAAATTGTGGAGATTAAACCCTTATTGGAGATAACATTGGCAAATATGTTCTCCCATGCAGTGGACTTCCTTATTGTTTTGTTGATGCTTTCTTTTGCTATGCAGAAGCTTTTTATTTTGATGTAGTCTCATTTGTTTATTTTCTCCTTAGTTTCCATTGCCCTGGGAGCTGTACCAAAAAAGATATTGCTACAACAAATGTCTGCTATTTTGCTGCCTATGAATTCTTATAAGATTTTTATGGTTTCCCATCTTATGTTTAAGTCCTTTATCTATTTTGAGTTTATTTTTGTGTATGGTGTAAGTTGGTGGTCTAGTTTCATTTTTTTTGCATGTGTCTGTCCAATTTTTCCAACACCATTTATTGAAGAGATTGTCTTGACCCCATTGTATGCTCTTGCCTCCTTTGTCAAATATTAATTGTGCAAAATGGCTTGGGTTAATTTCTGGGTTCTCTATTCTGTTCCATTTAAATCATTTTCTTTTAATCTCATAGGAGAGCTCAAAGGGATTATTTAGATTTGAGAAACAGGAACTTAAGACTTAATTTGGCAACTCTAATATTGCTTTGGGAGCCTGTGGCATGAAGGTGGTGATTGAGGCCATAGATGTGGATGAGTTTGTCCAAGGAGAGGGTTCAAAAAAATGGTTAAGGGGCTTAGGATGGAATCCTGGAAACCAACATTTAAGAGGAGTATAGAGGCCCTAACCAGTTTGGCTCAGTGGATAGAGCATCAGCCTGGGGACAGAAAAATCCCAGGTTCGATTCCAGTCAAGGGCATGTACTTTGGTTGTAGGTACATCCCCAGTTGGAGGTGTGCAGGAGGAAGCTGATTGATGTTTCTCTCTCTTTGATGTTTCTAATTCTTTATTCCTCTCCCTTCCTCTCTGTAAAAAATCAACAAAATATATTTTTATAAAAAAGAGGAGTATAGAAGAAAACCAGCCAATAGGAAGGACAAGAGAAATAGTGAAGGTCAAGGATCAAAGTCAAGAGTCAAGTCATCCAGAACAGGATGGTGAATGGTTATCCAGGAGAGAGGGACCATCAGGGTCAGATGATATAAAGCTGTCAGGTGACATCTTGTTCTCTAAGAAAGGATAGAAGGAAGGGAAGATGAGCAAAAAGGCAAAGTTAAGGAAGGTCATGCCAGTACCTGTATAAAGCAAATTTAATGTTTTTTTGGAGTCATTCCTTCCTTCCCAAAATATTCCATTAAGAATTTCTTTCACATGGTGCTCAAGCAAGATCATCTCAACCCAAGAGTAACCCAACTGCAGACCCTGAAAACATTGTGACACCTTGGCAGGGAGAGGCACCATTGCCAGCTTTCACATGGCCCTGTTGGGTGGGTTTTCACTCCCTGATGACCATCTCCAAAATTTCCTGAAAAAATAAACTGGGTAGATTCACCTTTTGTGTATTGTCTTAAATAGAGTTAATTTCTATGCAAGTTTGGATTCAAGTATTTTCTGGCTGCCTCCCCCAGTGGAGCATCCTGAGACACAGGTAGCATATGTACACTCAGACCACTATTTTTATTGAGAACTTTGGGCTCAGGCCAATTATTATGAGTGCTAAAGTGGTCAAGGTGGCAAATTTAGAGTAAACACAGTCTAAAATAAGATTCCTATGAGACATTCAAAAATGCTGCTTACCTCCATGGAAGGTTTTCCTTGCTTTTCAATGCTCTGTTGCTTACCAGAACCTTCCTGCTTCATTTATGTGATTGTTAGTTTAATATTCTGTACTCAGAAAAAGATATGAAATCCATATCAATGTAGTAAGATTTTAGTATACTACATCCCTCATGTCATGGAGGAAGAGGCTAAGGTTCAGAGAGAGCCACGTTGTTTAAATTTATATGTCTGGGACTTAGACTCAGGTGTTCTGGTTCCTAATGCTCCTTGCATATTGCATCTTCATCATGCAATAGGGGTAGTTCATTATAGAAATATAAGAGGAAAGAATGGCCTCCTCTTTCCTCTCCCATAATTCACCTGATTTGTATATATTTCTTGCTTCTGATAATTCAGGATATAATTGACTTTGTCTCTTTGGAGAAGGGTACCCAAAGCTCTCCTTGCTGGCTACAACCAAATTAATCCTCTGAATTTTTCATATTTACAATGTGCTTCTTAGAGTTTAAAAATTTGTGAACAAAGCGTCTCCCCTTCTCAAAGTTAGAGATATGCCAATAAGCCAACAATTTTGGAAACATCTGATTTAAATTTCAACCAAATAATAAAATATTGATATAAAATGTTTTTTCCTGGAAGCAGGCATTTAGTGAAGATGGAAGAGATTATAGCAG
Source organism: Lasiurus cinereus (assembly GCA_011751065.1). Lineage (NCBI taxonomy): Eukaryota > Metazoa > Chordata > Mammalia > Chiroptera > Vespertilionidae > Lasiurus > Lasiurus cinereus. The sequence goes on along the minus strand of JAAGEH010000012.1, from coordinate 15,015,122 downwards.
TGGCTCAATGTTGAGTATTTTGCATTCTCTAAGTTTATAACAACACTGGTATTGTTCCATTTTACTTCCAGCAAACTGGGTCACAAAGAAGTTAAGTAATTAACCCAGCCCCTACAGTTAATTGTCAGTGCTGGATTTCAGATCTTGGTGTATCTGGTTTCAGTGCCTATACTCTTTCTACAACATAGAGGTTCTCTAACTTGACATAAAATTTTCCTGATGAAATTGTTTAAAAGGAAGATTCCATGCAATCTAGGCATTTTAATTAAGCAAGACTGAAGTAGGGTCAAGAATCTATATTTAAAAAAAAAAAGTGTGCTTAGTGATTCTGGTGTATGGCTTGTTGGGAAACAATGGAGGGGAAAGCAAAGTGGGCAATAGGCATAAATGGCAGATTCCCAACTTTGACAGGTTGGGGCTATGCCAGCTGCCCTTCAGATGCTCACAGACTTTCTAGACCTGGCTGAGGTCCTCCTACTCCAAAGGGAAAATTCTCCATAAGCTCTGCTAGAGGAACTTGTAGACAAGGCTTCTCAGCATAGAAATCTAAAGTTGGTCCAGAAGTTTTCCTCCAAGGAAGGACTACTTATAAACACACTCTAAGCCTGGAGATGAGATCTTCCTTGTCTCTGTGTTCTTCGTGCCTGGCACAGGTGACTGGGGCATTGTGAATGCTCAGTATTCATGGGGTCACAAATGGTGGTGAGCATGCTAGTAGTCAGACTTGGTTAGGGCTGAGGATTTACATTTTCAACTATCTCCTATTTAGAAGCTACACATTCTTTTTGGGGACCAGCCCTCTGGCCTGTAGCTCTAAGAGGGACATATCTGAGAGAATAGATGTATCCAATATTTCAAGTTACACAGTGATGAAATTGTGTGGTAGTTTTTGTTCCTTCTCGATATTTTATAAGTTGAATATGGTTTATTTGTGAGAAAGTACTATGGAGATTAAATTTCTAATCCAGTTAGCCTGTAATTGTTTCTTTACTTGAGCCAATTACTAATATTTCAGGTGGCTCCCTCTCAATTCAAAGCCAGCAGTGAATATCATTAACTTGCCCTCTATATTTCTCCCAGATCATTAGCATGAAATAAATGATCAGGAGATTCCAAAAACCCAAATCTTAATAAAAAATCTGGTCTCCTGATTCAGAGACAGAGTCACATGTTCCAGGAATTAATTGCCCATGCCCACAAACCTCAAGAGCTCAAGTGAAGGCCTCTGATGATTTTTAATAATGTGCTTTCATGTTTTATAGAATTTCATGCCTGCCCCTGCATATAAAGTAAAGCATACATGCCGAGGAGGCACATGATAACTTACCAACCTGATATTCAAAACTTTATTATTTACATGAGTTTCAGGTCCTCCTCCTAATCCATATTGCCCAGAAACTAAAAATGGTCCAGGCACAAATTAGTGAAAAAAGTGGATGGGAGACAGCTGGAAGTTCTAGTAGCTTAGGGAACTGGCAAGGCAATGTTCTCCCCAAAGGAGTAGGTAGTTATGTTTTAGCAAAATGGGTGCTCCAAGGAGACTGAACAGCTGCTGCTTTCCTTCTCTCCCAACCTTTTCCCTCCCTGTCCATCCCCTTGCCTCCTCTTCTCTTCCTTTCTCCTTTCTTCCCTCCCATCCTCGTTTCTTCTTTCAATCTTTCTGCACCCTCCCTCTCATTTCTTTTTTCCTGCCTCAAACACTTTTTAGGCTCCTGAGAATATGAATAAAATGTCATGGTTTTTGCATTTTAGGAGCTTAAGACTCAGTGGAACTCATATTTGAAAAAGTGGAACTGTGAATGGAGTGCAAGTTTTCTGGGCCATCATTTTTGGGTCTGTGATGGTTTGTAAAACCTGGTAGTTGCTCTGATGTAGAATCAAGTGAGAGGAAGTGCTCGAGTGCTCCTTTCCTGTAAAAAATGGCCCCTTTCTGTTAGTCCTCTCTTCTTACCAAGTATTTCCTAATTTAATTCAGAACTGATTTGGGAATTGGGGGATATGGCAGAGGAAGAGAGCTTAGAAAGGTTTCATTTCAGAGTCACTTTTCATTGGGAAGATTGGATCATGATTGCTATACAGTTAAGTCAGCTACAACTCTGAGAGGTCATGGGTTTGAGGATTTATAGTCACTGCTTCTATAACTTGGCTATTGGTAGCTGATGGTGATAAAGAAAGAAGTATTAGAGAAATGAAATATTTATAATTAAAACAAAACCTTATGGAATTTCTAATAAATATCCAGATTAGTAAAATATTCAGTAAACCATCTGCTCCATTTGGTCATTTGTTCACTCCTTTATTCATTTATTCACTCATCCATTGTGATTGACACTGGGTTAGGAGCTGGGTCTGGCAAGAGAGAAAATGAGACTTTCAAGCACTGTGTCTGAATGTCTTGGCATTATGAAGAAAAGGACCTGGGATTGCATATGTCTGGTAGAGTGGAGGGCTCTAGACAGTTTTAACTTTGTTGAAATACTTTCCCAAATCATTCTACCAGCATCTCAGAGCTGTAAAATATGTTATGAAGTTAAAAGAATAAAGTCAGAGAAGAAACTATTAAAATATAGAGCATTTTAGCTGAAAAAACTTGGACATAAAAGAAAACTCAAATTTTCATCTTGGGACCACTTTGTCTCAAAGGATGTTAATACAATCTTAAAAATAGCAGGAGCTTCAAAGCAGGTGGTGACTTATATGAAAGGCTAAGAGAAGCTTAAACTCATAATGTTTAGTGATTTTTAAAACTTCAGCTAAAAGACATTAATTTGGGATAGGAAAAAAGAAATGTTCCTCACCTCCAGTCACCCCCCAAGCCAGGGAGGGCTTCTGCTCACATCTTCCATGCAAGTGAATTTCCATTGTGTTAGACAAAGCATGGACAATTTCAGCCTGAAATGATTACTTTCTGGAAATTTTCATTGAGTGGAAACATTCATATAGAGGTGTGGATCTTACTACTTAGATCAATAACTTTAGCTAGTTAAGATTTCTGCCAAGGAAAAGCAGGGATGATCAAATTTCATAGACCTAACAAACCACTAGAAACTTCTTGCACACGTGTGTTCAAGGACCACTTTTTATAATTTATAAAAGCCAAAACATTCATTGGAATACAAATAATAGCTAACATTTATTTTTCATTTATTATCCTGGACACAATGACAAGTACTTTATATACATTGACTAATTTAATCCTCATGACAATTCTGCTTTACAGATGAGAACATTGAGGCACAAAAAGGCTAAATTGCAGAGTAGGATCAATGTGTCATTCACCTAGAAAATGAGCCAAGCTGCATATGTGTGAATAAATGTGAACATTCTTACATACTTCCTTGTTCTTTGGTTTTATTAATAAGGTTATTATGTTTTCTCTGTGTTCAATGGATATTGGTAATTTCTTAGTCCTTTGAAGAAAAGTCAAAATTTGACTTCAGAAGAAAAATTTGAAATCTACAACATGAATTCAAGAAGCTAAAAGAAAATCTAACTTCACAAATAGGATGACAGCTTAGAAAAAATCCTATTCTTTCATTGAGTTTGTTCTTGAGTGGACTTGTCTTTCTCTCCAAGAACCTCTCTTCTCAGATAAAAAGTAACAAGATGCAACCAACTGACCCATTGTAAGTGAGTGATAACTTTACCTACTCTTGTAAGTATAAATTTTCAGTAATTTCCTATTGTGCTGGAAACATAACTATAATTTTCTCTTCCTAAAATGTTTGGCCTTCTCCTACTTAGCTTCTCATTCCTCATTCCTGATGACCCTGGCATCACTTCTCTTCTGTGTTGAGGATGGTTTCTAGGCTGTTTGTTAAAAATGTTGTTCAATCCATCCTCAGTGGACGCCTTAGCTCTGACAGTTTCCCCTTGTGTCCTCATATCCATAAGGACAGCTCTTCTTAAAGACTTCAGATTAAGCTGTTAATCATTACACCGTATTGATGAATAAATTCTGCCCACAGGTGTTTCTTTCAGAATGTCCTCAGAGCCTGGCCATGCAGGAGAAAGTTTGTGAAGCTTCTCACTCTGACATCACATCACAGGATCTTGGTGAATCACAACTTCTCTGAGGCTCAAAGAAGGCACTTTGTAAACAGCAAAGCATCCATTAAATGACAGGAGAGTGTCAGGATTCTATTCTACACTTAGGGTGAGTGTCTTTTTTTAGTTGCGGTTGCCAGTCCCCAATTAACCATCATCCCCAGAAATGTGCCTGAAATACATGCTTTGAAGCATAGGGAACATGTGTCAGAATCCAGCATTAAGTAGTATCAGCTGGACAAGCACATTTCAGTGATTAAAGCTGTTGGAAATTACTACTATGTTACATTTCATTTTAAACTTCTCACCTCAAAATGAAGCAAAGTCACGACTGAGAATTGGATGGATTTGCCCTTGGCCACAGCATCAAGCAGTGGTGTAAATCAGTGGTTCTCAACCTTTCTAATGCTGCGACCCTTTAACACAGTTCCTCATGTTGTGGTGACCCCCAACCATAAAATTATTTTCGTTGCTACTTCATAACTATCATTGTGCTACTGTTAATGAATCGTAATGTAAATATCTGATATGCAGGATGTCTTAGGTGACCCTGGTGAAAGGGTTGTTTGACCCCCAAAGGGGTCACGACCCAAAGGTTGAGAACCGCTGGTATAAACAGAAGGAGAATAATTGTATGTGTTAAAGGCCATCAGTATTTGCCAAACCATGATGTGTGTGTGTGTGTGTGTGTGTGTGTGTGTGTGTGTGTGTGTATGCGTTGCACAGAGTTGGCATTATAAAAAGATCTTGTAAGTACTGTAGTCTTTTATCCAGAATGTTATTAAGAACTTTTTGTTTTTGTTCAAAATTAAGATGCCTTTGAAACCACATAAAAATTTAAAAGGCTCTACCTCTCCACATAGTCTTTTCAAGGGCAACTCAGGAGAGGCGGTAATATTGTCAAACAGTTGGAGAGCCCTGCAGAGGAACACTTCTCTGCCAATTTGTCGCAATATTGGCCCGGGGCAGCCATTTACCACCTTGTTTTTAGTTATTTCAGCTGCAGTTAGGCGTGTTCCTTCAAACACACCTGGGCTGTTTTAAAGACATTGCCACAGCAGGCAGAACACGAAGTGTTCCTGTGAGCTGCACACTGTGGGCTCTGCAGCCCTGTGTGCACCTCTGTCAGAACTCATGGAGCTCTCTTGAAACTCTGGCTTTAGTGTGAATTCTCTTCTTGACTGTGAAGTACAGGATCAGCCTCATAATTATTCCTCAGTGCAGTTCTCTTTGTTCAACTCAGTTTAGCATAAATGCAGTCACTTCATATTGCAGGCCTCAAGCAATCTGGCCTCCTGTTCCTATTTTTGCTTGCCTTTTCTTATCTGCTAACATAGGGAGTCTTCTAAATTTTTCCTGAGTGTACCTTTTTATACTGAAGGGACATTTTGCCATTCTAGGGTGCTATAACTTGGCTAATACATTGTTTATTTTTATCTCCTTTCCCTCATCTCACATATCCCCTTCCTGGTTTCCTCACCTTGATCTTGTCCTTTCTGCTTTTGTCTTTTTAGAATGGAGAGCATCCACTATTTTGCTTGTCATTCCCTATCATCCTTTAAATTCCCTCTCTTGAACGTTCTTCTGTGTCTTTTGTATTTCTCTAATTCTAACAACTAAACTGCAGGTCCAGATTTTAAAAGCATACATTTTCCTGCTTTATCTCCATAATGATCAGTTGAATTTTTCTTACTATCAGCACTTTTGGTTGAAATACCTGAAAACTCGGTGAGTTGGCCCTTCCCCAAGATTCTCTCTCTCTCTTTTTCTCTCAAGCTCTTACCAATCTGGACATAGGTATTTTCTGGCTTGCTGCTTATGTTTTTTTTCACTTGGCAAATATTTGTGGAGTCCCTTCTTTATAAAGACAGTATCCTAGATACTGGGTATACAGAGTAGAACAAGACACAGGCTCTGTCCAGAGGGTGCTTGCAGGCTGGTGTACAGACCATGCCATGACACATCTGACACTCTTGAATACCAGTATGATGGCATAGAGCCAGAAGAGGATTGTATGCTCCTCCTATAGCAAAGAATGGACCACCCACTCAGCAAGGGGAGGAGTGTCAGGAAAAGTGTCACCAAAAAGTTTGAGTTGAACCAAGTTCTGAAGCACAGTAAAATATTCACAAGGCAAAGTTAGCCAGGACATTCATGGTGGAGGGAATGGTGTAGGCAAAGGCTCAGAAGTATGAAAGATGGTTGACTGTGTGCTTTCTGTTTATGAATCTTGTCAGATCAGGTAACTTCCTTTATGCATTTCTTGCCAGCCCTACATGTAGAACATGTTTTGAGTGGGTTATCAGCAAAGGTCAAAGCCTGTATGGCTGGGGTAAGGGGCTGTAGGGCTAGGTAGGGAAGAGTGAGTCATTTGAAAGTTTTGTGTGCTGAGACAAAGCTCTTAAAGGAGCCCTGGGGTTTTTGCAGAGGAGAAAGTGCTTAAAGACACATTATGCAGCCAACGGTGAGCCAGTAAATGGTTTCACTGGGGCCAATACTGGGACATTTTGGCAGCCCTACTTATAGGCCTTGGAGCTCTCTGGCTATCCAATATCTTTGTGACTCTCCTTACAAATGGCCATGAGGGTTTAGGGTGAAAATATATACCTTTTAAGCACTTTAATGTGATTTCAGTTGCATTTTAATTTTTAATAAAATTTTTAATAAAGTTCTGCTTTAATAAGAGACACAGGCATCAAAAGATTCCATTTAATATGAATCCAATATATTAAAGTACTGGGAGATAGTAAGTTTAAAATACTGGTACATCTCTTTCAAGTAAATGCAATAAATCGTTCTGTTTGGAATGGGAAAAAAGGGAAGGTGCATACATGCATGCACATATCTTTTTGCTTTTCTGTGTAGCCAGTAATTTCACTCTTTAGAAGTAATTGCTGAGCTTTTGGCATCTTTGACTAATACCCTTCTCATATGATAGTTACACTGTTCCAAGGACAGTACAGATATCTGAGCCAAAAATTTTTCTGTTTCATTTGCAAGAAATTGAACTGACAGATATACCTATCTATTTTAGTGCCAGGAAAATGTCTTGTTAGAAATGTGTGAAAATATATTATATGAAAGTCACTGAAAATGTCTCAGATCCAACAATAAAGTGATTGTGGTTCTTGGACCAGATGTGCACCATGTTTAGAATTTATTGTGCTTCTCCATATTCTAACATGGTGCTTAAGTAAATAGAAAGAAGTGCTTACTTTTCAATGAAACCCCTTATGTGAATGGATGGTATTTTTTTTTCTACTTAGTGATCAGAAGTTATAGAAATCATGCAAATTGGAGAATTCATTCTCCTCTCACCACTGAGGCTGATAGGACTCAAAACTAAAGGTCTGTTGTTTTATTCTGATTCCTGAGGTTAAGAGGAAGACTAACCCAGCAAATGCCCACAAAGAAACTTGAGAATGCACTTCTTATCTGATCATAGTATTTCAATCCCTTCCTGTGATTTAATGAGCAGTAGGACCTTGGACTAGTTAAAAAGGCTGTAGAAGACATTTTTTTTAAACCTCAATTGAGGATATATTTGTATTGATTTTAGAGAGAGAGAAATAGCAATGTGAGAGAGAAACATCAATTGATTGTTTCCTTTCTGTGCCCAGACCAGGAATTGAACCTCAAACCCAGGTATGTGCCCTGACTGGGAATAGAGCCCTTTTGGTGTACAGGACAATACTCCAATCAATGGAGCTGAAGGAAACATATTTTTATTGCATATTGCTGCACTACTTAATTCAGTTTTTATTTAAGGTGGTAGAAACAAGACATTTCTTTTTCTATGTATTCAGTAAAATAGCTTTCTAAGCATAGAAATGGTCTATGTGTCATGATTGGTCTGGTTTTTAATGCTGTCTCATTTTTCATTTCAATTTTAGCAACACCTGGTATTAAATGGTTAAAGATCTGTCTTATTTTCTTGCCAACTGAGATTATGTTTTTACCTTTTTATTAATTCTGGCACTTCAACAGTTGCTGCTGCTCATGTCTCACATTTCTGTGCTAGGCATTCCATGAACCAGGGATAGTGTAGGATATAGATATACCCTCAGGAAAGCAGTAAGATATTTGATGAAGAGCAAGAGGCCAGGGACTTCTTGAATGAGACCTCCTTTAATACTCAAGGCCACCCTCAATGTTGCAAGGGGTTTGGGATGTTTATTTATTCATTTTATGAATAATTAAACTGGGCCTTATGTAGCTTAGAAATTAGGCTCCACAGCCAAGAGCTGCTTGACTTCAGTGTCCACACCCTCCATTCAGTTAACTGTCTGGCTGTTTGGAGAGTCAAAACATGACAATGAGTAGAAGGCTAAAAAATGGAATAAAGACTAACATAAATGCTATAACATCAACATACCACATTGGTTATAAAAGACCCACTGTGTCTCACTGAAGGAGCTCCTGAGCTATGTTTGAAAGTCTAAAAGGAGATCAGAAACCACAGGTGCAAAGGCATTTAAGGATGAGCTTGCAGTATAGATAGGCCCATCAGATGGCCAGAGACAGAACTATGAGACTGGGATGGAATCAGAAAGCAGGGGAAGGTAGGACTGGGGCAGATGACAGAGGATTTGAGAGGCAGAATTGTGCTGTTTAGAGCCTTGTGAGAATTGTGTGTGTTTGTGTGTGTGTATGTGTGTGTGTGTGTGTGTGTGTGTACTAGAGAAGGTTTACAAATGTGAAGAAAAACTGCCCTGTAATTAAAAGTTGCATAATTTGGGGGCAATATGATGTTGAATAGTTATATACTCTTTGCAGTAAGAAAAAGTGTTTTAATGAGAATATCATGTTTCTTTTTCCCATCTGGGAGTAAAACAAATTTATCTCTTTGCTGAACTGAAAGTGTCTGAGAGTTTCTGGCAAAATGAACAGATTCTCTTTGAGTTTCAGTGAGGGAAGGAGTAAACGGGAGGGAAAATGGAGAGAGAACAGAGGATGGGAGTGCAGACCACCAGAGTCCCACAGTTTCAGAAGCAGATAAAAATATAGAGAAGCCGTACTTGGTTTGGTTCAGTGGATAGAGCGTCAGCCTGCAGATTGAAGGGTCCTGATTTGATTCTGTTCAAGGGCACATGCCTGGGTTTTGGGCTCAATCCCCAATAGGGGGTGTGCAGGAGTTAGCTGATCAAAGATTCTCTCTTATACACACTAGTAAAGGAAAGAAAATCAAGAAGGGAAGCCTTATGAGTCCAGGGAGCAGCAGGGAGCAGGCAGGTCAACTATTTGGAGCTCAGATAAGAACTGGCACTTGGGAGGGGATTATCTTCTTTCACAGACAGTATATATAACTTTTTAAATGTTTCCAGCAAATATTCTTTGTGCCATGCACTGCAGTATAAACTGTGAAAACATAAAGTAAAATATCCCTCCTTCCTGTTTTTTTATAAGAAGATACAGAGCAATATTTTATGTTACTACCAATATGTTTAATTACCACTTATATTTAATATTATTTTGCATTAGCTTCAAGTGTATAAAACAGTGGTTAGACAATCATCAACTTTACAAAGTATTCCCCCAATACTTCCAGTAACCATCCGGCAACATATATAGTTATGACAACATTATTGACTATATTCCCTATGCTGTACTTTACTTCCTGTGACTACCAATTTGTCACTACCAATTTGTACTTCTTAATTCCTTCACCTTTTCCACCCAGACCCCCTTCTGTCACCCCTCTGCTCTCTTCATCTATGAGTCTGTTACTAATTTGTTTATTTTGTTCTTTAGATCCCACATATGTTGTTTCTGTTCATGAGTTTCAGTTTTAAATACCACATATGAGTGAAATCATGGTTCTTAGCTTTTTCTGATTGACTTATTTCACTTAGCATAATCTCAAGGTCCATCCATGTTGTTGCAAATGGCAGTATTTCATCCTTTCTTATGGCTGAATAGTATTCCATTGTGTATATGTATCACATCTTCTTTATCCTGTCCTCTATCACAGGACACTTTAGTTGTTTCTACATCTTAGCCATTGTGAATAATGCTACAGTGAATATAGAGGTGCATATATCTTTGTGAATACATAATTTCAAGTGTTTTGATATATACCCAGGAGAGGAATTTCTGGGTCATGTGGTAGCTCTGTTAATTATTTGAGGACTCTCCAAACTGCTTTCTATAGTGGTTGTTAATTATATCCCTTATCCATTTATTTTGATTTTTAGATCCAGTTGTTGATAGATACGTATTTATTGCCGGTTTTAATTTTTTTTGCTCCCCATCCTCCTTCTTCTCTTCTTCTTAAAGAAGACTCTTCAACATTTCCTGTAATACTGGTTTGGTGGTGCTGCACTCTTTTACCTTCTTCTCTGGGGAGTTCTTTACTGACTTTCAATTCTAAATAATAGCTTTTCAGTGTAATTTTGGTTGTAGGTCCTTGCTATTCATCACTTTGAATATTTCTTGCCACCCACTTCTAGCATGAAAAATTTCTGTAGAGAATTCAATTGACAGTCATATGGATGCTCCCTTGTAGGTAATTGCTTTTCTCTTACTGCTTTTAAGATTCTTCTTTGTCTTTAACCTTTGGCATTTTATTTAATTTTTTATTAATGTATTACATGTAAACATATCTTCCCATTGTCCCTCCCTCCCAGGCATAACCTAACCTCCTCTCCCCCCAGTGTCTTGTGTTCATTGGCTATGCTTACATGCATGCTTACAAGTCCTTTGGTTGATCTCTTATCTACCGTACCTCTCCCTAACCTTCCCACTGTAATTTCACAGTCTGTTTGATGCTTTACTGCCTCTTATCTATCTTTTTGTTCATCAGTTTATAATGTTATTTATTATCCATAAATGAGTGAGATCATGTGGTGTTTTTCTTTCATTGACTGGCTTATTTCACTTAGCATGATGCTCTCCATCCAGTTCCATCCAGGTTGCTGCAAATGGTAAGAATTCCTTCTTTTTTTATGGCAGCATAGTATGTTATTGTGTAGATGTACCATAGTTTTCTGATCCACTCATCTCCAGACCGGCACCTAGGCTGTTTCCAAATTGTAGCTATTCTAAATTTTGCTGCTATGAACATAGGAGTGCATAAATCCTTTCTGATTGGTGTTTCTAGTTTCTTAGAATATATTCCTAAGAGTGGGATTGCTGGGTCAAATGGAAGTTTCATTTTTAGTTTTTTGAGGAACCCCCATACTGTTCTCCACAGTGGCTGCACCAGTCTGCATATCCACCAGCAATGCACAAGGATTCCTTTTTCTCCAAATCCTCACCAACACTCGTCGTTTGTTGATTTGTTGATGATTGCAATTCTGACAGGTGTGAGATGGTACCACATTGTTGTTTTGATTTTCATCTCTCTGATAATTGGTGTTTTTGAGCATGTTTTCATGTGTTTCTTGGCCTTCCTTCTGTTGTCTTTCAAAAAGGATCTATTTAGGTCCATTGCCCTTTTTTTTATTGGATAATTTATCTTCCTTTTATTAAGTTGTATAAGTTGGCTGTAGATGTTGGAGATTAAACCTTTATCAGTGATATTGGCAAATATGTTCTCCCAGACAGTGGTCTTTCATGTTGTTTTGTTGAGAGTTTATTTTGCTGTGCAAAAGCTTTTTATTTTGATGTAGTCCCATTTGTTTATTTTCTCTTTAGCTTCCATTGCCCTTGAAGCAGTATCAGTGAAGAAGTTCTTTCAGCATATGTCTGAGATTGTGCTGCCTGTGGTTTCCTCTAGTGTTTTTATAGTTTCCCATCTTATGTTTAAATCCTGTATCCAGTTGGTTTTATTTTTGTATATGGTGTAAGTTGGTGGACTAGTTCCTTTTTTTTTTTTTGCATGTGTCTGTCTAATTTTCCCAACACCATTTATTGAAGAGATTGTCTTGACTCCATTGTATGTGCATGCCTCCTTTGTCAAATATTAATTGAGCATAGTGGTTTGGTGGATAGCTAGATTCTCTATTCCATTGGTCTATGTGTCTGTTCTTGTGCCAGCACCAGGCTGTTTTGAGAACAGTTGCTTTGTAATATAGCTTGAAATTTGGAATTGAGATCCCACCTACTTTATTCTTCTTTCTCAGGATTGCTGTGGCTATTCAGGGTCTTTTTTTTTGTTCCAGATGAATCTTTGGAGAGTACCTTCTAGGTCTGTGAAATATGCATTGATATTTTAATGGGTAAATGGGTAGTGCATTGAATCTATAGATTGCTTTGGGTAGTATGGACATTTTAATGATGTTGATTCTCCTAATCCATGAGCATGGTATGCTCTTCTATCTGTTAATGTATTCCTCTATCTTTTTTTTTCAGTGTCCTGTAGTTTTCTGTATATAGGTCTTTTACCTCCTTAGTTAGGTTTATTCCTAGGTATCTTAATTTTTTTGGTGCGATGATAAATGGGATTGCTTTTTTAGTCTCTCTTTCTGTAATTTCACTATTAGTGTGTAAAAATGCCATAGATATTTTGGCATTCATTTTGTATCCTGCTACATTGCTGAACTCATTTATTAAGTTTATTAGTTTTTGGATGGAGTCTTTCGGGTTCTTATGTACAGTATCATATCATCTGCAAATAAGGAGAGCTTTATTTCCTCTTTTCCAATTTGGATGCCTATTATTTCTTCTTCTTGTCTAATTGCAATGGCTAATACTTCCAGTACTATGTCAAACAGGATTGGTGAGACTGGGCATCCCTGTTTCATTTCTGTTCTTAGGGAAAATGGTTTTAGTTTATGTCCATTGAGTATGATGTTAGCTGTGGGTTTATCATATATGGCTTTTATGATGTTGAGGTATGATCCTTCTATTCCCACCTTGCTGAGAATTTTCATCAAGAAAGGGTGTTGGTTTTTGTCAAATGCTTTTTCTGAATCAATTGATATGACTATATGATTTTTATCTCTCAGTTTGTTTTTGTGATGTATAACATTTATTGGTTTGCATATATTGTACTATCCTTGCATTCCTGAGATAAATCCTACTTGGTCATGGTGTATGATCTTTCTGATATACTGCTGTGTCTGATTTGCTAGAATTTTGTTGAGGATTTTGGCATCTATGTTCATGGGGGATATTGGCCTGTAATTCTCTTTCATTGTGATGTCTTTATCTGGTTTTGGTATTAGGATGATGCTGGCTTTATAGAAGGTGTTTGAAAGTATTCTTTCTTTTTGAATATTTTGGAATAGTCTGAGGAGGATAGGTTTTAATTTTTCCTTGAGTGTTTGCTAAAACTCTGCTGTGTAGCCATCTGGTCCCGGGCTTTTGTTTGTTGGAAGCTTTTTGATGACAGCTTCAATTTCTTCCATCGTTATTGGACTTTTGAAATGTTTAGATTGCTCCTAATTGAGTTTTGGAAGATTATATTTTTCTAGGAATATGTCCATTTCCTGCAGGTTGTCCAATTTGTTGGAACAGAGTTGTTCATAGTATCTTTTAACAATCCTTTGTATTTCAGAGGGATCTGTTGTTATTTCTCCTCTTTCATTTCTGATTTTCTTTATTTGGGTGTTCTCTCTTTGCTTCCTGGTGAGCCTGGCTAGAAGTCCATCAATCTTGTTTATCCTTTCAAAGAACCAGCTCTTGGTTTTGTTGATCTTCTGAATTGTTTCTTTGGTCTCTATATTGTTTATCTCTGCTCTGATCTTTACTCTTTCCCTCCTTCTGCTTACACTGGGCTTTTCTTGTTGCTCTCTTTCTAGCTCTTTGAGTTGTAGAGTTAGGTCATTTATTACCATTTTTTCTTGTTTTTCTGCAGTAGGCTTGTAGAGCTATAAACTTCCCTCTGAAGACTGCGTTCACTGTGTCCCATAAATTTTGTATTTTTGTCTTATAATTGTCATTGTTGCCATGATGTTTTTTATTTTTTCCTTGATCTCTCTGGTTACCCAGTCCTTGTTTAATAGCATGCTGTTTAGTCTCCATGTGTTTGATTGCTTTGTATTGTTTTTATTGTAGTTGATTTCTAGTTTTATGCCACCATGATCTGAGAAGATGCTTGATATGATTTCTATCTTGAATTTGAAGAAACTTTTCCTATGACCCAACATATGGTCTGTTTTTGAAAATGACCCATGTGCACTTGAGAAGAATGTATATTATATGGCTTTTTGGTGAAAGGTTCTGAAGATGTCAATTAATTCCATCTGGTCTAGTGAGTCATTTAGGATTGATGTTTCTTCGCTGATTTTTTGTTTAGAAGATTTATCCAATGGTCACAGTGGGGTATTGAAATCTCCTACTATGATTGTATTGCTGTCAATTTCTCCCTTGATATTCTTGAGGAGTTTTTATATGTATTTGGGTGCTCCTGTATTGGGTGCATATATGTTTACCAGAGTTATTTCTTCTTGTTGGATTGCTCCCTTTTGTATTATGAAGTGGCCTTCCTTATTCTTTTTGTCTTTCACTTGGAGATATAATTTGTTAGATATAAGTATTGCTACCCCAGGTTTTTGTTTTTGTTTTTTCATTTCCATTTGCCTGAAAAACTGTCTTCCATCCCTTCACCTTCAGCCTGTGTGCATCTCTTTTTCTGAGGTGGGTTTCTTGTAGACAGCAGATATATGGGTCGTGTTTTCTTGTCCAATTCGTTACCCTATATCTTTTGATTGGAGCATTTAGTCCATTTACATTTAAAGTTATTATTGATAGGTACTTATCTGTTGCCATTTTTATTTTTTACCTGTGTGTTCCTTCTTCATTTCCTATTTATTTTTTTACAGCAGACCCTATAACATTTCTTGCATTGCTGGTTTGGTGGTAATAAGTCCCATTAGTCTTTTTTTGTCTGTGAAGCTCCTGATTTCACCTTCAGTTTAGATTGACAGCTTAGCTGGGTACTGTATTCTTGAATTCAGACTCTTCCTTTGCATAAATTTGTTTATTTTATTCCATTTCATTCTGGCCTGATGAGTTTCTGTTGAGAAATCAGTAGCTAGTCTTATGGGGGTTCCTTTGTAGGTAACTTTTCTGTCTCTCTCAGGCCTCTTTTAGAATTCTTACTTTGTTGTTGGTATTTGCCAATTGAATTATAATCTGCCTTGGTGCCTGTTTTTTGGGGTTCATTCTGCTTGGGACTCTGTGAGCTTCTTGGATCTGTGTGGGTTTTTTTCTTTCTTATATCATGGAAGTTTTATGTCATTAT
The DNA here is from genome assembly GCA_011751065.1 of Lasiurus cinereus. NCBI lineage: Eukaryota > Metazoa > Chordata > Mammalia > Chiroptera > Vespertilionidae > Lasiurus > Lasiurus cinereus. Next base: position 14,999,947 of record JAAGEH010000012.1, on the reverse strand, counting down.
TTCTTCAAACAGGTTTTCTATTTCTTGCTTAGTTTCCACTCTTTCTGCAACTCCAATTATGCAGATGTTGTTTTGTTTTGTGTTATCCCAAAGTTACCTTAGGCTCTCCTCTTGCTTTTTAATTGTTTTTTTTCTAGAAGGTGCTGTACTTGGGTATTTTTTTCTACCTTTTTTCTGATGTGGTCCTCTGCTTCTTCTAGTCTACTTTTGATGCTTTCTATTAGTTCTTTACAGCGAAGTCTTTTTTAAATTCTTCTTGTTTTTTTCTCCATTTCCTCTTGGTTCTTACTCATATTGTCAAATATTTCTTCCATTCTTTACAGCCACTTTATGACCATTTCCCTGAATTCTTTCTCTGGCAGATTGTTTGCTTTATTTTGTTTACTTCCTTTTGGTGATTCCTGGTTTTCTTTTATATGTGGGCTGTTTCTTTGTCTGCCCATTGTCTTTCTCCTCCCGATGTCTGGCTATGTTGTTCTCTCTCTTTATCAGAGGCAAAATCTGACCTTTCCATGTTGTGTGTGGAGCTCTTCTGATCCGAGTGTTTGTGCCAATTTGGGAGTGGTGTTCTAGGTCCCCCTGCTATTCGATAGGTGCTGCAGCTGTAGCCTTTCTGGCTACTGTAAGCATCCACTTTCCCCTACAAGATGGTGCAGTTTCCACGTTTGTGCTGGTGGATCCAGGAGAAAAAAACCCCATGGCAGTGGGGCAGCCTGGTAAGGGGCACCTCATCCAGCAGTCCCCCACCTTCTTTTGGAGGATAATTATCCATTAACTTTCCAACAAACACTCCCAGTGTGACCCTTATCTGTTCTCTCTGTCTCCTCAGCGACAAGGCACTGGACAAGCCCATCTATTCTGCCACCATTTTTTCTCTTCTTCAACCTTTGGCATTTTAATTATGATGGTCTTGGTGTGGGCCTCTTTGGGTTCATTTGTTTGGGACTCTCAGTACTTTCTGGACTTGTAAGTTTATTTCTTTCACCAGGGAGGAGAAGTTTTCTGTCATTATTTCTTCAAATAGGTTTTCAATATCTTGCTCTCTCTCTTCTCCTTCTGGCACCCCCATAATGTGAATATTGGTATACTTAAAGTTGTATTAGATGATCCTAACACTATCTTCATATTTTTGGATTCTTTTTTCTTTTTGCACTTCTGATTGGATGTTTTTTTGCTTCCTCATATTCCAAATTGCTGATGTGATTCTCTACATTAGTGTATTCTTCATTTCGGACTGGTCTTTATCATGTCTTTGATGTTCTCATGAAGATTCTTAAAATTCTCACTAAGTCTCTTGAAGCTCTCATTAAGATCCTTGATCATACTTATAACCATTTCTTTGAACTCTGTATCTAGAAGTTTGCTTGTTTCCATCTCATTTAGTTCTTTTACTGGAGATTTTTTTTTTTTAATTTGTGACATTTGTTTCTTTGTCTCCATATTTTGGCTGCTGCCCTGTATTTGTTTCTATGTATTAGATAGAGCTGCTATGTCTTCTGGAATTTGTAGAGTGGCCTGTAGGATGGCATTGGGCACTCTTTCCCTTCCTTGGGTAGTGTTGGCTGAACGAATACCCTTCCCCCACCATGGAGCCACACAACCCAGCACCCACTCATCTGTTTTCCAGACAAAATCTCCCCAGGATATGCTCCAAAATTCTCAGCTCTTCACAGAACTCTGATTTCCCTGCACCATTGAATTTAGCAGAGCTGGGCCAGAGAATGGCAGGGCAGGCCCAGTGATTCAACAAGTGGGGGCGGAGCATGATGGCTGTGTGCTTGAGTTGGGGAAGAGTGGTTCACTTTTCAAAGCTACACAGTTCAACCATTTTATGAGTCTCCTCTAAGAGCTTCTACAGAAAAAAGAAAAGACGCACCCCAAGGTCTCTACTGAGTGCAACCAGCAGACCCTTATGCAGGACCCAAGCATGGCAGTGGTGTCACCAGTGGAGAACCGGACAGTGCATTCCCCCAGCTGATGCTGTTAGAGTAGAGGTGCTTGGCTCTGGGTAGGTGGTGTCTGGATATCTAGAAGACTTCCTTCTCTCTGAGGCAGATTGAATCCCCATTGATTTTCATGATCGGATGCTATGCAGGCTCCTCTACCTGTCTCTGTTGCTCTAGTTTGTGGACTCCTGCATAGTGTTGAAACCCCTCACTTCTAGGGAGTGGGGGTGGGGGGAGGGAATTTAGCAGCCAGTTATCACTCCAGCTTCTTAGCCACTCTTTCCATGTCTCCTCCCTTCCCAGTCTCTCCATGACTTCTTATGTAAATTCTTGATTATAGTATTTTAGTTCAGCTAGACTTCAGTTGGTTTTGCAGGTTGATTTTCTATAATTTAGCTGTAAATCTGATTTCGCCCCAGGAGCTGGTGAGTGTAGCTTCCATCTACTCTGCAGCCATCTTGGAATCTGGTATTTTATTCTTTTATGTCATTGTAAATGTAATTGCTTTTTTCATCCCTCTCAATTGTTTGTTATTAGTGTATAGGAACAGATGTCTATATATTAATTTTGTATCCTGATACTTTTCTGAATTCTTTTATTAACTCTGTTAATCTGCAAATAGTATCAGTTTTGTTTCTTTCTTTCCTATTTAGATATTTTTTTTTTTTGCTGAGGCTAGGACTTCTAGTACTGTATTAAATAATAGTGATGAGAGTGGTGGGCATTCTTCTCTTGTCCTGGATCTTAGAGAAAAATGGTTTCAACTTTTACCATTGAGTATGGTATTAGCTGTGGGCTTGTTAGATATAGACTTAATCAGGTTGGGGTAAAGTTCTGCTATGACCACTTGATTGAGAAGTTTTATCATACATAAATGTTGAATTTTGTCAAATGCTTTTGCTGCACTATTGAGATAATCATACAATTTTTATGCTTGGTTTTATTGATATGATGAATCACACTCATTGTTTTGTAGATGTTGAATCACCTTTATATCCCTCTTATAAACCCCACTTAATCATAGTGTATAGTCCTTTTAATGTACTCTTTTGTTCAATTTTCTAGTATTTTGTTGAGAATATTGGCATTTATGTTCAACAGGAAAATTGGCCTGTAATTCCCTTTTTTTCTTTTCTTTTTAATTTGTAAGTGTTTTTGTCTGATTTTGGTATCTAGGTAATGCCAGCTTCATTGAATGAGTTTGGAAACATTCTTTCCTCTTCAATGTTTTTTGAATAGTTTGAAAAAGATAGGTACAAATTCTTCTTTAAATATTTGATAGAATTCACCTATGAACATGTCTGGTTTTGAGCTTTTATTACCTGGTAATTTTTCTTTTTTACTAAGAATTCTCTGTGTCTTCCTGGTCTTAGAGGTTGTATGTTCTTAAAAATGTATCTATTTCTTCTAGGTTATTGAGTTTGTTGTTATATAATTTTCACTAGAGGCCCGGTGCATGAAATTCGTGCATGGGGTTGGGGAGGATGTCCTTCAGCCCAACCTACTCCTTCTGCAATCTGGGACCCCTTGAGGGATGTCTGACTGCACGTTAAGCCTGATGATCCTAGAACTTCTGGCTCTCAACTGCTCACCTTCCTGCCTTCCTGATTGCCCCTAACCGCTTCTTCCTGCCAGCCTGATCACCCCCTAACCATTCCCTGGCTAGCCTGATTGATGCCTAACTGCTCCCCTGCCAGCCTATTTGCCCCTAACTGACCTCCCCTGAGGGCCTGGGCACCTCTAACTGCCCTCCCCTACAGGCTTGATCTGCCCTCTCTTGCAGGCCAGATCACTGCCAACTGCCCTCCCCTGCTGGCCATCTTGTGTCCCCATGGGAGCAGGATCTTTTGATCACATAGGGGCAGTCATCTCGTGTGTTAGAGTGATTGTCAATCTGCATATTAATCTTTTATTAGATAGGATAAAGGCCTGGTGCACTGGTGGGGGCTAGCTGGTTTGCCCTGAAGGGTGTCCTGGATCAGGGTGGGTGTTCGCTTGGGGCATGGTGTGGCCTGGACGAGGGGCCTGTGGTGGTTTGCAGGCCAGCCATGCCCCCCGGTGACCCAAGCGGAGACCCTGATATCTGGGATTTATTTATCTTCTACAATTAAAACTATGGCCACAGATAGAGCAGGAGGGAGGCTTGGGTTGCCCCTGGCAATGGAGGAGCCAAGCCTTCTGATTTCACAGTTATTGAAACTTTGTTGCCTTAAATGGAGGTCTGGGTGGGCCAAGGTGTGTGGGAAGCTTGGCTTCCTCCATCACCAGGGGCAACCCAAGCCTCCCTCTTGCTCTTTCTGTGGCCATAGCCATCTTGGTTGGGTTAATTTGTATACTCGCTCAGATTGTCTGGTGGGCTTGGCTGGTAGGTGTGGCTGGTGGGTGTAGCGGAGGTACGGTCAATTTGCATGTTACTCTTTTATTAGATAGGATAGCATTCTTTATTGATCCTTTGTATTTTTGTAGTATCAGTTATAAACTCTCCTCTTTCATTTCATTTACTTGTTTTTGTTTTCTTTTATGCTTAATGAATATTAACTAGAGGCTTGCCAATTTTACTTATCTTTTTAAAGAACTAGTACTTAGTTTTATTAATCTGTTTTTACTGTTTTCTCTTTTCTATTTCATTTCTTTACACTCTGATTTTTATTACTTCTTTCCTTCTAGTTACATTGAATTTTGTTTATTCCTCCTTTTCTAGTTTCTTTAGGTATAAAGTTAGATGGTTTATTAGGGCTTTTCTTTCTATTTATTAAGTTAAGCCTGTATATAGTGATAAACTTTCTTCTTATAATTGCTTTTGATGCATTCTACACATTTTGTAGCATTGTGTTTTTATTTTTCTTAAGGTAGTTTTTAACTATTCAAAACTCATTCTTATTTGTTTTCTTCTTTGATCCACTGGTTGTTAAGAAACATGTTATTTAATCTTCTTGCATTTGTCTTTTTCCCCAGTTTTTCCCCTGTAGTTGATTTCTAATTTCATGGCCATTTTATTTTTATTTTTAAATTATTTTTTTAAATTTCTCTATTGATTAAGGTGTTACACATTTGTCTTTATTTCCCCATTATCCTCCCCATGCATCCTCCCACTCATGCCCTCACCCCCCTGTTATCTGTGTCCATTGGTTAGGCTTATATGCATGCATACAAGTCCTTTGGTTGATCTCTCCCCTTTACCCCCACCCTCTCCTACCTTCCCTCTGAGATTTGATGGTCTGATTGATGTTTCTCTTGTCTCTGGATCTGTGTTTTTTTTCCATCATTTTATGTTGTTCATTATATTCCACAAATGAATGAGATCATGTAATATTTCTCTTTCACTGACTGGCTTATTTCACTTAGAATAATGCTCTCCAATTCCATCCTTGCTGTTTCAAATGGTAAGAACTCCTTTTTTTACTGCATCATAGTATTCCATTGTGTAGATGTATCACAGTTTTTTAATCCACTTATCTGATGATGGGCACTTAGGCTGTTTCCAAATCTTTGCTATTGTAAATTGTGCTGCTATGAACATAGGGGTGCATATATCCTTTCTTATTGATGTTTCTAGTTTCTTGGCATGTATTTCCAGAAGTGGGATCACAGGGTTAAAATATTCAAGAGGAAGGAACACTTTCAAGTTCATTCTATGAAGCCAGCATCACCCTAATGCCAAAAATCAGATAAAGACAATACAATGAAAAAGAATTGCAGGCTAATATCCCTCATGAACATAGATGCCAAAATCCTCAATAAAATTCTAGCAAATCAGATCCAGCAGTAGATCAGAAAGATCATACACTGGTGGTTGGCAAACTCATTAGTCAACAGAGCCAAATATCAACAGTACAATGATTAAAATTTATTTTGAGAGCCAAATTTTTAAAACTTAAACTCCTTCTAATGCTACTTCTTCAAAATAGACTCACCCAGGTCATGGTATTTTGTAGAAGAGCCACACTCAAGGGGCCAAAGAGCCACATGTGGCTTACAAGCCGCAGTTTGACGACCACTGTCATACACCATGACCAAGTAGGATTTATCCCAAGGGTGCAGGGATAGTGCAATATCTGCAAATCAATAAATGTGCTACATCACAGAAACAAATTGAGAGATAAAAATCACATAGTCATATCAATTGATGAAGAAAAAGCATTTGACAAAATCTAACACACTTTCTTGATAAAAACTCTTAGCAAGGTGGGAATAGAAAGGACATACCTCAACTAAATAAAAGCCATATATGACAAACCCACAGCCAACATCATACTCAATGGGTAAAAACTAAAATCCATTTCCCCTAAGAACCAGGAACAAGACAGGGAGGCCCACTCTCACACTCCTGTTCAACATAGTACTAGAAGTACTGGCCATTGCAATCAGACAAGAGGAAGAAATAAAAGACACCCAAATTGGAAAAGAAGTAAAACTGTCCTTATTTGCAGATGACATGATACTGTACATAGAAAACCCTAAAAACTCCATCAAAAATTATTAGACTTAATAATTTAATTTGGCAATTTAGCAGGATACAACATTAACACCAAGAAATCTATGGCATTTCTATACACCAATAATAAATTTACAGAAAGAAAGACTAAAAAAAAAAAGTATTTCATGACCATTTTAGTTAGAATACTGGAAAATATTCCATATGAATTAGAGAAAAATGTGTAAGGAAAAGCTCTTTTAATGTTTATTTTGCCTAGAAAGAGTGAAATGAAAGGGGGACAAATTTTCATTTACAATTTACTTTCTCCCAGATTTCACAATGTGAGAGTCATTCTTAAGGCAAATCACAAAGTAAACTAGGTAAGTGGTTTATCACCATCATCACATTTGAAATGGCAGAATCATAGAGCTGAAGGCTGAAGGTACCTACTGTAGCTTGGCCAATGTTACCTATAGGAAGTAAACAGTGAAATCAAGGCCTATGGCTAAAACAAAGCTTTGTACGTCTGTAGGTCCTAATCAAGTGTGGTGAGACAATATTTTGAAATATTAACTGAGGGTGATTCTAGTACAGATAGTCCCTGACTTACAATGGTTAAAATAACAATTTTTCAACTTTATGGTGGTGTGAAAATGATAAGCAGTTGATATAAACTTTACTTAAAATTGTGATCTTTTCCTGGGAGGGTGATATGCTACATGATACTCTCTCATGAAGTGGGGCAACAACAGTGAGAGGATTTTGCTCAACTCTAGGTTAATGTAAGTATTCTGAGTACATATTAAATAGGTTAGGCTAAGTCATAATGCTCAGTAAATTAGGTGTATTAAATACATTTTTTTTACTTTAAATATTTTCAACTTATGAGCTTTATTGAGACATAATCCCTTCATAAGTTGAGAAGCACCTTTATTTTCCTGGGTGGCTTGGTTCTGGCTTCCTGTCAGTAAACTAGGCCATTCTGGGTATATTTTCTTAGAGAACATAAGTCACAGAGCAAGCATAGGAAAATAAGTCAAATATTGGCTCTGGGTTCTGAAATCCTAGATAGCTGCCCACCCAGAGGGGAACAAGATTTCATGGATTGGGAAGCATCATGGAATTGTAGGTTGCATATAGAAGCTTTTGTGTGGATATTCCCCAAGAAAAAGGAATTGAACCCAGTTCTTATCCATATCAAGCCTTATGGAAATGTGACTACAGAGCCCCAAATAGATTTGTAAGAACTGGATGTACACAGGACCTGCATCTTGCTGGTGGTGCTCAGAGGAGCAATAACTGTATAGGGAGGAAGGGTCTTGAATAGCCAGCTACATGTTTTTCTCAGCTCAGCATGGCATACAGAAGTAAATGAATTCCCAAACTCCAGAGAGGAACACAGGAGAAGCAAAAGTAGAGACAAGATAGGAACATGGATGGGGCAACAGTGAACTTGTTGGATGATAACGAGGGCCAGTGGTGAGGGGCACTCAGGTGCCATCATAGATAGCTAATGATGATGACTGGGAGCTCAGTGTCTACCATCTCGGCCCTGCATCCTTGGTACAACTCAACCTCCCCAAGAATCCTGAAATGACTGGGTTAAGCTTCTGACACCCCTTCAGCAAAAGCTCTCAAAATAGAATTTTAGTTGGGATATAAAAAAAATAAAGTCATACTTTTAACACACAAGATTCTGAGTGTGAGATTTAAGCTTGCTTTTTGAACAATACAGGAAAATGTCATTTAATGACGTCTGGCAAAGAATGGGCACGTCTCTGCAGAAATCAAGATGCCCGTAAACTTAGGCCAATAAAGAGGAGTTTGTTGAAGGGACACACAAAAATCTTTTAGAGACCCAGGGAAGAAAAGTAAAGCAGTGTCTAAGAGAATTCTTGGAAAGTGAAAAATGAGGCTTTTTTCTTTTTTCATTTTTTAAAAAATCCTCCCCTGAGGGTATGTTTTTATTGATTTTTGAGAGTGAGGAAGGGGGAGAGAGATGTAGGAGAGAAACACTCATCAATTGCCTCCTGTACACGCCCTGACTGGGGATCAAACCCACAACCTATGTATGTGCCCTGACTGGGAATTGAACCTGCAACTATATGGGACAGTGCTTTAACCAACTGAACTACCTGACCAAGATAAAGCTTATTGCACTGTTTCAATGTGGACACACCATTTTTTTTATTTCTCCCTGTCTGCCTTTCCCCTCCCTCTTTGTTCTTCCCTTCTTCGGCCACCCCAGCCTTGGAAGCCTGTGATAGCCCAGCTCCTAGTCTCATGCTTGTTTACTTGCCCCACTGAAAGAGGTCCTTTATGTCTCTCAGTTCCATATTTATACAGTAAGATGAGGCTATTGGTGAGGCATCATCAGCTACAGTTAGAGCAGCTGGGTAGGGATGCCGTATGGCACAACTCTAGGAGGCATCTGCCAAATCATACTCTGTAAATGGTACTCCATGTATTTGTGTAGAACACATTCTGCATGTCCACCTAGATGCAGTGGTCCTGGCTAAAAGCCTTGCTCTTCTTCTGTTTCATAAATGTAATAAAATGGTAGGACTTGTTGTTTGACTTGAGTGAAACTCCCGCAAAGGTACATTTAGTGACCATGCACATGTGTGGAGAAGGACAGAAGGGCCAACCTTGGCAATTATGAATGTTTATGGCAATCAGAAGGAAGTTACCTCGAAAACTTGGTTTGTTACCTGGTTAGTGCAATGGTTAGAGGATGGGTTTTGATGATCAACAGACCTGTGTTCAAATCTCAATTCTGCTTATAAAATGAGATGTTGGTGAGGTTACTTGATTTTCATTAGTTCCTGTGTCTTCATAGTTAAGTCAGAATGATAATTAAAAAAAAAATTAAAGTCTTTAATATTTAAATAAAGTATTACATAAGTCTCCTTTTTCCCCCCTTGACCACTCCCTGGCTGTTCCCACCCCCAAGCACATGTCCCCACCCCCCATCTGTGTCCATTGGATATGCTCATATGCATGCATATAAGTTTTTTGGTTGATCTCTTACCCTCACCCCCCGTCTTCCCTCATAGGTTGGACAGTCTGTTCAATACTCCTATAATCTGGTTCTATTTTTGTTCATTAGTTTATGTTGTTCATTATACTCCACAAATGAGTGAGATTACGTAATATTTACTTTTCTCTGACTGGCTCATTTCACTTAGCAAAATGCTCTCTTGGTCCATCCTTGCTGTTGCAAATGGTAGGAATTCCTTCTTTTTAACAGCAGTGAAATATTCCATTGTGTAGATATACCACAGTTTTCTAATCCACTTATCTGCTGATGGGTACTTAGTCTGTTTACAGCTAAGTAAATTGTAAATTGTGCTGCGATGAACATAAGGGTTCATATATACTTTTTGATTGGTGTTTCTATTTTCTTGGGATATATTCCTAGAAGTGGGATTATTGGGTCAAATGGAAGTTCCATTTTTATTTTTGAGGAAATGCCATACTGTTTTCCTCAGTGGCTGCACCAGTCTGCATTCCCACCAGCAGTGCAAGAGGGTTCCTTTTTCTCCACGCAGGATGATAATTTCTATCCTACAGGATTCTTATAAGGATTAAAGGATTCAATGTATTTAAGGAATTTGGGTCATTATCTGTTGCTTTACAAGTGCCAATAAATGCCAGATATTATCAGTTCCATTCTTATTGACTAGAGGCCCAGTGCACGAATTTGTGCACAGGTGGGGTCCCTTGGCCTGGGTGGCAATCAGGGCCAATCAGGACCATCTCGCTCAGTCCAGATTGGGGCAGATCATGGTAGGACTTGTTGTTTGACTTGAATGAAACCCTCATAGGAGGTTGGGCCCCAGGAGGTTGGCTATGGGAATGAACTGACCACCAGGGGGCAGCTCCTGCACTGAGCATCTGCCCCCTGGTGGTTAGTGCGCGTCATACCTCCAGCTGGTCATCCAGTTGTCTATTCATAATGGTCACTTAGGCTTTTATATTTTGTTCATATATAGAGATAATAAACCATATAAACCACACAGTCATAAAATGTTGACCCATTATATGAAAAACAGCTCTTTATCTACATTCAAGGTAATTACTGTGTGCTTGTTTAAGGCCTATGTAGCTAAAATCAGAGCTGCAATGTTTTTCCAAAATTGATACGTCATAATTAGTGACAATTATGATAATGATGATGATGATGATGATGGTGATGAAGAAGATGATGAAAAAGAAGAAGAAATAAATCTGGATAAAATTTTGTCTAAGGCTTGTGTGGTGTAGGTGTGTATTATATCTGATTTTTATATTATTTAAAAATGTTTGTCTTAATGACTGTTCCTTTATCATCTTGACCCTATTGTGACATCTAGCAAGATGTGATTTTTTTCTCAAGTTACATGTCTCATAAACAAAATATATGTTTATATCTAGTCTACCCAAACTACTAATTATGGGCATCTCTTTCTATAGCTCACTATTAATCGCTCATGTCTTTGGGGTTATATAGAAAACAATTTATGTTACAAAATAAAATCCTCCCTTAAAATGTCTTTCCTAGGAGTGAAGAGGGAGGAAATAACAAACTGTTATTATTTTCCCTTACATGGATCTAAATATTAACATTCCCTTAGCTTTAAAGATTATTTTTATGCCGCTCCTTTATAAACAATCAAAGTATACTAACTCGTCTGTTGTGTCGGGTTCTGTTGACAGCATACCCAAACAATTAAGTTTAAAAAAAATGAGAAAATCAATTCAGTAGGTTACTTGGTGTTGTATGGAGAAAATAAAAGTGTTTGAGTAGTTTAAGACATTTTAGAAAGCATAGCAGGTAGTAAATAGAATGGAAGATTTAAACATAGCCTAAGGATCCCTCACACAGTGAAGGTAGTTGTTTCTAGATCTCATTACAATGTATAAACTCCTAAAACTCCAGGAGGATAGTCTCAGCAGCAGTAGTAGTTACAGGAGGAAGAATTGGAGAAGTGGGAAGAACCAAGATGTGAAGAACAGTAACAAGGACTGATAGTGATGGAATGTTTCCTGTTTCTCAGTTATTGATAAGCATTCTCCACCAATTTTTCTCAGCAATTCTGGGAAGTAGACTTCTTATACCCTCCTAACACAGTAGGAAACTGAATTCAGAGGTCTGATTAACCAAATGCCAGAAAAGGGACTGAGACCAAGGGCCCAAAACTAAAACTGCAATCTTGCCTTTCAGTCTGGGATTTAGAAGTGGTATCTTATAAGTTCTGCTTGGACTGATTTGTTGAGGAAGGGTAAGTCCCTTAGGCAGGAACCTTTGTCTCCAGGCAACACACTCCCTGACACCAGGTGCTCTTTGAGCTCTTTGAGCAACGTTCTTCTACCCCCTGACTGGAAAGCAGGTGATCTTCCTCCAAGGGACCCTGATGGACACAGAAGTCATGAAGCAGTCACATAAGGCAAGTGAGGTACATGTCTTAGGTACAACATTTAAGGGGCCACCAAAAATTCAATAATCATAATAAATATGTTAATATGCTATTTTAAAATGTGTGAATATTGAACAGTTAATGTAAAGTATTTTTAACAATCTATATCTAAACAAAATATTAATATATAATATAGAGGCAGAAACAGTAAGGCCACCTAGTGCCAGGTCTCTGAATGCAGACCAGACAAGACAGTGGGCCTGATGTTGGCCCTCACTCAGCTCATGGCCACCTCTGCTGTGCTCACCTCCACAGGGCCTTCTTGGGTCTTTCTGTCAGGTTCTCTAGACCACTGCACACACAGGCCTCCATCACACAGTCAGCATGAAGGAAAGGAGCCTGAATAAGTCTGTATAGCAGTGCTTCTGCAGACATCACCAAAATAGTATTTCTTCATTCAGTGCTATTTTCATCCAGTGAGATGGCATTTTCCAGTGATACGCTAAAACTGTTGAGTCTCTTCCCTTCCACATTTTCTTTCCAAAGTTTAACTAAGTGAGTTGTTTTAAAAAAGAGACAGTCATTGCCTTTCCAGTTTTAGACCTGTGCATCAGGCTCACTTGGTTTCCTTTTTTAAAATTTACTGCTTGGGGTGTCAACTTAAGAAAACACAGCTCTCCTGCTGGCACATCAGCTGGGACACATGTGTACGGCTGACCGCTCCCAAATGTGCTGCAGACTTGTCCCGTCCTAGTGACCTTGGGCTTTGAGGACTTGACCCAAAAGCCATACTATTGAATATGAATATAACCGCTTCCTACCCCAAATGACATTTTATTTATTATTTTAAAAACATTTTTTGGACTCCTCTAATCCTTAGGGACATTTACTTGATGAATAGCAAATAAGTTTTCTAACCAGACTGTTGTTATAAATATCAATGGCATTAATTCAAGCCATTTGCATCAGAAATATTTTTTTCCCCTGGAGGAAAAAGGGTGGTTGACTTAACCTCAACATTTGGGACACGATTTTCCCTAAAATAACCACAACATCAATCTTTTTTTTCCCCTGCTGGTGTGTCAATTTTTTTAATGAGAGGCTGGGTCCTTCAGTACCCTTGGTCTCCATAGTAATAATTGCATGTGTTTATTCTGGCTTACCGAAGTAAAACACTGAGTAAAAAGGTCAGTGACTCATTTTTGATTGGGGGTATTCTAATTAGAGGATGATTATTTAAAAGTTGATCACTAACACAAAGATACTATGTGTTTAAAAATAAGATCCATGGCAAGCATTTTGAATGAAAAAATGTAAAACTTAGATGGATGTTTTTAAACTCTGGCTCTTTCTTTGCAGGGGCAGGTGTTTTCAAGATTATTATTTTTCATCCATGTATAACCAACCTTGACTTCCTGCCATTCCCTGCTGGTACCAGGATCTGAGTAATGCATTAAGTAATGGATTAAAGTTTCTAGAATGACTAATGCAGTTAGTTATAGGAGTCTATTTGAACCTATGGTCTATGCCTCTGATATGAAGCAAATCAATACAGTAAAGTCTGAGGTGGCCACTGGTGGGCCAGGAAAGGCAGAAACACTGCTTGAATCTCAATCTTTCCATCTCCTTTGTCACTTTGAGTTCTGCTCTGGATCTGCAGGAGGGCAGAAAGGGGCCTGGAGTACTATGTGATTGTTTCCTGAGTTTGCCATTGTTTGATCTAGTAGGTATCTTGCCTCTCTCTCCACAACAGCAAAATCTGTATCATTAGGCAATTTGAGGGGATTAAATGCAATAATAATGTACGTAGTGCTCTTAGTACAGGTATTTAGTAAGCACCAAATAAATGCTGGCTTTATAATTACTTTTTACCTTCATTATTAGATTAGCACTTTAGCCTTTGGATTGCTCTCAAAGGAATTGTTCAAAATGAATTTAGGCTGTGAGTGGAAAGTGAAATATCCATTTTAGAAGGCAGCAACGTAATTGGAGCAGTTGTGGATATGTCAGTCTGTGAAGAATACTATCTCCCTTCCCCTTCTCCATGAAGCTTAGTTCTCTCAAAGCTGAAAGCTATGGGGCATTTTGTCCTCTTGAACCCAGACTCAGGTGGACTGGCTCCTAGAACTAAGGGTAACACTTGGGTGGCGAATCAACCTCTCACTTCCCAGATGGCTGTATGTTGATCAATGTTACAATATACAAGCATGAGAAATCTAAAAAGGTTGAGCTCATAGAACCAGAGAGTAGGATAGTGGTTGCCAGGGCCTGGGGTGAGGAAAATGGAGAGATGTTGGTCAATGGGTATAATCTTTAAGCTAGAAGATGAATAAGTTCTGAGGATATAATGTACAGCACAGGACTATAATATACTATATGTGTATTTGAAATTTGCCAAAAGGTTGATCTTAAATGTTTTTACCGTACACACAAAAACGGTAATTTTAAGATGATGGATGTGCCAATTAACTCGATTGCGGTTATTAAATCATCACATTGTACTCCCTAACTCTATATAATTTTAGTTGTCAATTATAATACAATAAAGATGGCAAACATAAAATAAAGCATGGACAGATTCAGTCTTAGCTGGCAAAATTGGAATTCAGCTACATCCCCATGGCCCCATATCAATGGGCAAACTTTGTATGATTCCGTGAGATCTGTGTGGACACAGGTGTGTGGGATTGCAGAAAAATTGCAAAGAGTTTTAGATAGAATTTTGAGCATTTGCATGAGGTGTTTTTCCCTTTGATGGTTCTTAGTAAACTCTAGATTCTGGAAGCCAAGCTTTTATTCACCCATTCACTTAGTTAACAAATATTTGTGCCTGTGATGTGTCAAGCAGGTGGCCAAGGCATCTGTGAACATGAGTGACATGATTTTCCTGTTTTGGAGCTTATGGTCTAAGTTGGAAAGATAGTAAAACTTTAAAAAAGAAAGAAAGAAAGAAAAATAATTGCAAATATTATGAAAAAAGGAAAAAAGTGTGCTAAAAAGCATTTGTAGGAGAGCCTTGACATCTCCATATTGTTTTAAAAGGAAGCCTTCTGTAGCTAGTAAGGATGGAGGTAATGCTCTAATTACTTCCTCTTAGTAAAGACTATGGGATGATTTCTCATCAATTGTTGATACCAGCCTCATCTTTCCTCTTGGTTTATGCAATAGACTGCGCAAAATCATCTTTAGTGCTGCTCTTTTTTAGTTGTAAATAATAATGTTGCTAGAGTCTCTGTTATGTGCTAAAATTACTATCTTTATCTTCATTTTAAGAAAACACAGCTTTGTAAGCCAATTTTCTCACAAGAAGCTGTTTCCTTCACAAAGCATCTCATGGGTCAGTTTAGGAATGTTTTATTTTTATTTTATTTTTTAAAAATATATTTTATTGATTTTTTACAGAGAGGAAGGGAGAAGGAGAGAGATAGAAAGTTAGAAACACCGATCAGCTGCCTCTTGCACACCCCGTCCTGGGGATGTGCCCGCAACCAAGGTACATGCCCTTGACCAGAATCGAACCCGGGACCTTTCAGTCCGCAGGCCAACACTCTATCCACTAAGCCAAACCGGTTTTGGCAGGAATGTTTTAAAAAATGCAGTTGAATGGTCCTGTTTTATTCATTTCTGAAGAATAGTATGTTTCTGGGGAGAAATATTCTAGGTAAGATATCTACACTAGGTGTTTGAATGCCTGGAAGGCATTTTTAGCTCTTCTAGGACTCAGGCATCTGCTAATAATTCTTTGAGACTTAGAACCCACATCTAACCCTGTTTGTTAAAGTTGTTGCAGAGAAAACTAGAGAGTCCCCAAAACAAAACAAAAATATTTGATGACAAATACTTAAATTATTTTGCATTAACTTATAGATTCTACCTTATAAGTTAGTGCAAAATAGATGGCTATAAGTCCAGTTTGTTTCTAAACAAAAGGGTAAAATGATACAGGAATTCCTTGGCGGGAATATTGTACATATTAAAAAATATGCTATGCTTCTCTTTTCTATTTTTAGACCATTGTAGTTCAAAATGACTTTTAAAAATCTTGAAAACAATTATGCAATCTTCTTTCCTTGAAATATTAAGAAATATTGTAGGTATATAGAGAATTCACGTGCACATCTGTTGAGCTAGCATATCCATTCATAGAGAATGCAACAGCCTGAGTCCATTGTATTGGTCTGAGGGCCTGACCCTCTTCAGCTACGTGGAATGTGAGCAGTAAGCATCTGGTGCCAAGTTTGAGTCATAGAACCTGGTAGTAGGTCTGAAGACAAATTGTGATGCACTGGTTCTGTAAAGTTTTAAAAAATATTCTTTAAATACATTGAGAATTATGTTCAAAAGAAAATATTAGTACACATGCTGAAGGGATGACCAGATGTTTCTATCAGAGGAAGTTCTCTTGTAGCTCCTACCTCTCCATGGTGAAAGTAACACTGCACTTCACAGCTAACTCGTTAAAAATAAGGGATGCCCAGTTGCAAGATAGAGTTTAGAAGGTGTCTGTGTTTCAGAATAGTCAATTTGGCTCATGAGGTTCAAATATATTCTGGAAGAAGATGCTTTTTTACAACTTTAGGCACTAAGCAGTAAGTCCAAAAGATTATTATGATTGGGCTCACTTCCAAGATTCCAGCCCTATAATCCCTATTGCTTATGTTACTCCTCATTTAGTTCTTTCTGTACCTTTCTCAAAGCAAACTCTCTTCCCCACATTTGTTGGCTCTGTTATTTTGGGGCTCTTTCTCCAAATGTGGAAGTAGTTCTTAAATATTGATGTGCCTCAGAATCAGTTGCAGATCTTGTTATAAATATTACAATCTCTAGGGTAATAAATAAAAATGGTACAAGAATATATAACTAAAAAAGCAGCACTGCTATTCACCACTTAGTAGCAATTATACTCATGTTTGGAAAGTACTTTTATAATGTTCACGAAACTTTTGCACAATTTAAATATTTCCCTATTTCAGCATCCATGGTTCACTCATTGCTCAAGTGCCTGTTTGGTTATCAAACCTAATATCATAAACTTCCTTCATCATTTTCCCCTTCTTCTGTAATTACAGGAAACAATATATATATATATGACCCTAATATGAAAATAGACCAAACGGCGGAACAACCAAACGAAGGAACAACCAGTCAGCTATGATGTGCATTGACCACCAGGGGGCATGCACAGAACATGGCGGATGTCGGCAGCAGGAACATGGGGATATTGGCTGTGGCAGGATAGTGGAGCAGGGAGTGGGGTTGCCAGATCAAGGTGGGGCGAGCTTCTGGTGGTTTACATCTGCTGTCAGTGTCAGCCCTGCTCGTGGTGCTAGCCCCGATTGCTTGTCAAGCGTTAGCTGCCAGCCCTGATTGTGCCTCAGGGCTTCTCCCCCTCTCTCTAATCCTGAGGGATAATTGGGGCCCACGGCGGTCCTGATTGCTTGGCGCTGTCAGCAGGTGCGAGCAGCAACTGTGGGCCCCGATCGCCCCTGAGGGCTTCTCCACCACCCCATGTTCCTGAGGAGTGATTAGGGCAGCAGCTACAGCTCTCACCTGCTGACCGCACTGACCCCACTCACAGCTGCTGCTGATACGTCCCCCAATTGCTCTGTGCTGTCAAGTGTGTGGGAGTGAGGCTGCCAGCAGATAGGGGGCCATGGCAGGAGGGGCAGGGAGGGGGCACAGAGGATGGGCCAAGACCCATCTCTGTGCCCATGGCAGCCCTATGGCCCACAGTTTCTTTCAAGGTGCATGAATTCATGCACTGGGCCCCTAGTGTTTAATGAACATACTCAAGTGTGTTCTGCCTCCTCCCACTCTAGCTATTCCTCCCATAGTTTCTGCTTATTTGTTCATTTGTTTCTTTATTCAAGCAGTCATGAAACATTTATCTGTAAAGAATCAATCACTGTGCTAAGTGATTTACATTTTCTTGAATTATCACAAACTATATGAAAGGTAGATATTATCCTACCTAATAGAAGAGTAATATGCAAATTAACCATCACTCCATAACAAGACATGCATAACATCCAATCAGGAACAAGTATGCAAATTAACCCCAACCAAGATGGCTGCAACCATGGAGTGACAGGATGCTTGGGTTTCTCTGACAATGGAGGAAGCCAAGTTTTCCGCACACTCTGGCAGGCCCAGGCCTCTGCTTAACATTACAAAGTTTCAATTATAGAAGAAAAATTCCAGATACCAGGGCCTCTGCTTGGGTCACTGGGGGGTGTGGCTGGCCTGAAAACCATCACAGGCCCCTTGCCAAGGCCACACCTCACGCCAAGGGAACCCCCACCCTGATCTGGGATACCCTTCAGGGCAAACTAGCTGGCCCCCACCTGTGCACCAGGCCTCTATCCTATCTAATAAAAGAGTAATATGCAAACTGCCCCTCACTCCAACACACAAGATGGCTGCCTCATGTGGTCAAAGTCCTGCCCCCATGTGGACACAAGATGGCCACCACAAGATGGCCAGCAGGGGAGGGCAGTTGGGGGTGACCAGGCTGGCAGAGGAGGGAAGTTGGAGGCAACAGGGCCTGCAGGGAAGGGCAGTTGAGGGGAACCCAGGCCTGCAGGGAAGAGTAGTTGGCAGGATACCAGGCCTGCAAGGGAGGGCAGTTGTGGGGGACCAGGCCTGCAGGGAAGAGTAGTTGGCGGGACACCAGGCCTGTGGGGGAGAGCAATTAGGGGTGACCAGGCCTGCAAGGGAGGGCAGTTAGGGGCAAACAGGCTGCAGGGGAGCAGTTAGGCATCAATCAGGCTGGCAGGGAAGTGGTTAGGGTGTGATCAGGCTGACAGGCAGAAGCAGTTAGGTGCAATCAGAAAGGTAGGCAGGCAAGCAGTTGGGAGCCAGCAGTCCTGGATTGTGAGAGGGATGTCCACTGCCTGGTGGGATCAGGCCTAAATGGGCAGTTGGATATCCCTCGAGGTGTCCCAGATTGAAAAGGGTACAGGCTGGGCTGAGGGATACACCCCCCATGCATGAATTTCATGCACCAGACCTCTAGTTTTATCTAATAAAAGGGTAATATGCAAATTATCTGTCACTCTGTCACAAGATAGTGGCACCCAGTCCTCTCAGCCCTGCTGGGAGTCCCCCAATCCCTGGGGGAGGGAAGTGAGCAGCTGCTGAGAGCAGGCAACATGAGTGGCTTGGTGGAATGTCTGCTTTGTCACCACGGCAACAAGGTAAGTGTTCTGCCCTCAGCTGCAATGGGCCTCTGGCCAGGCTAGGGTGCAGAACACTTGCACTGTCGCCCTGGTGATGAGGCAAGTGTTGTGCACCCAGTCGCAGATGAACCTCTGTGCCCTGGAGAGCCTCTGGGAAGTGGGTGCTGCTGAGTGGCTAGGCCCTGTAGAGAGCTACTGGTGCATGGATTTGTGCGCAGGGCTACTAGTTATAGATAAAAGCAGTGAGACTGAAGGAGAACTGTTTTGAAGTTTCACATGGCCGGACCATGATTGGGCTTTTCATTAGCTAGAGAGAAGTTTTTTGGTGATACTTCCAACTCTCTCCTGGAATAATAACCATGAAAGTTTACTGGTGCCCCAAAGAAAAAAAGAGGAGAGGAGAAAGCACAGAGCAAACACAAAACTTTATGAATTAATAAAAGTTGAAAATAACTTTGGGATGTGTGATGTGGAAACCTGTTTTTGATAACTGATAGAGCATATGAGATTACTTTTATTTTGATCTTACTGAATTTGCATACAAAGCGAAGAGAACACCCATTCTGCCTGACTGGAGGTAAGAACTAATAAGGCCTCTGTGAAGAATAAGTCAATAATTTTTTTTTAAAATTCTTTATTGTTGAAAGTTTTACATATGTCTCCTTTTTCTCCCATGGACCTTTCCCTTCCTGGTCCTGCCCCCCGAAAATGCCCCACCCTCCTATCTTCTGTGTCCATTGGTCATGATCTTATACATGTATACAAGTCCTATGGTTAAGCCTCTTCCTCCATCGTCCCACCCTCCCCTGCCTTCCCTCTGAAGTTTGATGGTCTGTTTGATGCTCTGTGTCTCTGGATCTATTTTTGTTCATCAGTTTATATTGTTAATTATATTCCCCAAATTAGTGAGATCATGTGATATTTATCTTTCTCTGACTGGCTTATTTTACTTAGCATAATGCTCTAAAAGCCCAACTATGATGTTGCAAAGGATGAGAGTTCTTTCTTTTTTACAGTAGCACAGTATTCCATTGTGTTGATGTACCATAGTTTTTTAATCATCTCCTCTGCTGATGGGCACTTAGGCTGTTATTAAAACTTAGCTATTGTAAATTTTGCTGCTATATCCTTTCTGATTTCCTGGGATATATTACTAGAAATGGGATTATTGAGCTAAATAGGAGTTCCATTTTTAATTTTTGTGGCAATTCCATACTATTTTCCACAGTGCTTGCACCAGTCTGCATTCCCACCAGCAATGTACCAGGGTTCCCTTTTCTTCACATCCTTGCCAGCACTTGTCATTTCTTGATTTGTTGATGATATCCATTCTGACAGATGTGAGATGGTACCTCATTGTCGTTTTAATTTACATTTCTCAGATTATTAGTGACTTTGAGCATGTTTTCATGTCTCTTGGCCTTCTGTATATCAACATTCAAAAAATGCCTTTTTAGTCATTTGCCCATTTTTTGATTGGATTGTTTATCTTTCTTTTATTAAGTTGTATGGGTTCCCTATAAATTTTGGAGATTAAACTCTTATCAGAGATAACATTGGCAAATATGTCCTGCCATGCAGTGGGCTTTCTTATTGTTTTGTTGATAGGTACTTTTCCTGTGCAGAAGCTTTTTATTTTGATGTAGTTTTATTTGTTTATTTTCTCCTTAGTTTCCATTGTCCTATGAGATGTATTGGTAAACATATTGCTACAACATAAGTCTGATATTTTGCTGCCTATGGATTCTTCTGCAGTTTTTATGGTATATGTCTTACTTTTAAGTCTTTTATCCATTTTGAGTTTATATCTGTGTATGGTGTAAGTTGGTGGTCTAGTTTAATTTTTTTTGCATATATCTGTAAAATTTTCCCAACACCATTTAGTGAAGAGACTATTTTGACTCCATTGTACACACTTGCCTCCTTTGTCAAATATTAATTGAGCTCAATGGCTTGGGTTGATTTCTGGGTTCTCTGTTCTGTTCCATTGGTCTATATGTCTGTTCTCGTGCCAGTCCCAGGCAGTTTTGAGGACAGTGGCTTTGTAATATAGCTTGATATCTGGTATCTTCTTTCTCAGAATTGCTGCAGCTATTTGGGATCATTTTTTATTCCAAATACATTTTTGGAGATTTTGTTCTAGATCTGTGAAATATGCTGTTGGTATTTTAATGGGGAGTGCATTAAATCTATAGATTGCTTTGGGTAATATGGCCTTTTTAATAATGTTGATTCAACCAATCCATAAACACAGAATATTCTTCCACTTGGTTTATGTCTTTTTCTATCTTTTTTTTTTCAATGTCCTGCCGTTTTCTGCATACAGGTCTTTTACCTCCTTAGTTAAATTTATTCCTATGTATTTTAGTATTTTTTATTGCAGTGGAAAATGGGATTTTTTTTTTTTTTAGTTTTTTTCTTTTTGTGAGTTCATTATTGGTGTATAAAAATGCCATAGATTTCTGGGTGTTAATCTTATATCCTGCTATACTGCTGAATTCATTGATTAAATCTAGTAGTTTTTTGATGGAGTCTTTAGGGTTTTCTATGTACAATATCATGTCATCTATGAATAATGACCGCTTTACTTCTTTTCCAATTTGGATACCTTTTATTTCTTCTTCTTGTCTGATTGCTATGGCTAGGATTTCTGATACTATGTTGAACAGAAGTGGTGAGAGTGGGCATCCCTGTCTCATTCCTGTTCTTAGGGGAAATGGTTTTAGTTTTTGCCCCTTGAGTATGATATTGGCTGTAGGTTTGTCATATTAGGCTTTTATTATGTTAAAACTGGAGGCCTGGTGCATGAAATTCATGCACGGAGGGTGGGGATGTTGTCCTTCAGCCCAGCTTGCACCCTCTCCAATCTGGGACATTCCTCTCACAATCCAGGACTGCTGGCTCCCATTTGCTCACCTGCTTGCCTTTCTGATTTCCCCTAATTGCTTCTGCCTGTCAGCCTGATCACCCCCTAACCACTCCCCTGACAGCCTGATTGATGCCTAACTGTTACTCTGCCAGCCTGTTTGTCCCTAACTGCCCCCCCTGCAGGCCTGGTCACTCCTCTCTGCCCTCCCCTTTAGACCTGTCCCTCCCAACTGCCCTCCCCTGTGAACTTGATCACTCCCAACTGCCCTCCCTTGCAGGCCTGGTCTCCTCCAACTGCCCTCTCCTGCTGACTATTTTGTGGTGGCCATCTTATGTCCACATGGGGACAGGATCTTTGACCACATGGGGCAGCCATCTTGTGTGTTGCAGTGATGGTCAATCTGCATTTATTATTCTTTTATTAGATAGGATAGAGGCCTGGTGCATGGGTGGGGGCCAGCTAGTTTGCCCTGAAGAGTGTCCTGGATCAGGGTAGGGGTTCCCTTGGAATGTGGGGTGGCCTGGGCAAGGAGCTTATGATGGTTTTCAGGCTGGCCATACCACCCAGATGACCCAAGCAGAGGCCCTGGTATCTGGGATTTATTTATCTCCTATAATTGAAATTTTGTAGCCTTGAGTGGAGTCCGGGGCCCTCCAAGGTGTTTGGAAAGCTTGGCTTCCTCCATCGCCAGAGAAACCTAAGCCTCCCTTATGCTCGCTTCATGGCTGTAGCCATCTTGGTTGGGGTTAAATTGCATACTTGCTCCTGATTGGCTGGTGAGTGTGGCTTGTGGGTGTAGCAGTGTGATGGTTAATTTGCATATTACTCTTTTATTAGATAGGATAAGATTCCTTTATTTCCACTTGCTGAGAGTTTTTATCAAAAAATTGTGTTGGATTTTGTCAAGTCCTTTTTCATCATCAATTGATAAAATTATGTGGTTTTTGTCTTTCAGTTTGTTTACATGATACATCACACATTTACTGATTTGCAGATATTGTACCAGATATGCATCCCTTGAATAAATCCCACTTGGTCATGGTGTATGATCTTTTTAATGTATTGCTAAATGTAATTTGCTAATATTTTATGAGGATTTTAGCATCTGTGGTCATCAGTTTTATTGGCCTATAATTCTTTCTTTGTAGTGTCTTTATATGGTTTTGGGGTTAGGGTAATGCTGGCTTCATAGAAAGAGCTTGGAAATGTGCCTTCACTTGAATTTTTTGGAATTATTTGAAGAGGATCGGTATTAGCTCTTCTTTGAATGTTTGGTCATAGCAGGTTTTTGTTTGCTTGAAATTTTTTGATTACTGCTTTAATTTCATCAATAGTTATCAGCTTAATCAGGGTTTTTGATTATTACTCATAGAGTTTTGGAAGATTGTATTTTTCTAGGAATATGTCTTTTTCACTAAGTTGTCCTATTTGTTGGAGGAGAGTTATTTGTAGTATTTTTTACTTTTTTTACAATCCTTTTTATTTCTGTGGGGCCAGCTGTTACATTACCTCTTTCATTTCTGATTTTGTTTATTTGGCTACTCTCTTTTTGTTTCTTGGTGAGCCTGCTAGAGGTTCATCAATCTTGTTTATCCTTTCAAAGAACCAGTTCTTGGTTTTATTGATCTTTTGTATTATTATTTCCTTATTTGTTTGTTTATTTTTTGTCTCTGTGTCATTTATTTCTGTTCTGGTCTTTATTATTTCCTTCCCTCTACTTCCTCTGGGATTTTCTTGTTTGCTCTTTTTCTAGTTCTTTAAGGTGTAGGGTTTGATAACTTATTACCAATTTTCTTGTTTTTTTGACGTAGCCCTGGAGTGGTATGAACTTCCTTCTTAGGACTGCTTTCATTGTGTCCCATAAATTTTGGATTGTTGTGTTTTCTTTGTCATTTGTTTCCAGGATTTTTTTTCCTTTGATCTCTTTGGTAACCTAATCATTGTTTAATAACATGCTATTTAATCTCCATGTGTTTAATTGTTTTTTATTGTTTTTATTATAGTTGATTTGCAATTTTATGCCATTGTGATCTGAGAAGATGCTTGATATAATTTCAGTCTTCTTGAATTTGTAGAGACTTAGTCTGTGCCCAAATATGTGGTCTATCTTTTAAAATGTCCCATGTGCACTGGGGAAGAATGTATATTCCATTGCTTTGGAGGAAATGTTCTGAAAATGTAAATTAAATCCTAGTGAGTCATTTAGGATTGCTTTTTCTTTTATTTTTTTGGCTCAAGGATTTATCCAATAGTGTCAATAGGGTATTAAAGTCCCCTTCTATAATTGTGTTGCTGTCAATCTCTCCCTGATATCTTCTGGAAGTTGTTTTATGTATTTGGGTGCCCTTGTATTGGGAATATATATGTTTACCAGAGTTATATTTTCTTGTTGAATCAATCCCTTTAGTATAATGAAGTTGTCTTCCTTATCTTTTGTAATGGCCTTCACTTTGAGGTCTATTTTGTCGGATATAAATATTGCTACCCCAGCTTTTTTGTATGTTTGTTTGTTTGTTTGTTTGTTTGTTTCCATTTGCCTGAAAATTTTGTTTCCATCCCTTCACTTTCAGTCTGTATGAGTCATTTGTTCTGAGGTGGGTCTCTTTTAGACAGCTGATATATGGGTAGTGTTTTCTTCTCTATTCAGCTACCCTATGTCTTTTGATTGAAGCATTTAATCCATATACATTTAAATTATTAATAGTTATTTGTTTGTTGCCATGTTTATTTTTTATGCCTTATTTACTTCTTTATCTCCTCCCACTTGTTTTTTTTACAGTAGTCCTTTTAACATTTCTTGCATTGCTGGCTTGGTGGTAATGAATTCCCTTAGCCTTTTTTTTTTTTTTTTAATCTGGGAAGCTTCTGATTTCCCCTTCAATTTTGAATTATAGACTTGCTAGATAGAGTATTCTTGGTTTCAGTACTTTGCTTTGCATTATTTTGTATACTTCATTCCATTCCCTTCTAGTCTGATGTGTTTCTGTTGAGAAATCTTTTGATAATCTTATGGGAGATCTTTTGTAGGTAACTTTCTGTCTCTCTCTAGCTGTCTTTAAGATTCTTACTTTGTTTTTGATGTTTATCAATTTAATTACAATGTGTCTTAGTGTTGGTCTTTTTGGGTTCATTTTGTCTGAAACTCTGTGTGCTTCTTGGACTTGTGTGTCTTTTTTCTTTCCAAGTAAGGGAAGTTTTCTGTCATTATTTATTCAAACAGCTTTCTATTCCTTGTTCAGCTTCCTCTCCTTTTGGGATCCCTATTATGTGGATATTTTTTCATGTCTTGTTGTCCCAAAGCTTCCTTAGACTCTTCCTTCTTTTTAATTTATTTTTCCAGTTGCTGCTCTGCTTGTGTGTGTTTATATACCTTGTTTTCTAATTTGCTGATTCAGTATTCAGCTTCTTCTAATCTACTGTTGAAACCTTCCACTGTGTTCTTTATTCCACCTATGTCATTCTTCATTTCCCTTTGATTCTTACATATATTGGTGAATTTTCATCCAGCTTTTCAGCATCCTTACTCTGAATTCTTTCTTTGACAAATTGCTTGCCTCCATTTCACTTATGTACTTTTATGGTGATTTGTCCTTTTCTTTCTTATGTGGGTTGTTTTTTGCCTCCTCATTTTTTTCTGTTTCTTTGTGATTATTTTTATGTATTAGAACAAACTGCTATGCCACCAAATTTTTTGAATCTGTCTTATATAAATGTTTTGTGGGATCTCGTGGTTCAGTCTTTTGGTCTTCTGGGCTGGGTATTATAGGGATGCACCCTACTTGAGATATTTGGGTTTTCTTGATGTTGTTAGTTTTTGAATATTACTGTTCCATTAGCAGATGGTGTCTCTTCCCAGGATGTCTGGTTATGTGGGTTGATCTCTACTATGTCATGCCAACTGCTGTGGAGGTGCTGTCTGAACAGCACAAAATACAACACAAAACATAACACAAAGGGGACAGAACATAAATATACACAAGACACCTATAACCTCAATGGAAGTAACCACCAAAGAAAAGAGAAAGAGAAAAGAGAGCAAAAATAGTAGTGAGAAAAAATGAGAAAAGAAAAAGAATGACTACAGGGAGACAACACAACAAAACAAACAAATAAAAAAACACAAACGAAAAATGCCCAGAAGAAAGGGGATGTGGGTAAAATATGTGGAGATAAAGATTAAAGACAAAAAACAAAGCTAAGGAATTGGATGAATAGGGGAAAAACCATAGTTCAGTATAGAGGAGGAAGAAAAGAATGAATGGATAAGAAGAAAATATTAAAAATAAAAAATTATTTATTCCTTTATTTATTTGAAAAAAATAATAGAGAAAAGAGCAAATAGGCCTGAATTTTGGAAATGAAACTAATTAAAAATTAGGAGAAGAAACAAGCAAAAGAGGAGAGGGAAAAAACAAAGAAAAAAAGGAAAACAAATTGAGTAACAAAGAAAGAGAAAAGAGCAAGGAGATGGAATAGGAGCAGGGAAGAGGAAATTAGATATATGAGTAAGCCACCTGAGACTACAATAATAATAAAGAAACAATAAAGCATATAAAGAAGATAACTTTTAACAAGGTATAAAAAGAAAGAAGAAGTAAAAGCTAAAGTGGGAGAAGGAGAAGAAAAAACAGAATGAAATAGGGGTAAGCAAGGAAGAAAAGGTGAAAAAAATAAAATGAAATAGAATAACAGTAAAAAAATAAAAGCCTATATAATAAAGAGGTAATATGCAAATTGACCCTCATGCCCTCACATAAGATGGGCACCTCTATGTGATCAAAGATGGCCACTCCTATGTGGTCAAATATAGCTGCCACAAGATGGAAGGCAGGAGAGGGTAGTTGTGGGTGATCAGGCCAGCAGGGGAGTACAGCTAGGGGCAAACAGGAGAGGGCAGTTAGGGGCAACCAGGCCAGTAGCAGATGCAGGTGGGAGGGACCAGGCCTGCAGGGGAGGGCTGTTGGGGGCAATTGGGCTGGCAGTGGAGCAGTTAGGCATTGATCAGGCTGGCAGGGGAGTGGTTAGATGGTGATTAGGCTGACAGGCAGGCGAGTGGTTGGGAGCAAGCAGTCCCGGATTGTGAGAGGGATGTACGACTGCCTGTTTAGGCCTGATCCCACAGTCAGACATCTCCTGAGGGTCCCTGATTAGAGAAGGTACAGGTTGGGCTGAGGGACACCCCTCCCCCCCAGTGCTCAAATTGTGTGCACAGAGCCTCTAGTAAAAAGTATAATACTAAAAAAATAAAAATAAAAAATAAAAAAAGGAAGTGTCTATCACTTTAGGACCTCACACTTGTGTTCTGTCTGCCAATTCTGGGCTTCCTGTTAGGTAGTTAAGTGCTGACCACTGTCAGACATTTTCTTTGTCAATTACCACAGTGTTGAAGCTCCAAGTTTTTCATCACTCCTCTGCTTGTGTCTCTTTCCACAGACCTTGACTATAAGTGGGTCAGATCAATCTTCCTGTATTGCCTGTCAGCTGTCAATCTTAATCACTCAAGTGTCTATTTCTATCAGGGATTTAGATGAGATAGGTGTTGTTTCACTATCCTGGGATCAGATGGATATATTTTATCGGACCCAGAGCCACTCCTCTGTGAGTGGCCCAAAATATAACTCTGGCTTGGTTGGTAAGAGATCTGTCTATGGAGACCAGTGGAGCTGGCTGGCACTGGAATTTTTATCAGTCTGGTTCCCAGAATAGTATGGTGGAGAGGCCTCTTTTCCAACCCAGGCACTGAGCTATTTGTGGGTATTCAGAGCCTTTGTATTTTTTTGTATAGCTCAAAATGTAGGTAGAGTGTGGCAGGCTGTATTCCCTGTCTTGAGACCACTAGGAGGAGCTAGCTCTTCTGAGGAGAGATGACTGCCTTGGTTTGGAGGTTTACATAGAGTCTTGCTGTCTTGTCTCCCACAGCCTCTCCTCAGGGTCCACAGATCCATGCCACTCCTTACAGTGGAGCCTCAGGTAAGTTTTTGTAACTGAAAAGTTCAATATTCTGGGTTTTGTGAGTAAAAGCAAAAGCAAAACAACCACAAAACTGTGGATTTCTTTCTCCCTCACCCCAGCACTGTGCCACTTAAGCTGCTTTTCAGGCTGTCTTTCGGGGTGCAGCCCCTTGTGGCTGTGGTTCCAGGTCTAGATTCCCCCAGCACTAGCAGCCCTGCTGGTTTTCTTTTTCACAATTGGTTATTACACCTGCCACCAAGATACGACTTTGGTGCAATGCAGCCTCCACCTCCCCCTCTTGGTCCCGGGGGCCAGGCATCACTCCTCAACTCAGATCATCCCTCCTGCTGTTCTCTAGGCATCATCTGCCCTTTCTTATTGAAAATTGTCTCCTCTATTTGTGTCTAATTTGTTAATTTCAGATGTTCTCTGATTTAGTTGCTTTTCCAGTATGACCCTAGGGGGAGTTGTGCAACACATCTGCCTATTCAGGTGCTATTTTATTCTCCTCCTTAATTACAGGTGTTAGGTGATTTGGGTAGTTTTTGTACAAGTTAAAAGAGAACACAAATCACCAGGGATCTTGTTAAAAAATGTTCTGATATTGTAGGTCTGGGTGGGAGCCTGAGAATCTGCATTTCTAATAAGCTCCCAGGTGATGTCCTGGACTACACTTTGAGAACCAGGATATAATATGCCTGGGAACTACTTGCACCCGGAGATAGTCTGGGTGGTGGGGTGCTATCTGAGGCTGATAGCCATGGTCCCAGGATATCAGTACATAGATTTAGATAGAACACTTGGAATTGAAGCCAGCTTTATACTGTTGGGGGCTAATTCCAGCAGGTCATAGATGCAAGAAGTTCATCAAAAGGTTGGTGAACCTTCAGGCTTCAGCAGGGCTGAAGATACATATTATTGCTGGCTGCTAGACAGCTGAAGGCATTTCCCCAAACCTGAAAATCTACATGTTATTACCTGCTATTGGCCAAACAGCTAAACAGCTGAAGGCAGTTCCCCCAACCTGATACTTTGCTAATTACCAAACTTTACCTTTGATATGTGTATTTGCTTTGCTTGAGGGCAAAAATGTGTGAATAAAAAGCTCTGGGTCTGGAGATTCCGAGAGAACTTAGTTACTAAAGCTAAGCTCCATCTGGGTCCCCCATGTATTCCAAATTTATATTTCAAGTCTCTTTATTAATTTACTGGCAGTCTTTGTCCAGATTCCTAAATCCTTCTAGAAGCAGGATAACACCCCAGCAGCAAGCCATTTAAACTTTTTGAGTCTTTCCTTTTCCTGTAGAATGAGAACAACAGCTCCCATCTTACTGGGATGTTGAGAAGATTAAAATGAGATAATGTTATGTGAAAGCACTTTGTAAACTATCAAATATTAGGTTCTAATCTGAATTAGTCAGGGCACTCAGTTGTCATTGTATAATATTGGAAGAAGGCTGTTACTGAATGGGAGTTGACAATTCCCTAAATTTGAGAACAGGGATGAAGGATTTCTGAAATATGGAAGGAGAAGGAAAGAACAGACCTAGGTGAGTATCAGTATGATCAGGGAAATGGGTATTCATCAGAAATGAGGCAATTTGAAAAGCAGGCATTTTCAGTGAGCCTGGAGATGGGACAGGGTGTACATTTTCTGGGTATATTTTTTTCAAGGATGACCCTAGGTAAGTGAAATTAGGGAAAGGACTTGGTGTAGAATTCCTCTATCCTTAAAACACATATTAAAAAGACATGCAACTCTTTTTTTCAGTAACACAGGCAAATGAAATAACCCAAAAGCCTCCTTCTAAAAACACTTGGAAATGCTGAATAACATACAACAACATCCGTCTAAATGCACATTTGAACTTTCAAGAAAGTAAGGGAAATATCCAGGGATATAATACAAAGAGGAATCTGAAAATTAGAGCAGTGACAAGTAGCTCTTTTTTCACTTATTTCTTATTTTGTAAACTTGTAGCAATTGGACATT
The DNA here is from genome assembly GCA_011751065.1 of Lasiurus cinereus. NCBI lineage: Eukaryota > Metazoa > Chordata > Mammalia > Chiroptera > Vespertilionidae > Lasiurus > Lasiurus cinereus. The sequence continues at coordinate 14,970,193 of JAAGEH010000012.1, read as the reverse complement.
TTGAGTTTAATAGCCTTCCAGGGTTTAGATGAGGCATGAGGTTGTCAAGAGGTTAGTTCTTGGGATTGAGAGAGCTCTCCTGGCACAGCTGAGGCTCCCAAATTCCTGTTTGCAAGTCCCTGATAGCTCTGCCTCTCACTTTCCTTTTAACCATTCTGCATTTTATTAAAAAAATATGCATTCAGTGTCTTCTCTGTGACACTGCACTGGGCTTTGTAAAAATGGTATTCTGATCATTCTTAGGCCATCCCGGATGACTCAATGTATTAATACACAACATGGCATTTTGAAGACTGTCAATCTCTGTGCACAAATATCGTTATGGTCCTATAAGAGTTGCCTGGATGAAGTCTGGTCTCAGCACTGCCACTCCTTGGTGGGCGCTAGGGCACTTCCTTCACCTCTGTTGCTATAGCAGCAATTAGCTTAGTGCCAGCATCAGACACACCCTCCTGAGTCCTAGGAAATAGTTGTTTTAAATCACCCTGCATCTCAGCATGCATTCTCTCATCCTTAAGGGTAGTGTGCAAAGCCTAAGAGATGATTGAGGAGAGGGGGAGCTTTCCATACAAGCTGGCTCCTGGGCTCCCAGCCATCCCATGTTTCAGTCTCTCAGTAATGGTCCCCTCCATCCCCTTGGAGTATGATGGATATCATGTGAAAACTCCAGAAAACCACCTTCTGAAGTAGTTTTTCAAACTCCTGAACAGTACCATGGGTAAAACTGGAGGTAGAATAAGGCCATGAAACAAAAGCAAAGGTGAAGGTGGGGAGAAGTCTGAGCCAGAGCCTTTCACAGCCATTCTCCTGCGAGAATTCATGATGTACCATATGATTCCACTTATATGTGGAATCTAATGAACAAAATAAACAGACTGAGAGCTGTCAGAGGGGAAGGCCTTGGGGATCTGGTTGAAAAAGGTGAAGGATTTAAGCAAAGACAAAAAAACCTTAGACAACAGTATGATGATTACAAAAGAGAAAGCTAAGTAGGGAGATAGAAGAGGGTATAGAAGGATAAATGGTGATGGAAGGAGACTTGACTTGGAGTGGTAAATGCACAATGCAATATACAATGATGTATTATAGAATTGTACTACTGAAATCTATATAATCTTATTAACTAATGTCACCCCAATAAGTTCAATAAAAGCTCAAAAATATTGACCAGCTTAATACTTTTTAAGAGAAAGAAAGATACAACATAGTGAATCACTCACCCTTTACTGCAGAAAGTCTAGGAATGCTGATACAGTCCAGGGCTTACAATTTTGGGTGCTGGTGAATTCTGGCTGGGATCCCACGTGCCTGCTTTGATAGAGGAAAGAAACAGGAACTTTGGGGAACTGCTCACTGAACCTCCCAAAGGGAGGATGTAGTTTTTCCCATGGAAGCCTTGCAGTTGGATACTCAGATCTACAAACAGAAATTCTAGGTTTTGAGTAATTTAAGTGGTAACTATAAATTCACTGAGAGCTGCTCCAGAGGCCAACTTTTTCCCCACTAGTGTAATTATTCAAGAGCAACCGATTGTCAGCAGAGGAAGTATAAAGGGCAGATCCAGCCTCTTAATCCTGGCAGGGAAAGAAGCCTGAGGCTGCAGTGTGGTCGGAACACCTTTGTCTACAGCTTGTTTTCAAAGCTTGGGAAAACTGAGCTGGTTGACAGGCTCAGTAGAAGTTTAGGTCATGAGGGATCCATTGTTGAAAACTATTTACTGTCCAGTCAAGAATATGTTTTCAGGTCATTCAGCTCTATTGAGTCTTTTTGGAGGCATGGGCTACTTTAAAAGTTTATAGGATGTATATTCTTCTGCATTTGGGGTAAATGTTCTGAATATATCAATTAAATCCATCTAATCTAGTATGATTTATTAAGGTCACCATCTACTTGTTGATTTTCTGTCTGAAAGATCTATCCATTGATGCCAATGGAGTGTTAAAATTCCCTTCTATGACTATATTACTATCAATTTCACCCTTTATTTGCTTTACATATTTAGGTGCTCATATGTTGGGTAAGTGTATACATGTTCACAAGGATTATATCCCTTTGTTGGACTGCTCCCTTTATCATTATGTAGTGTCCTTATATGTCTCTTACATTGTTGTAAGTCCATTTTGTCAGATGAAAATATTGCTATCCCAGCTTTTTTTCCTTTTGATTGGCATTTCGATTTTCCTTTTTGTTTTCATATCTTTACTTTTAGCCTGTGTATCATTCATTCAGAGGTAGGTCTCTTTAGATAGCATACACATGGGTTTATTTTATAATATTTTTTCAGTTTATTTTAAAATATATTTTTATTGATTTTAGAAAGGAAGGGAGAATGGAGTGAGAGAGAGATAGAAACATCAATGATGAGAGAGAATCATTGGTTGCCTTCTGCACAACTTCTACTGGGAATCAAACCATGCCATGACCGGGAATTGAACCGTGACCTCATAGTTTCTAGATTGATGATCATCTACTGAGCTGCACCATCTGGTCTTCATGGATTTTTTAAAATAATTTATTCCGGTACCCTATGCCTTTTAATCTGAGAATTAAGCCTTTTACATTTAAAGTAAGCAACTTCCCAAAGTTCCTGTTTCTTCCCTCTATCAAAGCAGGCATGTGGGATCCCATCCAGAATTCCCAGCACCCAAAATTGTAAGTCTGGGCTGTATTGGCATTACTAGACTTTCTGCAGTAGGAAGAGGAGTGCTTCACTGTCTTGTCTCTATTTTTTCCTTTGAAAAATTTTAAACTGGTCATTTAAAAAATTTATTGATTTTATTGAGATGACATTGGTTAATAAAATTATATAGGTTTCAGGAATATAATCCTATAATATGTCATCCCACTGTGTATCATATTGTGTTTTTGCCACTCCAAGTCAAGTCTCCTTCCATCATCATTTATCTTCCCTTTACTCTCTTCTACATCCTCCCCAACCCCATTATCTCTTTGGTAATCATCATATTGTTGTCTGTGTCAATAAAGTCTTTTTCTTTGCTTAACTCTTTCACCTTTTTCACTCAGCCTCCCCATAACCTCTTCCCCCAACAGCTGTCAGTCAGTTCTCTGTATCTATGAGTCTAGTTGAAGTACACATGAAAAATTTTCTAGGGGAGAGCACATGTTAAGACAAAAAACAAGTCTTAATAAATTTAAGAAGCTTGAAATTATATCAAGTATCTTCTCTGACCATAATGGTATAAAACTAGAAATCATTCACAAGAAAACTGAAAAACACACAAAGACATGGAGACCAAATAACGTTATTAAACAATGAAAGGGTTAACCATAAGATCCAGGAAGAAATCAAAAGATACCTTGAAACAAATCAAAATGAGAACAAAACAACCCAAAATTTATGGGATACAGGGAAAAGAGTATAAAGAGGGAAATTCATAGCATTACAGGCCTATCTCAAGAAACAAGAGATATCAAAACAAAAGAAACAAAACAAAAAAACAACTAACTTAAAAGAACTTGAAAAGCACAACAATTGAAGCCAAAAGTGAGGAAGGAAACAATAAAGAACAGAGCAGAAATAAATGAAATAAGTCTGAAAAACAAAAACCAATACAAAAGATCAATGACACCAAGAACTGTTTCTTAAAAAAGATAAACAAGATTTACAAAATTTTAACCAGAATCATCAAGAAAAATACAGAGGGGACCCAAATAAATAAAATCAGGCCTATCTCAAGAAACAAGAGATAGCAAAACAAAACAAACAAAACAAAACAAAAAACTAACTTAAAAGAACTTGAAAAGCACAACAATTGAAGCCAAAAGTGAGGAAGGAAACAATAAAGAACAGAGCAGAAATAAATGAAATAAGTCTGAAAAACAAAAATCAATACAAAAGATCAATGACACCAAGAACTGTTTCTTAGAAAAGATAAACAAGATTGACAAAATTTTAACCAGAATCATCAAGAAAAATACAAAGGGGACCCAAATAAATAAAATCAGAAATGAAAGATAAATAATAACTGACACCAAAGAAATACAAAAGATTGTAGGAAAATATTACAAAAAACTATATGCCAACAAACTGGACAATCTGGACAACATGGATAAATTCCTAGAAAACAATCTTCCAAAACTAAATCAGGAAGAATCAGAGACTCTGTATAAACATACTACAACTACCAAAACTGAAGCAGTAATAAAGAACAAAACTCCAAACAAACAAATATCCTGGACTGGATAGCTTCACAGGGAATTTTACCAAACAGCCAAAGAACAACTACCTCCTATTCTTCTCAAACTGTTCCAAAAAATCAAGAGGAGGAAAGACAGTCTAGTCCAAAAAATTCAAGAGGAAGGAACACTTCCAAGCTCTTTCTGTGAAGCCAGCATTACCCTAATCCAACAAACCAGATCTGGTTTACTGCACACTTGGATTTGTATTCCACACCCTGTATGACAGCAACTTTGCAGAGTGCCCTCTTGTACTCCGGGACCCCTCAGGAGATTTTAGAAAACTGGTTTTGGCCCAATCCCCACAGGCCAGGCCAAGGGACCCCACATGCCAGAGGGACTCTGCAGATGCCCTTTGAGCCATGGTGCCACCCCAGGTGCAGCCAGCTGTGGAGGTACCAATAGAGGTTGGTCCAAGCACATGTCTGGTTTGTCTTGCCCTGTCCTGCCAGCCTTCTAATTAATTTCCTTTCAATGTGCACGAGTCCATGTACTAGGTCACTAGTCATTAATAAATAAAAAAAACACAAGTGTAGGTGAGGATGTGGGGAAAAGGGAACCCTGGTACCCTGTTGGTGGGAATGCAGTTTGGAACAGCCACTGTGGAAAGCAGCATGTAATTACCTCAAAAAATTAAAAATGGAACTGCCTTATGACCTAGTGATTCCACTTTTGGGAATTTATCTGAATTAACCAGAAACACTATTCAAAAGAATGAATGCACTTCTATATTTATTGCAGCATTATTTACAATACCTTAGATTTAGAAGTGTCCAAGTGCTCCACAGTAGATGAGTGGATACAAAAAAAAAAAAGCTGTTGTACATTTACACAATGAAATACTACTCTGCCATCAAAAGGAAGAAAATTTAATCTTTTGTGACTGCATAGATGGACCTAGAGAGTATTATGATAAGTGAAATGAGCCCATTAGAGAAAGATAAGTACTATATTATTTTATTCATATGTGAAATATAATGAACAAAATGAGCCATGGACACAGACATGGTGATTGCTGGGGGAAGAGAAAGTGGAGCAGAATATAAGAAAGATAAAAGGTGATGGAGGGAGACTTAGGGTGGTGAATACACAATACAGTATACAGATGATGTGTTATAGAATTGTGCACCTGAAACCTGTATAATTGTATTAACAAATGTCACCCTAATAAAATCAATTAAAAGGGAAAAAAAAAGTTTATAGGAAAGTCCATTTTGCTTTAAAGACTTGAATCCTACTCCTTAAACGAAGTTTTTGATGCCACTTACTAGGTACATAAACACTATGTGTTCTTTAAACTCTCAGAAACTCAATGACCTTATCTTTAAGATGGGAATGCTTGGCTTTGCCCTGATGGAAATTAGATATGTTGGGATTTTGGTGACTAGTATTTGTGTGTGTGTGTGTGTGTGTGTGTGTGTGTGTGTGTGTGTGTGTGATGATGATATTTTTATAAAAAACACAAACCAAAATTTACTCTTAGTTTCTTGATTATCTCTGCTCACAAGAGAAGTGAAGTTCAAGGGTAGGAGAATACAGAAGGTTGACAAGAGCCCTTGAACCTGTGCCTTAGAGGAAGTTGCTATTATAAAGAACCTTGACTGTTGGGAATCTATATCAGGTTTTGTCTTAGAGATTGTCTCTATATAATGCTCATGACATTTAGAAACTAGAACAGTAATCAGAGATAAAATTATAAATTTGGTTTGACACAGTGTAAAATTAGTATTCAAGACCATAAATCATACAAATCACTAGCTCAAACAATGTTCAGTACAAACTCTGAGTGAATGAATACTTGCCATGCAGAGACAAAGATTCCTTCCCCCCTCTCTTCCTCC
>JAAGEH010000012.1:14831223-14964055 GCA_011751065.1 Lasiurus cinereus | reverse complement strand
CTCCCTCCCTCCCTCCCTCCCTCCCTCCCTTCTTTTCTTCCTTCCTTCCTTCCTTCCTTCCTTCCTTCCTTCCTTCCTTCCTTCCTTCCTTCCTTCCTTCCTTCCTTTTGCCGAGCACTGCCAGGTGCCAGGCACAGCTCTTATTCTGGGGGTATGTTGGTGAAGAGAACAAAGTTCTGCCTTCAGGGAGCATATTTCTAGACAGACAGACATCTTATCTAATAAAAGAATAATATGCAAATTTATCATACCTCCGCTACACCCACCAGCCAATCAGAGTGAGTATGCAAATTAACCCAACCAAGATGGTTATGGCCATAGAGAGAGCAGGAGGAAGGCTTGGGTTGCCCCTGGCAATGGAGGAAGCCAACTTTCTGCAAACCCAGGCCTCCACTTAAGGCAATAAAGTTTCAATGGCTGCTGCCACTGAGAGAGCAAGCTTGGCCCTGCTCCACGCTACAAAGTTTCAATTGTAGAAGATAAATAAATCCAGATACTAGGGCCTCCACTTGGGTCTCAGGGATGTGTGGCTGGCCTGCAAACCACCACAGGCCCCTCGTCCAGGCCACCCCAAGCGAACCCCCAACCTGATCTGGGACACCTTTAAGGGCAAATCAGTTGGCCCCCACCTGTGCACCAAGCCTCTATCCTCTCTAATAAAAGAGTAATATGCAGATTGACCATTACTCCAACACAAAAGATGACTGCCCCCATGAGGTCAAAAGGTCCTGCCCCCATGTGGATGCAAGATGACCACCACAAGATGGCCAGCAGGGGAGGGCAGTTGGCAGGGACCAGGCCTCCAAGAGAGGACAGTTAGGAGTGACTAGGCCCACAGGGTAGGGCAGTTAGGGGCAAACAGGCTGGCAGGGGAGCAGTTAGGCATCAATCAGGCTGGCAGCGGAGTGGTTAGGGGGTGATCAGGCTGGCAGGTAGAAACAGTTAGGGGCAATCAGGAAGGCAGGCAGGTGAGCAATTGGGAGCCAGCAGTCCTGGATTGTGAGAGGGATGTCCAGCCGAGGGATTGGGCCTAAACAGGCAGTTGGATATCCCTCAAGGGGTCCCAGATTGGAGAGGGAGCAGGCTGGGCTGAAGGACACCCCCTGTGCACAAATTTTGTGCACTGAGCCTCTAGTTAAATAATAAAAATGTGACATAATGTTAAGTAGTGACAAGGTATTTGAAAAAAAGTTATTTTTCCACAGATTAGGGAAGACCTTTCTGAGATGATGTTTCATTAGATACTGGACCAAGTGAGGAAATGTGCCATGGGATGTTGGGGGAAGTAACTCATTAACCATAAAACAGGACTGTGCCAAAACCGGTTTGGCTCAGTGTATAGAGCGTCGGCCTGTAGACTGAAAGGTTCCAAGTTCGATTCCAGTAAAGGGCATGTATCTTGGTTGCAGGCACATCCTCAGTGGGGGTTGTGCAGGAGGTGGCTGATCAATGTCTTTCTCTCATTGATGTTTCTAACTCTCTATCCCTCTTTCTTCTTCTCTGTGAAAAATCAATAAAATATATTTAAAAACAAAACAAAAAAGAACAGGACTGTTCCAGGAAAATGAAGACCAATAATTATCTTTCGTCCGTGGTGAAGAGTTGGGATTTGATTTTAAGTGGAAAGAGAAGCCATCAGGGAGAGACGGTATTTGATTTTTGTTTTAAAAAGGTCACTCTGGCTGAGACCGGTTTGGCTCAGTGGATAGAGCGTCGGCTTGAGGACTGAAAGGTCCCAGGTTCGATTCCGGTTGGGGGCATGTACCTTGCTTGCGGGCACATCTTCACTGTGGGGCATGCAGGAGGCAGCTGATCGATGTCTCTCTCTCTCATCGATGTTTCTGACTTTCTATCTCTCACCCTTCCTCTCTGTAAAAAATCAATAAAACATATTTAAAAAATATTTTAAAAAAAGGTCACTCTGACCCTAGCCAGTTTGGCTTAGTGAATAGCCAGGTTGCAGGCTGGATCCCCAGTAGGAGGCATGCAGGAGGCAGCTGATCAATGATTCTCTCATATTCATGTTCCTATTTCCCTCTCCCTCTTCCTTCCTCTCTTAATAAATAAAATTATATTTAAGAAAAAAGAGGTCTCTCTGGCTGCCATATAGAAGAGAGGCCATAAAAGGTAGGAATGGAAACAGATCAGTTAGGTGGCCTTTGCAAAAGCCCAAATGGGAGATGACAGCTCATCCTTAAATTGGTTTGACTTACATCATTTTTAATTTAATTTTACTTTTTGACTTACATCATTTTATTTTACTCCACACTGAGCTCTCTGGATCATTCCTAAAGCCAAGTCATTTGCTCTTATTATTAGAGAAAATCAGTGTCACTGATTTTCCTCATCTCCCTTCCAAGGGTAATCTTGGGCTGGTGGGTGCTTGAAGATGTTCCTTTAGTGTTTCACTGTCCTCCTTCCTTTTTCTTCCCTATGGACAGTGGAGATATCCCTCTTCTTGATTTCCCATAGACTTTGGTTTCAGCACTGAATGTCCTTTTCTCTTTTTCATTTTCCATCTATGAATCAAAATTTTCCATTATTCTTTCAAGGTAATTTGGAACATACACCAATTGCATCCATAAGCAGTCCCATCAGGGACATTCTGCATTTTGTTGGAGTTTGTCCAATGGTCATGATATATGACTTCGGAATTGTCTTTCAGTAGTCTGTGGAAAAGTTTTCTTAGATACATGGTGGATCTGAGAAAACATGTTGGAACTTGTAGGTTATGTAACTCTAATAGCTTCATTGCTAGAATGCTTGGACTCTTACCCATGACTTCATTTATCCTGAATGTGGCTTCATGCATCTTGTGGCTTGGCTGTTTTCAGAAAGAAAGGGTAATAGTCACATTAATGCATCATCTTTTCCATAATTAGAAAAGAAACCTGAGAATGCTTTCCTAGCAAATATGTGGATACAGTTTCCTTCAACACCTGTTCTCTCAAGTCATGAGATGCTTGAAAATAACCACACAAGTTCCTGTGTCTGATCCAGTTTTTTGAATACCACCTACTAGAACAACATAGAAGAAAAATTTGCTAGTGTGAGCAAATGTACGCATGCCCCTCATTTCCATAGTTTCATTTGCTTGGAATGATCAGATGATAAGGGTATAGGTTATTTTGGTTCTAGGTAATTAATTCACAGGTAAAAATATAAGTTTTCTATAAGTAAAATGACTAATGTCCAATTGCTATTAAATGCAGGAGATGAGATTCTGATTCCATAATCCAAATACTCATCCAGCCTACTTGCTTTGATAGCTTAAAAATTATGTAAAAATGTATTCTTATTTATAGAAATATTATAAAATATAGATGTTTAAGAAAAGAACCTAACAAAAACCAGTTTGGCTGAGTGGATAGAGCATTGCTTGCGGACTGAAAGGTCCCAGGTTCAATTCCGGTCAAGGGCATGTACCTTGGTTGCGGGCACATCTCCAGTGTGGGGCATGCAGGAGGCAGCTGATAGATATCTCTCTCTCATCGATGTTTCTAGCTCTCTATCCTTCTCCCTTCCTCTCTGTAAAAAATCAATAAAATATATTAAAAAAAAAGAAAAGAAACTAAAAAATTCCACCATTCAAACATAATCACTATTAACATTTTAGTTCACATTTTTCTTGATGTTTTCCTATAAATATAATTATAAATATGTTTTAAAAATGAATATTGCTTTACAACTTAATTTTTCCATTTAATATCTTGTGTTTCATTAATGTCTTTCTATGTCATGAATATAGATCTGCATTGTCATTTTTGAAACTTGCATTGTTTTCCATTTCAGGATGCTAGTACTATTTATTTTTTTCTCTTCTGATCCAGGCAACAACTTGATTAACCAGTCCCCCTGTTTTAGAATATTTATTGAATATTAAAATACTCCAGGCTTATGCTAAGTACTTTACATATATTATTTCATTTACTTAATTTGCTTACAATTTCTTGATATTACTGATAATGCTTATTCTTTATATATATTTCTACATATACTTTTAATATACATTTCATGATTTTGCAGCATTTATTTAAAGGTTCTTATAAATAATGGTAAAGTATTCTTCTTAAAGGTTCTAGCAATTTACACTCATAAAGATTCAAAAGTATTTAATTCTTCACATCCACACAGTGTGAAAATCCTTTTCTAATCTTCTAGAAAAAAGGATATCACTTTTATTTTGGATTTCTTTAATCACTAGAGAAACACAGTATTTTTCTATTGGCATATTCATCTTTTTCCTTAAAATACTTTAATATGTATTTTAAATAATACATATTTTTATAATCTGTGCTTTCATACACATAATTTTATAAAATGCCTACTTTTAAATTATTCAGGGCTCTTTTTATTGTAAGTTTTTCTTTTTCATTTTTGCTTGTTTCACTCACCTCCTCCTTCCTTTCACATGAACCTTTCTGCCTTCCAAGTGGCCTTTAAAATGCCAACAGATGAATCTTTTTTCATATTTTTATCTGTCCTCATATAATTCTCAGATAATATGTAATATACAAGCGTGGACATGCGAGGCTTGTTTTATGTGTGTGTGTGTGTTTTTTTTTTTTAAGGAAAGTAGGATCACATATTGCATGCTTTTCTGCATCTTGCTTTCCTCACTCAACAATTTCTCACTTGAAAATCCTCCAAGTCTTCTGGTAGAGCTCCAATTCATTAGTTTAAAAAGTCATTTTCCTATTGACAGACATTGTTTTGTTTCTAGTATTTTGTTTTCTTCTACTACTATGAGCAATGCTGCGATCAATATATTTTTATATATGTCTCTACAAATGCTTTTATTTTTATGGAATACTCAGGAATGTTATTGCTAAGTGGGTATAAGTGTGAGTATATGTTGTAATTATAATAAATGATGCCATATTGCTTTCCCCAAAAGCTGTTTGCAACACTTCAGATTTCTACCAGCAGTATATGGAAGTATTATTTTCATAACATCCCTGCCAGCAAAAGATGTTGTGGCTCTTTTTAATTTTTGACAGTCTGATGAGTGTAAAGTGATAATCATGTTGTTACTGTAATTTACATATTCATGGTTACTACTTGTCAATTTGTACATCTTTTCATTTGTTTACCACTGGATTTATTCATCTGTGATTTGTCTTTGCCCATATTTTACTTACCTCTTGTCTATTTGCAAGATATTTTGGCATATTATTAATTTAAACTTTTATTGCTCATGTTACAAATATTTTTTTCACATCTATTATTTATCCATTATCTTTGTTTATGAAATGTGTTGCCATACAAACCCTCTACCCTGCCCCCCCGCCTTTTTTTTTAAATCAAATATATCTAGCCTTACCTGGGGATTTCTAGTCATAGTTAGGAAGTCATAAATTCTAGAAAATCTTAGATTGTGAGGTCTCAGATTTTCTTACACATTCTTAATTTTGTTATTTAGAACTTTAATCCATCTGGATTTTATTTGTCTTTTTCTTAAAGAAACAATGCATTTTTTGTTTTCTTTCAGATATGTATCTAAGGTATTAATTCCAATTATAAAGTAATCCATACTATTTTCTATTGAAAATTTACCATCTTTATAATATATCAAATTCTCATCAATGCTAGGATTTATTTCTAAAGTACTATCCCATTTCATTGCCAAATTTATTTACTTATTCCTATTTGATTTTATTGGCTTTATACCATGCTTGAATATTCAATAAGTGTATCTTCCCACACCATTTTTTCATACTTTTCAGACATATTTTTTCACATACAATTTTAAAATAATTTACTAAATTAAAAATTATTGAGATACCAGTTGAAATTGCATTTAATTTATACACTAACTCTTGGAGACCTCACAATTTTATAGTTATTCTTCCTTTCCAAGAATATAAAATGCACTCCATAGAGAACTTGCAGCTGACTGCTGCTTGGGCCACAGCGAGCCAGACAGGACACTTACAGTACCCGCTGCTGCTATCTCTTTACTGGGAAACACAGTTTCCCTGTGTAAGAGCCCCAGAACAGGGAGAAGCACGCACACATCAAACACACACACACTCATTGACACACGTGCACGTGCACACACACACACACACACACACACACACAAACACGCAAACACCCAAGCCCACTAGATCCTTCTTCACAACTGCATCTCCAAACTGACAAAGTGAAGCTACTGTGATTTCTCTTAACCTCAGCATCATGAGATGAAGCAGGGCTATTGTGCACTGGGGAAAGCTGAGTGCCTGCATTGCTGCATTGGGTACAGAACTCAGCAGAATGTTCATCACATTGGGAGAGAGAGAAGAGCATAATCAGACATCCAGAGAAGAGAGACATGGGATGACAAAGAAACTTTTCTTTCTGTATATGAGAGAAAAGCAGGCATCATCACAAAAGGAAGTAAATGAAATGGAGGCAAGCAAGCAGTCAGATAAAGAATTCAGAGAAATGGTCATAATGTGGGTGAAAAGAATGGAAGACAAATTAAAAAATATGAGTAAGAACCAAGAGAAAATGAAGAAGAACCAAGAAAAAATGAAAAATGATATCGCTGCTGTAAAGAACTCAATAGAAAGCATCAAGTGTAGATTAGAAGAAGCAAAGGATCACATCAGTGAGCTAGAGGACAATGTAGAAAAAAATACCCAAGTAGAGCAGCTTGTAGAAAAAAACAATTAAAAGCAGGAGGAGAGTGTAAGGGAACTTTGGGACAATAAGAAACAAAAAACATCTGCAGAAAGGGGTTCCAGAAGGAGAGGAAACTCAACAAGGATCAGAAAACCTGTTTGAAGAAATAACAGAAAACTTCCCTGATATAGGGAAGAAGAAACCCACACAAATACAAGCAAAATGAACTGCAAAACACCAACCCCAAGGCACATTATAATTAAATTGGCAAACACCAATGACAAAGAATCTTAAAAGTGGCCAGGAAGAGACAGAAAGTTACCTACAAAGGAACCCCCATCAGACTAGTGACAGATTTCTCAATATAAACTCATCAGGCCAGAAGGGAATGGAATGAAATATACAAAGTTATGCAAAAGAAGGGCTATCAGTCAACATTGAAGGTGAAATCAGAAGCTTCACAGACAAAAAAGGACTAAGGAAATTTATTACCACCAAACCAGCAATGCAAGAAATGCTCAAGGGTCTGCTACAAAAAAAAAAAGGTAGAAAACAAAGAAGGAACACAGGTAAAGAATAAAAATGGTGACAAATAAGTACCTACCAATAATAACTTTAAATGTAAATGGATTACATGCTCCAATCAAAAGACATAGGGTAACGGATAGGATAAGAAAACATGACCCATATATCTACTGTCTACAAGAAACCAACCTCTGAAAAAAAGATGCACACAGACTGAGGATGAAGGGATGGAAGATGGTTTTGCAGACAAATGGAAATGAAAAAAAGCTGAGGTAGCAATACTTATATGTGACAAATTAGATCTCAATGTGAAGGACATAACAAGAGATAAGGAAGGCCACTTCATAATACGAAAGGGAGCAATCCAACAAGAAGAAATAACTCTGGTAAACATATACACACCTAATTCAGGAGCAACCAAATACATAAAAAAATCTCCTGGAGGATATCAAGAGAGAGATTGACAGAAATACAATTATAGTGGAAGACTTTTATACCTCACTGTCACCATTGGACAAATCCTCTACACAAAAAATCAGATATGAAACATCAATTCTAAATGATTCACTGGACCAGATGGAATTAATTGATATCTTCAGAACATTTCACCACAAAGCCACAGAATATACATTCTTCTCAAGTGCACATGGGTCATTTTCAAAGATAGAACATATGTTGGGTCATAGGCAAAGTCTCTTCAAATTAAAGAAGATAGAAATCATATCAAGCATTTTCTCAGATCACAGTGGCATAAAACTGGAAATCAACTACAATAAAAACAATACAAAGAAATCAAACACATGGAGACTAAACAGCATGCTATTGAACAATGATTGGGTAACCAGAGAGATTAAGGAAGAAGTAAAAAAAATCATGGCAACAAATGACAATGAAAACACAACAACCCAAATCTATGGGACACATTGAAAGCAGTCTTCAGAGGGAAGTTCATAGCTCTACAAGCCTATTGCAAAAAACAAGAAACAATGATAATAAGTTACTTAACCCTACAACTCAAAGAGCTAGAAAGAGAGCAACAAGAAAATTCCAGTGTAAGCAGAAGGAAGGAAATAGTAAAGATAAGAGCAGAGATAAATGGCATAGAGACCAAAGAAATAACACAAAAGATCCACAAAACCAAGATTTGGTCATTTGAAATGATAAACAAGATTGATGAAACTCTACCTAGGCTCACCAAGAAGCAAAGAGAGAGGATCCAAATAAAGAAAATCAGAAATTAAAGAGGTGAAATAACAACAGACCCCAGTGAAATACAAAGGATTGTTAAAAAATACTACGAACAACTCTATTCCAACAAACTGTACAACTGTGAGGAAATTAACATATTCCTAGAAAAATATAACCTTCCAAAATTCAATCAGGAAGAATCTAAACATTTCAATAGGCCTATAACTATGGAAGAAATTGAAGCAGTCATCAAAAAGCTTCCAGAAAACAAAAGCTCAGGACCAGATGGCTACATGCGTGAGTTTTGACAAACATTCAAGGAAAAATTAAAAGTTATTCTCTTTAGACTATTCCAAATATTTCAAGAAGAAAGAATACTTCTGAGCTCCTTCTATGAAACCAGCATCACCCTAATAGCAAAATTGGACAAAGACAAAACAATGAAAGACAATTACAGGCCAGTATCCCTCATGCACATAGATGCCAAAATCCTCAACAAAATTCTAGCAAATCAGATCCAGCAGTACATCAGAAAGGTCATACACCATGACCTAGTAGAATTTATCCCAGGAATGCAAGGATGGTGCAATATCTGAAAAATCAATAAACGTGATACATCACATAAACAAACAGAGAGATAAAAATCACATAGTCATATCAATTGATGCAGAAAAAGCGTTTGACAAAATCCAACACCCTTTCTTGATAAAAACTCTCAGCAAGATGGGAATAAAAGGTTCATACCTCAACATCATAAAAGCCATATATGATGAACCCACAGCTAACATCATATTTAATGGGCAAAAACTGAAACCATTTTCCCTAAAAATAGGAACAAGGGTGGTGCTCACTCTTACCACCCCTGTTCGACATAGTACTAGAAATATTAGCCATTGCAATTAGACAAAAAGAAGAAATAAAACACATTCAAATTGTAAAAGAAGAGGTAAAGCAGTCCTTATTTGCAGATTACACGATGCTGTACATAAAAAACCCAAAAGACTCCATCAAAAACTAATAGACTTAATTAATGAATTTGGCAATGTAGCAGGATACACAATTAATGACAAGAAATCTATGGCATTTTTATACACTAATAGTGAACTTACAGAAAGAGAGAATAAAAAAGCAATCCCAATTACCATCGCACCAAAAAATTAAGATACCTAGGAATAAACTTAACTAAGGAGGTAAAAGACCTATATGCAGAACACTACAGGACACTGAAAAAAGAGATAGAGGAAGACGTAAACAGATGGAAGAGCATACAATGTTCATGGATTCAGAGAATCAACATCATTTAAATGTCCATACTACCCAAAGCAATCTATAGATTCAATGCACTCCCCATTAAAATACCAATGGTATTTCATAGACCTAGAAAGAATTCTCCAAACATTCATCTGGAACAAAAAAATACCCTGAATAGACACAGCAATCCTGAGAAAGAAGAATAACGTAGGTTGGATCTCAATACCAGAATTCAAGCTGTATTACAAAGCCACTGTTTTCAAAGCAGCCTAGTACTGGCACAAGAACAGACATATAGACCAATGGAATAGAATAGAGAAAATCCAGATATCGACCCAAACCACTATGCTCAATTAATATTTGACAAAGGATGCATGAACATACAATGGAGTCAAGACAGTCTCTTCAATAAAAGGTGTCGGGAAAATTGGACAGATGCATCCAAAAACAAAAAAATGAAACTGGACCTCCAACTTACACCATACACAAAAATAAACTCAAAATAGATACATGACTTAAACATAAGATGGAAAACCATAAAAATTCTAGAGGAATTCAGAGGCAGCAAAATCTCAGACATATGCCAAAGGAACTTCTTCACTGGTATTGCTCTTAGGACAATGGAAGCTAAGGACAAAATAAACAAATGGGACTACATCAATATAAAAAGCTTTTGAACAGCAAAAAACCATCAGCAAAACAAGAAGACCCACTGCATGGGGGAACATATTTGCAAATGTTATCATTGATAAAGGTTTCATCTCCAACATCTACAGCTAACTTATACAACTTAATAAAATGAAGATAAATGATCCAATAAAAATAATGGTAATGGACATAATAGAATCTTTTCAAAAGAAGACTGAAGGAAGGCCAAGAGACACATGAAAACATGCTCAAAGTCACTAATTATCAGAGAGATGCAAATCAAAACAACAATGAGATACCATCTCACACCTGTCAGAATGGCAATCATCAACAAATCAACAAATGGCAAGTGTTTGGGAGGATGTGGAGAAAAAGGAACCCTCGTGCACTGCTGGTGGGAATGCAGACTGGTGCAGCCACTGTGGAGAACAGTATGGAGTTTCCTCAAAAATCTGAAAATGGACTCCCATTTGACCCAGTAATCCCACTCCTAGGAATATATCCTAAGAAACTACTAACACCAATCCAAAAGGATAAATGCACCCCTATGTTCATAGGAGCACAATTTACAATAGCTAAGATTTGGAAACAGCCTAGGTACCCATCAGCAGATGACTGAATCAGAAAACTATGGTATATCTAAACAATGGAATACTATGCTGCCACAAAAAAGAAGGAATTATTACCATTTGCAGCAACCTGAATGGAGCTGGAGAGCATTATGCTAAGTGAAATAAGCCAGTCAATTGAAGAAAAATACCACATGATCTCACTCATTTATGAATAATAAAGAACATTATAAACTGATGAACAAAAAGATAGATACAGAGGCAGTAAAGCATCAAACAGAATGTCAAAATACAGTGGGAAGGTTAGGGAGAAGTTGGATAGATAAGAGATCAACCGAAGGACTTGTATGCATGCATAGAAGCATAACCAATGGATGTAAGACACTGGGGGGAGAGGGGGAGGGCATGCATGGGAGTAGGTGCGGGGAGATGGTAAGATATTTAAAAAGTCAAAAAAAACAACAACTTGCATTAGACATTTTAATAAGATTCTGTACTTTCTGTGCCTTTTTATTAAATTACTTTTTAGTTTATTTTATAGATGTGTAACAATTGTGAAAAGATCTGATTTTTTATTTTTCTATTCTAATTGCCAAAGGAAAGCTATCAATTTAAAAAATATATTTATTTATTATTTCATAAATTAAAACAAATTATTTTAGCAATTATAGTTTTTTTGTACTAGAATTTCTTTTGTTTTCTGGGTACAGAAGTGTACAGTCACATAATCAATAAAAGAGAGTTTTTTTTCTCATTTTCCAATACTTTTTGCCAGTTATTTAGTTTTCTTTTAGTGTTAAAAAATGTTGAAAATAATGTGAAATATGTCTTCCCTGTGTGGTTTTCATTTTATAATTTTTTGCTAGTTTTTTGGAAATTGTCTTTATTGAATTTTGGTAATTTATAGTAATTTCTGGTACTGTTTAAAAATAATTTTTATTGATTTCAGAGAGGTAAGAAGAGGGAGAGAAAGATAGAAACGTCAATAATGAGAGAGATTCATTGATAGGCTTGCATGTCCTTGCTGGTGATCCATAACACTGGTGGAAGCTGGCCTTGGTTCACAGTTTGGCTTTTCCTGGGTACCTCCAAGTACAGCACAAGTAGCAGTCATTGGCAGATTTCTTTGTAGCTTATACCCAGTGGCCAAGGTAGAATACAGGTGGCAGGTAACCTTGGTCTGAACCTCTTGGGAGGTCCTAGAGATAGCACACCTGGTAAACAGATTCAGACCACTTTGAAGCACCACCCAATCACCTCCACAAGGGACACATTCAAGGGATGGACTTGGTGGGCACCAGAGTCCCACTGAAATAAGTCCTACTATGAGAGGTGGACCCCTGAAGAGTTATCCTCTATGGTGGCTGCACCAGTCTTTGCAGTGATTGACCTGGGGGTAAATTCCTCCCATTGATATGCCAATGGCAATCAAGAATCAACTATAATAAAAGAATGTACACAGCCCACTTGGTGGGGCTACACCTAGAGTGCCCAGCTTGGGTGAACAAGGAGCTGTGCCACTGTATCCTGTTGAACACCTACTATATTAGGCCACACTAATTAAGCATGGGAGAGATAGCAGCTCTACCTATTAAATAGGAACAAATACTGGGAGGCTTTCAAAATGAGAAGACGAAGACATGTGTTCCAAATGAAAGAACAGAAAAAAACTCCAGAAAAAGAACTAAACAAAAGAGAGATAAGCAATCTACTAGATGCATAGTTCGAAATACTGGTTATGCATGGCTAGTATGGCTTAGTGGTTGATTGTGGATCTATGAACCAGGAGGTCACAGTTTGATTCCCAGTCAAGGAACATGCCTGGGTTGTAGGTGCAGTCCATAGTGTAGGACATACAGGAGGCAACCCATCAGTGAGTCTCATCATTAATGTTTCTATCTTTCTCTCCCTCTCCCTTTCTTTTTGAAATCAATATATATATAAGAGGCCCAATGCATGAAGATTTGTGCAAAAAATGGCCTTCCTTCCCCTAGCTGCTGACACCACCTTTGTTCTGCTGGAGCCACCTTCCTGCCTTCCACGCTGCCTGCCCAGAGGCCTGAAGCAGCTGGAGTGGTACACCTGTGTTGTCACCATGGTGATGATGCAAGAGTCCTGCCCCGCCTCTGGCCACTCAGAGCTTGTGTATGCAAATTAATCCACTGTCTTTGTTGGGTTAATTTGCATACTCACTTCTGATTGGCTTGTGGGCATCTCAAAGGTATGGTCAATTTGCATCTTACTTTTTTATTAGTGTAGATATATTTATACAAGAAATAAAAAAACATTGATTATAAGTATACTCAAAGAACTTAGTGAGAACATGGGTTAGAACATAAAAAAGGACATAAAAAATCATAAAAAGTCATAAATGAAGGATGCACTAACTTAAATAAAGAATAATTTCCAGGGAATCAACAGTAGAATAGATGAAGCAGAGGATCAAAACAACTATTTGGAATATAAGGAAGCAGAAAATACTCAATTAGAATAGCCAAAGGGGGAAAAATGAGTTTAGTGTAAGGAGCCTCTGGGACAACTTCAAGCATGCCAACATTTTCATCATGGGGGTGACAGAAGGAGAAGAGAGAGCAGGAAATTAAAACCTAGTTGAAAAAATAATGACAGAAAACATATTTAACATGGTGAAGGAAATAGACACACAATATAGGAAGTACAGAGAGCATTGAACAAATGAGGTCTATTCCAAGACACATCAGAGTTAAAATGCAAAGGTTAAAGACAAAGAGAGAATCTTAAAAGCAGTATAGAAAAGCAGTTAGTTACCCACAAGGGAGCTCCCATAAGACTGTCTGATGATTTCTGAATAGAAACTGTAGGCTAGAAGGGATTGTTAAGAAATATTCAAAGTGATGAAAAGCAAGGACCTACAACCAAGATTACTCGACCCAGTTATCATTATAATTGAAGGACATTCAAAGAGATTCTGAGACAAGAAAAAGCTAAAGGAGTTTATCAACACCAAATCAGTATTATATGACATAGTAAAGGATTTTCTGTATAAGAAGAAGACAAAATCAGCTTAAACATATGAACAATAACATGACAATAAACACATCTATGAACAATTGAATCGAAAAAAGCAAAATAAATAAGCAGAACAGAAAGAGACTCAGATACAGAGAACATTTGACAGTTGCCAGGTGGGAGGGAATTTGGGAAGTTGGGTGAAACAGATGAAAGGATTAGGAAGTACAATTTGGTAGTTACAAAATAGTCATGAGGATGTAAAGTACAACATAGGGAATATAGTGAATAATATTGTAATAACTATATATGGTGTCAGATGACCATGAGATTTATTAGAATGTCTTCCAAGGGGCTTTTGAAATGCTTTAACTTTCACTCTCTTCCACCCACCAATGTCTATATTTAGCTGAAAGTTTAGTAGTCATCAAATTTCTTTATGTTTGAATCTTAGAACATCATAATTTCAATTCGGTGGTATATGATAGATCATTCTCTTGTCTAGTAAGTCTTTTAAGTATAAAAATCTAGCTTTCTTTTTTATAGTATTTGCAAGGTATCCATTGTTTTTTTATTCTAGTACTCTTTGTCTTTTTATATCTTTACTATAGTCCCATTTGTGCACAGGGGTGGGTCCCCTCAGTCCATGGTGGGAGGGGTCCCCCCTCTCCAATCTGGGACCTCTGGATTGGGCCTAAACGAGCAGTCAGACATCTCTTTCACAATCTATGACCACTGGCTCCTAACTGCTCACCTGCCTGCCTGCCTGATCATCCCTAACTGCTCCCCCCCACTGGCCTGATCACCTCTAACTGCCCTCCACCAGCCTGGTTGCGTCAAACTGCCCCTCATGCTGGCTTGGTCACCCCCAACTGCCCCCGCTGCAGGCCTGGTCATCTCCTTTAGCCTGCTGTTCAGTCATTTGGTTGCCCCTCACTGACCCCCCTGCCAGCCTAGTTGCTCCATGCAGCCTGCTGCTTAGTTGTTTGGCCACCCCTCACTGACTCCCTGCCTGGTCTGGTCACCCCATGCAGACTGCTGCTCTGTCATTTGCTCACCCCTCACTGACCCCAACCCCCTGCTGGCCTGGTTGCCCCACATAGCCTGCTGCTCAGTCACTTGGTCACCCCTCACTAACCCATCTTCTGGCCTAGTTGCCCCACGCAACTTGTTTGGTCTTCTGTTTGCAATGGTCTGGTAGGTTTTTATATATAGAGACATTTTACATGTTTCTTGAAAAACTTCATATAGTTATATCTTTTTCGGGTATTATGATATTTTTCTCTTAGAGCAATTAGTCAATTTAAAATTAATGTAATTATTTCTATAGTTAGTTTTATATCTATCACCTTATCTTGTTTTACTTTTTTCCTAGATGCCTTCTTTCAGATAGATTATTTTTTAAAAATTTGGTTTCCTTCTACTTGTTTGTGATTTAAACATTTTTTCCTATTATTTTAATAGTTATCCAGAAACTCTAACATGCATACTTAACTTAAGGTTTAATGTTAATCAATACCTTATATTTTAACTCCATTTATATTCTCTCAACTTATTTTATTGTTATGGTTTTAAAGTATATCTTGCTTTAGGAAAACCCCACAAGATATTACTACTACTACTACTACTATGACAACAATTGATGGTAATGATAACTATGTCAATGCTTATTTAGATATACCCAATGTTAATTTATTTGTTCTTCAATCTTCATTATTTTTTATATCTTGCACTTCTTTCCTTCTGTTTGAAATATATTTTTTAGAATTTCCTCTAGTAAAGATTAGGCAATGACAGATTTTCTTACTTTTTGTTTTTGCCTAATGTTGTCTATCGGTATTTAATGACATTTATGAAGGATGATTTTCCTAGGTGTAGGATTTGAAACCATTTCATTTCCTTTAGCTAATTGAAGGATCCTTTGGCTCCATTGTATCTTACTTTTAAGTAATTGAGAAGTTAGCCGATAGTCTAGTGCAGTGGTTGGCAAACTCATTAGTCAACAGAGCCAGATATCAACAGTACAATGATTGAAATTTCTTTTGAGAGCCAAATTTTTTAAACTTAAACTTCTTCTAACACCACTTCTTCAAAATAAACTCACCCAGGCCGTGATATTTTGTGGAAGAGCCATACTCAAGGGGCCAAAGAGCCACATGTGGCTCTCGAGCCACGGTTTGTCACCCACTTGTGTAGTGCTTCTTTAATATTAAATATTTTTTCTTTATGTTTCAGGGTTCTGAAATTTCTCTATGCTTTTCTTTCATTCTCTTAACAGTATATTTCAAAAGCAAGAAGTTTTAAATTTTGATGAACTCTAATTTATATCTTTTTTTGTTTCATGGAACATTCTATATTTTTTTATCTGAGAAATCTTTATCTAATATAAGATCACATAATATTTTCATCTAGATATTTTATTTTATGCTTTACATTAAAGATTGTGATCCACTTAGAATTAATTTGATTAACTAATTGGTTGGACTATGGAGCAAAGTTTTCTTATTTTGTTCTGTTTTTTTTTTTTTTTTTTGCATATGGATATCCAATTCTTCCACCAACACTTGTTGGAAAGTCTTTTTTCTTTATAATTACTTTTGTATCTTTATTGAAAATTAGATTTCCATATATGTGTGATCCTATTTCTGGATTCTCTATTTCATTCTGTTGATCTATATGTCTATGTTTGTACTGATACATCTGTTTTGATCACTGTAACTTTGAAACTTCATAGTATTTCTTTAATTCTGTTCTTTTTTTAAAGCTGCATTTCCAATTGACTTATAGAATTAGCCTGTCAATTCCTTCCAAATCAAAAACAAAAACAAAAAAAACTTCTGGGAAATTTATTGAAATTACATTGACTCTACAGATTGATTTGTGGGAAAATTGATGCTTTAATACTATTCAGGCTTCCAACCAATAGACATAGTATATCTCTCATAGTATATAAATAGTCTTTAATTTTTCTCAGCAGTATTTTGCAGTTTTCTGTGTATAAATCTTGTACATCTTTTGTCAGAATTATTCCTCAGTATTTAATACTTTAATGCAGTAAAATGATATTTAAATATTTCTATTTCTAAGTGTTTGTTGCTAGTACATAGAAATTAATATTTTTCTGTATACTGATTTTGACTACTACAAACTTACTAAATTCACTTATTATTTCTAGTAGTTTTTCTTGTAGATTCCATTGTATTTCTACAAAGTTGGTAATGTCATCTGAAAATAACAGGTTTACCTCTTTCTTTCCAACCTGAATGTCTTTTCTAGAAGTGTTTGTGCAGAATTGATATTCTTCTTCTTGAATGTTTGTAGAATTACCAGTAAAAATAACTGGGCCAGTAATTTACTCTGTGGGACAGTTTTAAACTATAAACTCAACATTTGATACGGATATAAGTCTATTTAGGTTATTTTTTTCCCTTGAGTGAGCTTTGTTATTTTTTGTGTTTTGTAGAACTTGTGCATTTTACTTACGTTGTTGAATTTATTGGCATAAATTTGTTTATAATACTACTTTGTCATTATTTTAATATCTGTGAAATCTCTAGTAAAGACACTTTTCTCATTCCTAATATTGTCAATTTACTAAAGTGTAATTCTTGTGTCATGTACTTAGATTATGCTTTTAATCCAGTCTGACAATCTGTCTTTTAATTAGGGTGTGTAGCCAATTTGCTCTTAATATAATTACTGATATGGTCAGATTTATACTACCAGTTGCTGTATAAAGGTAGTATACAGCAACTGGTAGTTTGCAGCAACTGTTTGTTTTCTGTTTGTCTTAAGTTTTTGTTTACCCTCATTTTGAATATTTAGATAATTTCAGGCTTTAAAAATTATGTACAGACAAAATCAGAACTGAAATTTTGTGTTGAATCCAAAAGCTGTTCCTCTCATCCTTACCCGGGTCTTTACTTCTTTTATTTCTCTTTAACTCTATTACTTCTCTTTTGCTACTTCTAATGCTTTTGGCCTTTTCAGGGGTGAAGTAGTGAGGAACTAAATTAGAACAAGAAAGACCCTAAGTCTTTTTATTCAATTATAGAAACAGCAACCAAAGTCTTAGTTTTTATCTTATTTATAGAAATCTCAAGTGGTTAGCCCATTGAAAGCTTTAGATACTGAGAAACAAGACACTGATGTTATTTTATTTCTAACTGTAGCAAATCTGTTAGATTTAGAGACAATGAATGTTAATGTTTAGTATACAACCTCTTACTTTAAATGGATTAGTCATTAGTAATTTAATTATTTATTGTCTAACTATTCTGAACTAAAATAGGATGTTCATTAAGGTAATGTGAACCACCACTGTAACAAAATATAAAATAAAAACTTAAAGACTTATTGTATGTCTAACTTTGGTTCTTTTTAAAAAGCCAACTCTTTTCTAGGTAATGATTTAGGGCTCCTTCCTGATTTTCTCCTATCTGTGGTCCTGCCATTTTCGACATATGCCTTCTAAAATTGCCACACCCTTCTATATCAAGTTGGCATTGCTTAGGGAGATATTTTCATAGATTAAAATCTGAAGGTAGTATATATTTCTTCTGCTCCAGTGGTGAGAGGTCAGTTACACTTACCTGCAAGGGTACCTGGATAATGTGGTTTAGTTGTATGTCAAAGGAGAACAGAAGAGACTTGGTGAACAGATAGCTAGTTTCTGTTTAGGATAAGTTTCTTTGTTACAAGTGTTCCATATATTTAAATTTTAAATCAAAGCTCAGTGAACATGACTCTTAACCATCTCCACTGTGGCAATGTGTTGACATCATATGGCCAAGTCACTCAACTTTCACTCAGCCCCCAACAAGGATATTTCTGTGGGGGTTTTGGATTACTCATCACACTAACACTAAAGTTCCCAGAAGTTGCTAAACTTGGATTTCTATGAAAATGTCTTAAAGGGACCAGGCTTGTATAATGAAGATTTTAAACAAAACACTTATGGAAGTCAAGCACTAATGTCTTCATACTTCAAGGTTTTATTTCTTTTTTATTTTAAAATCAGCTATTGAATGTGTTTCTAAATATAATTTTTATTTACAAGTGGGAACTTAAAGTTCTGTTTTCTGCAGTTTTGATTTTAGGCAGAAAGGTATTTGTATAAAGTGTCTTTTAGAATGTTTATACATGTGTTTAATCTTACTTTCCTTACAAATCCTAATCCTCTAGAGTCATGGGGCACTGAGGGCCCAGGGACTCCAGTTTAACATTAGTTTAATGGTTTTGACCCCTGCTCTGAAGGATTTATACAAAAGAATCTTGCTTATATGTCCTGAAGTCATTTGTTTGGCAATAAAAGGTCCTGCTGCTTGTGTTGTCTTATAATTATTTCTGAGTTGGGTTTCTATAAAATCACCACATCTATTTGCTGGAAGAATTTAGGAGCAAACTGCTTGCAGGGATGACAAAATTTGAGGGCCAGTAACTATATGACCTTTTTGTGTCAAGAGGTAAATTTCTCCACCAAATAAGTTACCTAGGTTCCTAACTCACTTAATGGTTTGAGTGATACCTCTTTCCAGGAAAGGTAAGTGGCTATGGAAATCATTCTGTATGTTGACCAAACCAATTCTGAGCAATCTGTTGGGAACTTAATATACTTATTTTATTATTGAATATTTTTCTCATCATTAGGGGGTCCTCAGTTTCTTAATATGTGTTTTTTGATAATGACAGTTATCTTAATTCATATGCTGGGAGCCAAAGTTTGTAGTCTTATTAATTGATTAATTAATTAATTAATTAATTACTAAATGCTTATTGTGTATCAGGTATCTGAAATCAAAGGCATCCCTTTGGCCTGATAATGAGGTGATCATTATCAGGCCAAAGGGAAGAGTTAAATTAAATGAATACATTTTGTAGTTTATTAGAAGTTGGTAAATACCATGAAGAATTATAAACAAATTTTGGATGTTTGAGGGGAGTGAATATTGCAATTCTAAATATGTTGATCAGCGAAAATATCATTGTATATGTGACATTTGGAAAAAACTTGAAGAAACTGAGGGAAGAGTAATCCATGTAGAGAGAAGAGGAAGAAGAGGCCTTATAAACTAATATACTTGAGGAATGGTAAAGAAACCAACTGTGTGACTAGTGAAAATGTATGAGAGGAGCACAATGAGGTTAAAGAAACTGAATTCTGGGGCGAGGGGGCTTAGGGATGAGGGAGCAGAAGAGAGTAGTCACTCGCCAGGAGCAAAATCTGAACTGTGTGGCATCCTGAAGGCCATTTGAAGAAAGTACATCACAGAAAGGGTGATGAACTGTGCCAAAAGATATTAATGGTTCATGGAAAATGCAATTTGAGAACTGACCATTGGCTTTAGATTTGCGTTGAGTAGTTGCAGTGGGATCAAGAGTGAATGGAAGGAGAGGAAGTATAGATATTTCCTTAGAAGAATTTAGCTGCAGAGGGGTGCAAAGTTGAGATACAGGAAGCAGAGTTCAAACAGTTTTTTGTTTTTGTTTTTAATTTTAAGAAGGGATAAATTATAGTATGTTTGTATGCTGATGAGAATAATCCAGAAGAGAGGAAAACATTGATGATAAAAGAGTGAGAGGAGGGAATTGATGTAGGTGAAGTTGGCCTTAAATAGAAGCTAGTTAAAATGGAGGGCAGAATAAATGGGCATGCATGGAAGCAGGTGAGTAAATATGGAGGTGGGAGCATGTGCAACTCTGGTAATTTCTAGTGTTCCTTAGTAAAATGGAGAAAGGTCAAGAGCTGGAAATGGGAATGGGAGTGGACTTTTGGAGCTCTGAGGAGAGAGGAGAAAGCATGCCATAATGTCTATGAGAGGAGAATGAATGGAGCAAGGACTGGTAGTGTGATACCTGGGCAGCATTTTGGTGGTCATAGATACAAAGGAGTTGATGAGAAGTAAGAATTAGGATCTGAGAGATAAGTGGGACTCAGATCTGCTATCAGTGGTTCTCAATATTTCTAATGCTGTGACCCTTTAATACAGTTCCTCATTTTGTGGTGACCCCCAACCATAAAATTATTTTCGTTGCAACTCCATAACTGTAATTTTGCTACTGTTAATGAATTATAATGCATATATCTGTGTTTTCCAAATGTCTTAGGCTCTACAGGTTGAGAACCGCTAGCAGCATTGAAAAAAATCACTTGACCACTCTCTGCAGAATATTCTGCAGAAGCAGGAAGAAGGCTCATTCAATAGTCTAAGTGGAAAATGCATAAACTAGGGTGAAAGTAGTAGGTATAGAGAAGGGGTTCTATTTGAATTGTATTTTAAAGGTATAGCTGACAAGATTTGTCAATTAAAAGGAGAATGTGAGAAAAAATTATCGAGGATGAATTTAAGGTTTAATCCTGAGCAGTGCATCTATGCTGGTACCAATTACGTATCAGGTTTCTCAACCCCAAATACGCATACAAGACTAATACTAACTATGCCTACATCCTCAGCCAAGTAGCAAAGTGATCTCCATGTAGACTGAGGTAATAGTCCCATGTTGGTTAATGTTGCAAATAACCTCAAATTTCAAACAAAAAGAAAGCAGATTTTGGCATGAACATACCACACAGGAGGTCTAAGATGTGTTGTTTTTCATAAGTGTTTTTAGCAGATATTCTTTTAACACTATAATCCCAAGCTTAATGAAGTAGATGCCAATTTAATCTAACCTGTGGAAATTTATTTTTTAAAAAATGACAAAATTCAATTAATAGTCTGGAGCTTGTTAGGGTTTTCCAAACAATAAAACAAAGTGTATTTATTTTAATGGGAAGCTCTGCTCTGTCCATTCACTATGTTAACGCCTTCACTTTTTCCTGTTTTAAAACTTAAGTAAAACTATAAAAGTCTGAAAAATGAATATGTCATGAACTTTAAAAAGAAAGATGACACTTTGCTCCTTCCTTTTAAAGATCAGCTTGTCTCAGTTTTCCCAGTTTCTGTGTTTTTGGAATTTCATTAGCTTTCTGACTGGGCCAGCCAATCTCATCTCATACTTGCTTGCTACTTCATTTCTTTTTTACCAGCACACTTTCTGAACTACTAAGGAAAAATTGTCTTCATTTCCCTACCCTTAAATGTAAGGACTTCCTTAGCAAAAATTTCCATAAGGGCTTACTAACCAAAAATATGCTTAGATATTTCCCCCAAATGCACTTTAGTCATTTTCTTTCTTGTGTTTTTAAATGATGCCATTGGGACTGAGGGAGGAAATGAATATATTGCTTAGGAATCTTTGTTTTGTGGTTTGGAGAGATCAAAAAGAAAAATAGTACCTGGATCTTTTGTTGTTGTCTTCAATTTATTTCTTCTGTTTTTTTTTTCCTTTCTATGTGATCAATGGTTAATTTTAGGTGAAAGGAAGCAAGTCCTTTAGAGTCTTTCCCCATAATTAGGCTCGGAACATTAACTCAATGGCTCTAATTATTGGAGCTTTAAAGTATAAACAGTTTTCCAGCTTGTGGACTGGTGCTAGGGAAGGAAGTCATTTATTACTTCAGAGGGAAAAACAATATTTAGAGCTTGGACTACAAATTTGTCACCACTTTAGTTGACCAGGTCACTGAACCTCTCTGAGGCTCTATTTACTCATATGTAAAATAGGAATAATAATACTTATAGAGATGATGTGAAGATTAAAATAAGTAATGTATGTTATATAATTACTGTACATAAGTGCCCTGCATGTAATAAACACTCAATTATTTTTCAGTTTATGACCTTGTAGTTTAAGGGATATGTTAAGATTATTATATTATTACAGACATATCCTATTTATAAGACATATATCATGACATTATATTATACATTATAATACATATTCAACCATATATATATGTTTGTTTATATGTATGAATATATACACATATATACTGTAAGATTCAGACTAAAAAGAAATAGTACTTTCCTTTCTCCAAGCACCCCTAAAGAGAGAAATTGTTAATAATTGGTTGTTAATATAATACTTTCAACAATAAAGATTTATTAAAAATAATAATTGGTTGTTAATTAGTTGACCAATTGTTAGTTGGTCATTTCATAATGACCAGTTATTACTAAAATTTAGTCTTTAGCATCAATATCACTTGGGAACTTGCTAGAAATTCAGTTTCATGAGCTCTACCTACCTCAGAAACTTTGGTAATGAGGTGCAGCAATCTATATTTCAATGAGGTTTCCTGGCAATACTGATGAACTGTAAAGTGTGAGAACCATTGGACTAGGCTATGTCTTCCTTCTAAGTTAATGACTTTCAATCTAAAACATACTTGGTTTAGTTGTTGTCTTGTTTCATGTAGAACATTTTTAAGTAACCTATAAATGCTGAACTAACATAAAATGGTAATATTAAAAAAATCCTCTATTCAATAAATGCTTATTGAGTGCTACTACGTGCTAAATGCTTTTTAAAAAACATTTTTATTGACTTCAGAGAGGAAGGGAGAGGTAGAGAGAGATAGAAATGTTAATGATGAGAGAGAGTCATTGATTGGCTACCTTCTTCATGTTCCCCACTGGGGATTGAGCTTGCATTTTGGGCATGTGTCCTGATTGGGAATTGAACTGTGACCTCCTGGTTCATGAGTCAATGCTCAACCACTGATCTATGCAGGTCGGACTGTGCTAAATGCTTTAATGCACATTTAGTATCATTTTATTTTTAACAGTGGGCAAATGGATAACACACAGCAATACCATTTCTTTTCTTGACATTTGAAGGGTTCCGTATAAAGATTTTCTCCCTACCATGTCAAAAGGTTGATTGAAAATATTTGTAGCTAACACTGTTAAGTTCCCTAAAATTCAAGGAAGAGAACAAATAATGGATGATGGTTTCAATCCTGTAGGGCATTTACTGATCTGACAGCAAGGGGACCAAGGGTAGGGGGAGAAGCATGAGTGTTGCTACTTCTTTTAGCATCCCATAGTACTTCATTAATTTGCAGAGGTATGCCCTCCCCACAGGAAATCTTTATTTAGTGTAATGTAAAATGCAAAAGTTTTATGACCTCCTGGGAAGAGTTAGTTTTGTATCATTGTTTCCAGTGTGACTAAAATTACTAATACTCCTCTTGTGGCATCAGTCAGATTAAACAATGATTATATATGGGAAGGAAACATCCTATCTAATAAAAGAGCACTATGCATATTGACCATCACTCCAACACACAAGATGGCTGCCCCCATGTGGTCAAAGATGACCACCACAAGATGGCCTGCAGGAGAGGGCAGTTAAGGGCAAATAGGCTGGCAGGGGAACAGATAGCCATCAATTAGGCTGGCAGGGGAGTGGTTAGGGAGTGATCAGGGTGGCAGGCAGAAGTGGTTAGGGGCAATCAGGAAGGCAGGCAGGCGAGCAATTGGGAGCCAGCAGTCCTGGATTGTGAGAGGGGTATCCACCGGGATCGGGCCTAAACGGGCAGTCGAACATCCCTTTAGGGGTTCCAGATTGGAGAAGGTACAGGCTGGGGTGAGGGACACCCCTCCATGCATGAATTTCATGCCTCAGGCCTCTAGTTTAGAATAAATAGCATAGAGAATAATGTAATACACTCTTATTTAGTCACTATTTAGATTTAAGAAATGTTAATGTTTTGCCATTTTATTAGTCATCTCGGGCTGCTATAATAGAATGCCACAAACTAGAAATTAATAAATAATAGAAATTAGTTTTCTCAGTTTTGGAGGCTAACTGATTGGCTTGCAGACTTCTTGCTATGTCCTTACCTGGACTTTTCTCAATATGTGCTCATGAAGTGAGGGAGAGGGAGCTCTTTGGTGTCTCTTCTTATAAGGACACTAATCCTATTGCATAGGGCTCCACCCTATGGCTCATTTAACATTAGCTATTTCTTAGAAGCCTGTCTCCAAATATAGCCCCCATGGGGATTAAGGCTTTATCCTATGAATTTTGGAGAGCACAATTCAATCCATAGCAGATGTATCTGATTTTGCATTTCTGATCCTATTCCTTTTCCTTTCTTCCCAGAGGTACACTCTTTTGAAATTAGCATATGTTCTTCTGTGTTCTTCCTTATATTAAATATCTACTTTACTTATATACATATATATTTATGCCTATAAATATTATAATACATCATATAATGTGTGTCACATTTGACACAAAGTATCATTTGCTTTTCTCTAACCATTTTGTTTCTGCCTATTATCCATTTTGATACTTATAGATTTAGTCTATTTATTTTAAGTACTGATTTATATACTATTGAATAAATCTGTCATGATTTACTAATTCATCCCATAGTAACAGACATTAATACAAATATTATTAATTAATTAGTTAATTAAAATATTCTCACCTGAGGACATGCTTAGAGAGAGGAAGGAGGGAGGAATTGAGAGAGAGAGCGAGAGAGAGAGAGAGAGAGAGAGAGAGAGAGAGAGACATCCATTGATTGATTAATTGGGGACTGACCAGCATCCCAGGTATCATTTATGTGCCCTGACTGGGAATCAAACTGACTTTTCAGGGTAAAGGACAACACTCAAGCAACTGAGCCATTCCAGTGGGCTAGTTTCTTTTTCTCACTATCATAAATGATGTTTCAATGAGCACACACCATTGTGCGTGATTCCTTGTGGGATATGTATTTGAGTTTTTCTGGGGTATATACCTAGGGTTGTGGTAAGGTATTTACAGCATTAGTTTCATTAGATATTGCTAAGTTACTCTCTTAATAAAAATTTACACTAATTTTAACCACCACCAGTGGAGTATTTATTTTTATAAATCTTTTATAAGCCTGTCAGACTTCTTTAATATATATATATCTTTTCTAATAATAGAGAAACATGTAAATTGACTGTACCTCTGCTATGCCCACAGCCAATTAGAGTGAGTATGCAAATTAACCCAATAAAGATGGCGGTGGTTAATTTGCATACATACCTGTGTCCTGGGAACCTCCTCAGCACCCAGGTCACTCCCAGCCTGCCATCCTGTGGAGGCTTTAGGCTTGGGGGTTAGGGGGACTCAATTTCCAAGCCTATGGCCTATTGTGGAGACTATAGGATTGGGAAGGGGCTGAACCTGGAATCAGAGGGAAGGGGGAAAAAAAATCAATGAAAACATCTTCAGGTGAGGATAAAAAGAAAAAAAAAGAAAGAAATGTCATATCTTATGAAAGGCACATCTTGAAAATGCCTAAGAAAGTTGTGATTTTTTTCATGGTGAAGAGACTGGAGTCCATGCTGATGAAAATACCTTGTAGCTGTGGTGACTGGCAATGGTTGCAGTAGCATAGTGATGGGGCTGGTACCTTCCCCTCATCAGCCTGGTTACCTCCCACAAAGGGAGGCCAGACTGCTCCAACAGGGAGCGGGCCTAAACCATCAGTAGGACATCCCCTGAGGGCTCCCAATGTGTGAGAGGGGCCAGGCTGGGCTGAGGGACCCCTCACCAGTGCATGAATTTTGTACAGTTGGCCCCTAGTGTGTATATATATATCCTATCTAATAAAAGAGT
Organism: Lasiurus cinereus; assembly: GCA_011751065.1. Classification (NCBI taxonomy): domain Eukaryota; kingdom Metazoa; phylum Chordata; class Mammalia; order Chiroptera; family Vespertilionidae; genus Lasiurus; species Lasiurus cinereus. The sequence goes on along the minus strand of JAAGEH010000012.1, from coordinate 14,937,788 downwards.
AATATGGAAATTAATGGTACCTCTGCTACACCCACAAGCCATGCCCATCAGCCACACCCACCAGTCACAGGATGTATGCAAATTGGCTATGGCCACAGAGAGAGCAGGAGGGAGGCTTGGGTTGCCCCTCGTTATGGAGGAAGCCACGCTTTCCAAACATTCTGGCCAGCCCAGGCCTCTGCTTAAGGGAACAAAATAGCTTTAAAAAATAATGTTTTGAATTGAATGTATTAATTAATAGTTTTTTATTTTATTTTTTCTACCCTGAATTTAAGCCCGCACATTTTCCTGTAGATACCACTTTAGGTACATGGTACAAATGCATTGTTTTATTTTATTTTATTTTATTTTATTTTATTTTATTTTATTTTATTTATTTATTCATTTTATTGAACAGGATATAAGGATGATTTCTTTTCTGGGTTCTTGTCTAGATGGATTCAAAGAATGAAACCACAGACAAAAGGGGGTAGCTGAGAAGTACAGAAGCTTTATTGCAAGCAGAAGAAACTTAATTGCAAGCAGATGCTATCTCTAAAACCCTAATCCTAAATATCTAATTCTATAACCCTGTCCCTCCTGGCACAGAGGGACAGTAGAGTCCCATAAGAAGGGTGACTGCTGCTTTCTTTCTTTTGAGGCATTATAAAGGTTGTGGCTCTTTGTCTGAACATGACCCTTTCTAATTGTACTCTTCCCCAACTTAGGACACTATATTTTCCTCATTGGTCACTCTGCAAAGACCAAAGCCCCATGTAGTGCCACCATCTTGCTTTCCCCTTAGTTTGCAACATTCCTCTATCCTCTGTGAAAGTATGTTTCCTTCTTCTCTCTCCCTACCCCCACCGCCCCGCCCAATATCCTGTGTCTTTTCTTTGTCCTTCACATATGCATCTTAACTGTTCAAGTTGGATTTACTTTGATCTACTTTATAGAATCTAGCAACTTTATCCTGCCTTGAGACTGAAACTACTGACATCTTTGCTCAAAAGAGTAAAGTGGCCTCTTTTTTTCCCTTTTTTTCTCTTGGTCAGAGATTTATTACCCCATATGCTCTGCCCTTGGTTTATGGCTGTTTTAATTGTTCAGGCCAAGAAACCTCCATCCTCTCTGGACTCCCTCCTTTTCTTTTTTAAGCTAGTTAGTTAGCTCTTTTAAGTATTATTGTTTATTATAAATATTTCATAATTTTCATTATAATTCTTCTTTTACCCTTGAGTTATTTATAATTATATATTTTTTAAATTTTTTACTAACTTTTATTGATTATTTATCTGATTTCATTATGGTTGGAAAAATAGAATATATAATATAATTTCTTTGGCTTGTTGAGACATCCTTAATTTGCTTAAAGGATATTTTTGAAATTGTTTCATGGGTACTAAAATAGAATGGCATTTTCTATGTAATACACACTCATTAAATTGAGGGTATTTATATAGTTATTTGAATCATCTATATATTTACTTATTTTTTCTAATCTGTATTAAGAATATTAAAATTTTTCTCTATAGTTGTGACTTGTCATATTCTCTAATAATACTCATAATTTATGATTTATATATCTTAAAGTTATATTGTTAAGTGAATATAGTCAAGTGTCCATAGGGATGGGTGTAGAAGTAGAGCATAAGGATTTGGCAGAGATCAAATACCAGAGATAAAAAACAGAGTTGCTGCAGTCCTAGCTGGTTTGGCTCAGTGGATAGAGCATTGGCTTGTGGACTAAAGAGTTCCAGGTGTGATTCTGGCCAAGGACACATGCCTGGGTTGTGTGCTCTATCCCCAGTAGGGGGTTTGCAGGAGGCAGCCGATCAATGATTCTGTCATCCTTTATGTTTTTATCTTTCTATCCCTCTTCCTTCCTCTCTGAAATTATTAAAGAAAGATATATATATTTCACACCAGAGTTGCTGGAGATAAAAAGTTTTTCCTCAAATTCTAAGGTTTGACAAAAGTGAAGTGCCAGGTTATGTCTGCCAAGTTCACGGGAAATAGACTCATATGTGTGCTAAATGAGGAATGAAAGCATAAGATGGGGATGCAAGATGAAGTCAGCTGGATGTAACTGACAACCAACAGTTTTTAAAGGCTGCCATACCTGTTTATTTGTTTGAAAGTGGCTAGAATTGAAAATTGCTACCTGACACTGAGTCCTGGTAGGAAAGATTTCTTTTTGTTGACTGAAACATATCAGAGCAACTTGCAACATTTAATTCCCACCCACACTTTTATTTTGTTAAGATATTTCTGACTTTTGTATACTTCTTGTTAAAATCTTAATATCACATTTCATATTGCCCTTTGTGTTTGGTGCTTGCAGGAAGATGAATTATTAAAATTGTCTTACTTAACTGGATATTATTGTCTTGAGAAAATTTTAGTGAGTTCAATTTACCTGGTAGCCTTTACCTCTGAGATTTTGTTTCTGGTAGATTTCACCACTGAGCAGAGTAGTCCTATTACAGTGCTTAGTTTCTCTATAGATGAAAACCTTTGCATATTAAATAAAACACTAAGCTAGTGGGGTCATGTTTGGCTCTGTTTCTCTTCATCGGTGCCTCTAAATCTGTTTGCCAAGTCTGAGGTCCTGGACTCAGATTTCTTGGGGGAACAGTAGGGGTAAAGGTGCTTGTCACTGAACATGAAAAATAGCATCTGCTGAAGGCTATTTTGTTCAGTTCCTTCAAAGTAAGTTACTTAGGGAGCAGAGACCAAGTCTGAGGCATTCAAGACTAGAAGAAAACTAGTTTGTTTTTTAAAAAGTGCATCCTATCTAATAAAAGAGTAACATGCAAATTAAACATCACTCTGCTACACCCACAGCCATGCCCACCAGCCTATCAAGAGCAAGTATGCCAATTAACCCCAACCGAGATAGCTGCAGCCACAGAGTGAGCAGAAGGGAGGCTTGGATTTCCCTGGCGATGGAGAAAGCCAAACTTTCCACACACCCTGGTGGGCTCAGGCCTCCACTTAAGGCTAAAAAGTTTCAATTATAGAGGATAAATAAATCCCAATAGAAATGGCTGCCACCAGCAGGAAGCTGGCTCCACTCCAGGCTACAAAGTTTCAATTGTAGAAGATAAATAAATCCCAGATACCAGGGCCTCCACTTGGGTCAGTGAGGGGTGTGGCCGGCCTGCAAACCACTATAGGCTCCTCACCCAGGCCGTCCCACGCCCCACGGGAACCCCCACCCTGATCCAGGAAACCCTTCAGGGTACACCCACTGGCCCCCACCCATGCACCAGGCCTCTATCCTATATAATAAAAGAGTAATATGCAGATTAACCATCACTCCAACACACAAAATGGCTTCCCCTATGTGGTCAAAGATCCTGACCCCATGTGGACACAAGATGGCCACCACAAGATGGCCAGCAGGGGAAGGCAGTTAGGGTGCTCAGGCCTGTATGGAAGGGCAATTAGTGTCAAACAGGCTGGAAGGGGAGCAATTAGGCATCAATTAGGCTGGCAGGGGAGTGGTTAGGGGTGATCATGCTAGCAGGCAGAAGTGGTTAGGGTCAATAAGGAAGGTAGGTAGGCAAACAGTTGGGAGCTAGCAATCCTGGATTGTGAGAGGGTTAGGGCCAAAACAAGCAGTCAGACATCCCTCAAGGGGTCTCAGATTGGAGAGGGTGCAGGCTGGGCTGATGGAATCTCCCACCCCTGTGTACGAATTTCATGCACCAGGCCTCTAGTTTAGTTATAAATAATTAACAAAAAGAAGCTGATGATAAAAATTAATCTTTAACCCTAACAGATACATTTTCTGTAGTGAAAGATACAGGTCTCTCATAAAAAAAATGTAACTTCTCATATCATTCCCTTATTACTTTCAGCTATCTTAATTTTGGATAAAGAAAACAAGCAGTGGTTATGGTGAGATTTACCTTAGTAAAACAGACCATTATTCAAACTATTGAAGATTCTGCATTCCCCAAGTCAGAAAATATAAAGATATCTTCTAAATATAAAGATATTTATCTCCTTTATTTAATTTATGCAAATAAAAAGGCTTTGCTGGCAGATGGAGAGGATATGCCAAATACTCTATAAACTGCACAGTGGGTTTTTTAAAACATCTATTTCTTTTAATTAATATTTGCTCCATGAATAAAATGCAAGTGAAACCCCAGTGCTGGCAAAAGTCACCATGTTGTATTGAAGTTAAACTTGCATTCAATATTATTTTGCATTCATTTAAGGCATAGAACATAGTTGTTAGATAATTATATCATTTATAAAGTGATTCCTCCAATATTTCAAGTATCTACATATTCATTGTAATATTATTGACTATATTCCCTATGCTGTACTTTACATCCCCATGACTATTTTGTAACTATCAATTTATAATTCTTAATTCCTTCACTTTTTTTTCACCCAGTCCCTAAAGCTCCTTCCATCTGTCAATCATAAGTCTGTTCTCTGCATCCCTGAGTTTGTTTCTATTTTTCTTATTTGTTCTTTAGATTCCACATTAGAGGCTTGATGATGAAGATTCATGCAAGAATGGCTTTCCTTCCCCTGGCTTCCAGCACCACCTTTGCTCTGGCCAGAGCCATCTTTTCACTCTACCAGGCTTTGGCCTGGAGTTTCCTTTTTGCCTTCCCACGCTGCCCAGAGGACTGGAGTGGCTGGGGTGGTATGGAATACCTGCATTGTCACCCCTGGTTGCTTGGTGCCTGTGTATGGAAATTAATCCACCATCTTTGTTGGGTTAATTTACATACTCACTCCTGATTGGCTAGTGGGTGTTGCAAAGATATGGTCAATTAGTATGTTGCTCTTTTATTAGTGTAGATATAAGTGAAATCATGATATTTAAGTTTCTCTATCTGGCTTCTTTGTTTTCTTTTATTACTTTTTATGATATTGAAATACCTTTTAATGAAATTCAATAAAAAGAAGATATCTCATGAATCTCATTCATGAACATAGCTGCAAAAATCCTGAAAAACAATAACAAACCTATCAATGTTCAAAAAAGATGAATTATTACATTTTATAGAAGTAAATAATTTATTTAATACCATTATACATATAATGACAATTTTTAGGCATTCATACATATGCCACATATTTCTTAGATACCAATCATTGTAATTTATTTATGAATGTATTGTCTATTTTGTTTGCTAGTTTATTTTATTAGATTCCTCATATAAGTACGATCATATTGTATGTGTCTTTCTTTGACTGGGTTTTTCACATAGCATAATACTCTCCAGGTCCATCAATACTGTCTCAAAAGGAAAGATTGCATACTTTTTTATGGCCAAGTAGTATTTCATTGTGGCAATGTACCACAGTTGTTGTTTTTTAATCTACTCATCTACTGTTGGGCACTTGGGCTGCTTCCAAATCTTGGCTATCCTATCTAATAAAAGAGCAATATGCAAATTAACCACCACTCCACTATACCCACAAGCCATGTCAATCAGCCAATCAAGAGCAAGTATGCAAATTAATCCAACCAAGATGCTTGTGGCCACTGAGAGAGCAGGAGGCTTGGGTTTCCCTGGTGATGGAGGAAGGCAAGCTTTCTATACACCCTGGCTGCCCCAGGCCTCCACTCAAGGCTACAAAGTTTTAATTATAGAAGAAAAATAAATCCCAGATACAAGGGCCTCTACTTGGGTCTCCTGGGTGGTGTGGCCAGCCTGAAAACCATCATAAGGGGGTGTGGCTGCCCTGCAAACTACCAGAGGACCCTTGCACAGGCTGCCCCACACCACAAGGGAACCTCCACCCTGATCTGAGACAACTTTCAGGGCAAACTAGCTGGCCCCCACCTGTGCACCAGGCCTCTATCCTATCTAATAAAAGAGTAATATGCAAATTGCCCATAATTTCAACACACAAGATGGCTGCCCCTATTTGGTCAAAGATCCTGACCCCATGTGGACACAAGATGGCCACCAGGGGAGGGTAGTTGTGGGTAATCAGCCAGCACTGGAGGGCAGTTGGAAGGGACCAGGCTTGTAAGGGAGGGCAGTTGGGGGAGATCAAGTCTGCAGGGAAGGGCAGTTAGGGGTGACCAGGCTGGCAGAGGAGAGAAGTTGGGGGTGACCACGTCTGCAAGTAAGGGCAGTTAGGGGCAATCAGGCTGGCAGGGGAGCAGTTAGGCATTAATCAGGCTGGCTGGGGAGTGGTTAGGGGGTAATCAGGGTGGCAGGCAGAAGTGGTTAGGGGTAATCAGGAAGACAGGCAGGCAAGCAGTTGGGAGCCAGCAGTCCTGGATGGATTATGAGAAGGATGTCTGACTGCCTGTTTAGGCCTGATTCCCGGAATGGGGTCTAAAAGGGCAGTTGAACATCCCTCGAGGAGTCCCAGATTGGAACGGGCTGAGGGACAACCCCCAGCCCCATGCACAAATTTCGTGCACCAGGCCTCTAGTTGTAAATAAAACTGCAATGAATGTAGGCATGCTTGTATTCTTTCCAATTGTTGTTTTGGGCTTCTTCAAATATATTTCCAGAAGTGCAATCATTGTGTCATAAGGCAGTTCCATTTTTAATTTTCTGAGGTAATTGCATGCTGCTTTCCTCAGTGGCTGCACCAATCTGCATTTTCACTTACAGGGTTCCAGGGTTCCATTTTCTCCACATCATCCCAAACACTTGTGGGTTTTATTGATTTAGTGTTGATAGCCATTCTGACAAAATTACAACAAACCTGAGGTGATATTTCATTTGCATTTTTCTGATGACTAGTCATTTTGAACATGCACTTGTTGGCCATCTGTGTGTCCTCTTTGGAAAAGTGTACTAGTACAGTTGTCAGCAAACTGCGGCTCACAAACCACATGCGGCTCTTTAGCCTCTTGAATGTAGCTCTTCCAAAAATACCATGGCCTGAGTGAATCTATTTTGAAGAAGTGGCTCAGGTTATTTGCCTATTTTTAAATTGAATTATTTGTGTTTTTGGTGTTAAGTTGTATAAACTCTTTATACATTTTGGAAATTAACCCCTTTGCAGATGTATTGCTGACTATGTTCTCCCATTCAATCTTTTCATTTTGTTGATGGTTTTCTTTGTTATGCAAAAGCTTTTTAGTTTGACATAGTACAATTTGTTTATTTTTATTTTTTATTTTGTATCCTTTGCCTGAGAAGATATATAAGAAAAAATATGGCTACAAGAAATGTCTGAGATTTTTCTGCCTTTGTTCTCTTCTAAAATTTTTATGGTTTTGATTCTAGCATTTGCCTTTAATCCACTTTAGTTTTATTTTTGTGTACAATATAAAAAGGTGATCTAGTTTCACTTTCTTGCACATATATGTCCAATTTTCTTAACACTATTTATTGAATAGACTCTTTACTTCATTGTATGTTTTTGCTTTCTTTGTCAAATATTAATATAATATAAAAGTGTGGGTTTGTTTCTGGGCTCTCTATTCTGTTCAACTGAGTTATATGTCTGTTTTTATGCCAGCCCCCATCACCATGTTGTTTTAATTACTCTAGCCTTATTGTATAGTTTGATATCAAGTAGTGTGATTCTTCCAATTTTGTTCTTCTTGCCTTGACTTTTCATGGTCTTTTGTGGTCCCATATAAATTTTTTGAATATTTGTCCTAGTTCTGTGATATACCCCATTGGTATGTTGATAGAAATTGCATTGAATCTATAGATTGCTTTGGGTAGTGTGGACATTTGGTGTTAATTTTTTCTTTCTTTTTTCCTTAAATATATTTTACTGATTTTTTTACAGAGATGAAGGGAGAGGGATAGAGAGTTAGAAACTTTGATGAGAGAGAGACATTGACCAGCCACCTCCTGCATGCCCCCTACTGGGGACATGCCCATAACCAGGATACATGCCCTTGACTGGAATCGAACCTGGGACCTTTCAGTCCGCAGGCTGATGCTCTATCCACTGAGCCAAACCAGTTTCGGCTGGTGTTAATTCTTTCTATCCATCAACATGGTACAGTGGTACCTCGAGATACGAGTGCCCTAACATACGAGTTTTTTGAGATACGAGCAGTCGAGCGAGGGATTTTTGCTTTGAAATATGAGCAACATTTGAGATAGGAGTAATCGTGTGGATCGGCCGGCTGCACACGGCCCACCAGTTTACCGCGACTCGAGCTTCTCATAGTTTCCCACGCCTCAAGGTTACAGAATTAAACTCGTATCTCGAGGTACCACTGTACTTTCACTTATTTGTATCTTCAATTTCTTCAGTGTGTTATAATTTTCCAAGTACAGGTTTTTCACATCTTTGGTTACATTTATTCTTGGGTATTTTAATATTTCTGAACAAATTGTGAATGGGATTGTGTTCTTAATTTTTCTTTTTGATAGTTCATTTTAGTGTATAGAAATGCAAGTAATTTCTGGATATTTAATTTGTATCCTGCTACTTTACTGAATTTACTTATAAGTTCTAGTAGGTTTTGGTGAAATTTTTAGGTTTCTTTATATACAGTGTCATGTAATCTGCAAATAATGTCAGTTTTACTTATTCTTTTCCTATTTGGATGCCTTTATTTCTTCTTATCTGAATGCTGTGACTGGAACTTACAGCACAATGTTGAAAGCAGAGACCCCATATTCTTCTTGATCTTAAGGAAAACACTTAACTTTTTACTAGTTGAGTGTGATGTTGGCTGTAATTTTGTCATAAAAGATGTTCATTATGTTGAGGTACATTTCCTCTGAGAGTTTTTTAAAATAAAATATGAGTGCTAGATTTTATCAAAAAAGTTTTCTGCATCTATTGATATGACCATGTGACTTTTATCTTTCACTTTGTTTATGTGTGGGTCACATTTGGGAATATTGTTCCAAACTTGTATCCATGGAGTAAATCTCACTTGATCACAGTGTATGAAATTTTTTAATGTATTGCTGAATTCAATATGCTAACATTTTGTTGAGGATTTTTGTATCTATGTTCATCAAAAATATTGGCCTATACTGTTCTGTCTTTATCTGATTTTGGAATTATGATATTGCTAGCCTTGTAAAATCAACTTGGGAGTCTTCCTTCCTATTGAATTTTTTTTTTAATAGTCTGAGAAAAATAGGTATTAGTTCCTCTTTGAACATTTGGTAAAATTCTTCTGTGAAACCATGAGGTTTATGATTTTTGTTGTGTCTATTGCTTCAGTATCATTAGTTATCATCAATGTATTTAGATTTTCTGATCTTTATTCAATTTTAGAATATTCTAGAAATATTTCTAGAAATTTATCCATTTCATCCAGATTACCCAGTTTGTTGGCATGTAGATTTTCATAATATTTTTATACAATCTTTTTACTGATTTAGTGTCAGTTGATATTCTCCCTCTTTAATTTCTTATTTTATTTATTGGGTCTTGTCTCTACTTTCTTCATGAGTCAGGTTAAAGGTTTGTCAATCTTGTTTATCTTTTCAAAGAACTAGCTCTTGGTTTCATTTATCTTTTATATTGTTAGTTTAGCCTACATTTTGTTTATTTCTGCTTTGATCTTTATCATTTCCTTTCTTCTACTCACTTTTGGCTTTGTTTGTTGTTCTTTTTTAAGTCCCTTTAAGTGTACAGTTAGTTGTTTATTTAAGATTTTTCTTGTAGCAATTTGTAATGCTATCAGTTTCTTTTTTAGTACTGCTTTTCTGTGTCCCTTGGCTTTTGGGTTGTTGTGTTTTCATTTTAATTTATTTATTTCAAGGTATCTTGATTTCTTCCTTGACCTCATTGTTAACTCATACATTGTTTTTAACCTTTTTTAACCTCATTGAAAAATCGCCACCCTAGGATATGTTTATGATTTAAGAGAAAAAGACAGCAGAGGGGAGTAACATTGATGTAAAAGAGAAACATCAACCTGGAATCAAACTACAACCTAGGCATATGCCCTTAGCAGGAATGAAACCCACAACTTTTGGTATGTGTGTCATGATGCTCCAACTAACTGACCCATGTAGCTGGGGCTAGCCTCCATATATTTGTATGTTTTCCTGTGTGTTTTTCGTTTCTTTTTTTGTGATTGCTTTTTTTTAGTTGTATACCATTATGGTCAAAGAAGATAGTTGATATGATTTCAGTCTTCTTAAAGTATTGAAACTTGTTTTGTGTTCTAACATGTTGTCTATCCAGAAAATGTTTTATGTCCATTTGAAAAGAATGCATATTCTAGTGCTTTGTGGTAAAATGCTCTGAAGATATCAATTAAATCTATCTGATACTGTGTGTCATTTAAGTTTGCTGTTTTCTTGTTCATTTTCTCTCTGGAAGATCTGTTCTTTGATATCAATGGGGTGTTCAAGTGCCCTACTATGACTGCATTCCTGTTGATCTTCCCCTTTTATGTTTATCAATGTTTGCTTTATGTATTTAGGTGCTTCTATGTTGGGCGCATAAATATGGTCATTACTACCCCACTTTATATTTTCCATTTGCCTAAGATGCCTTTTTTCTGTATTTTATTATTATTATTATTATTATTATTATTATTTACTTTTAGTCTGTGTTTATCTTTTTTTTTCTGATGTGAGTCTCTTGTAGACAGCATATATATGGATCTTACTTTCTTACCCACTCAGCTACCCTATGTATTTTGATTGGAGCATTTAAACTTTTTACATTTAAAGTGCTTATTGATAGGTACCTATTTGTTAGCATTTTATTCTTTTAACTTTCTTCTACTCTTCCTCCATCCATTTCTTGTTCTTAAAGAAGACCCTTTACAATGTCTTGTAATACTTGTTTAGTGGTAACAAAATTGTTTAGCTTTTTTTTTTTTTTTTGTCTGGGAGGCTATTTATTTATCCTTCAATTTTAATGGTAGCCTTGCTGGGTAATATAATCTTGGTTATAGGTCCTGATTTTGATCACCTTCTATACTAGTATTTCATGTCAATCCCTTTGGCCTTATATATTTCTGTTAAGAAATAAGTAACCGTCTGTTGGGAGCTCCTTTATAGGTAACTAATTGTCTTAATTTGCTGCTTCTTTTTTGTCTTTAACCTTTGCCATTTTACTTATGATGGGTCTTGTGTGTATCTCTTTAGTTCATCTTGTTTGAGATTCTGCACCATCTGGACTTGGGTGTCTTTTTCCTTCACCAGGTTACGGATGCTTTTGGTCATTATTTCTCCAAATAGGTGCTTGCTCCCTTGCTCCCTCTCTTTTCCTTCTGGTACCCCTATGATGCAGATGAGTTACACTTCATGTTGTCTCAAAGTTCCCTTAAATAATTCTCATTTTTAAAAATTCTTTTTCATTTTGTTGCTCTGATTGAATGTTTTCTGCTATCTTTTTTCCCAAATCGCCAATTTGATCCTCTGTTTCATCCAACCTCCTCTTTATTTCTTCTAGTATATTCTTCATTTCAGATATTGTATTATTTATTTCTGACTGGTTCTTTTTATGGTCTTCATACCCTTTTTTATGCCTGCTATCTCTGCTGAAATTCTCACTAAGGTCATTGGGCATCCTTAGAACCATTTTTTTAAAACTCTATATTTGGTAAATTGATTGCCTCCATTTCATTTCTGGAGATTTATCCTGCTCTTTCATTTGAGGCATATTTCTTTGTCTTTCCATTTTGTCTACCTCTCGGTTTTTGTTTCTGTTAGGTAGGTCTGTTATGACTCCCATTCTTGGTAGGATGGCCTTGTGTAGAAGGTATCCTGTGGGATCCAGTGATGCAATCTCCTTGATCACTTGAGCTGGGTGCTCCAGGAATGTTTTGGTGTGGCTTATTTGGGCCATCCTGCTATAATTTAGTCTTGATTGTTAATGGCCCATTTGTGTGTGAGCTTGACCCTCAGACTGGCTGACTGTAAAAATCAACCCTCACCAGTGTATGAACTGCTAGTCAGGGAATGATCACACAATGCAGAGTTTGCCTTAGCAGGATCTGGTGCCTGCCAAGATGTCCCTCTTTATGTGCCTCTTGTGAAGCTAATTTGATCCCGCATTGATGATGTCTAAAGCTGGCCACTGGCCAAATGGGTTCTGTGCCTCTTAATAGGGACACTATTGTAGGCCAACGTCATACACTGCCTATAACTGGCTCTAGGACCTACAAAGTGATCCACAACTTGTGGTTGCCTCTGTTGGGCCTTAGTGTGTGTGAAAAGGATCATATTGCACACCACTGTTGACTTTTACCAACACCGTGCCTTGAGGCAGTTAATTCTTAAGGAACCCCAAGATTCACGTCCACATGCTTTTGGCCACCAGTCACTGAATAGACCTCTGGTGGTACTTGAATTGCATGAGATAGGTTCTCAGTGAGTCACCAGTTATGGGTAAGTGGTATTTACTAGATTGATACAGGTTAAATCTTGGTGCCAGTGCTGGGTCTGAGTCCACTCAACAAATATTTCAGGATATACTAAATTTTAAGTGTTTCTTTTCACATCCACATGGACAGAGAGGAGGTCCAGCTCCTGAATAGTTTCCAGCTGACAAGCCTGGCACAGCTGCTAACTTTTAAAGTTAAAGACTAATGGCAGAAACTTAATGTCATTTACTGTCCATAACCTAGGATAAATAAAGTTAAAGTTAATAAATAAATTAACCTTATTTCAGACTAACTTAAATTGGCTAATTGACATAAGTGAATATTCATAAAAATTTAATTGTGCTGGACAAAAACTGTTCCTGAAGTATTAACAAAAATTTTTATTGATAGTTCATCTTATAATAAAATTGCTTAATCTGCTATGAATCCAAGCAGTCATATTTTTATGCAAAAATTAAAAATAAAAGGCTATCAAGACTGCATAAAAAATTTATAAAAGCCTTCTAATAATAAAAAAGGATAGTAGAATAATACCCTGTAAGTAAATTACATCAAGCCTTAATTTCTTTAAAAATTTTTACTTTAAAAATTAATTTTCATTTATAATGCTGATAACAAGACACCCACAAAATCTTATGGTGTCAGAATAAGCCAAAGGAAAATCATCTGAACAAAAATCAAAAGGATCCCAAGTCTAATTTAGAGAAAAGATTCCATATTAACTTTTAATTGAGAATATGTTTATATATTTCCAGAAAAGCCCATATGGATTCCTGCAACAGTGGATCCCAGAGAGGAACTGACAAGACTCTTCCAGCCACAAAATAAATAGTGGTCCCCAAGAACATAGGAGAAATAATTCAGAAATAAAAGCTGGGCAGCTGCAAGCAAAAACTCTCTTATCCTGCTCACAGTGATGCTTGTCCCACTCTGCCTCAAACTCAATAGAGTTTGGGACCAAAACAGACCAATATTTGGAATTTTGAAGGGAGGGCTTTGTACCACTCATGTGTGCAAGGAAAAAAAAAATATCACCTATCCTAAAGCCACACAACTCTATCTTTCCCCAATTTTGCTAGTTGCCCAATCTGAGCAGGATGGAGTTGCCAGGAGTCTGGAGAAAGGGAAGGTGGTGTTGGATCTTGGGGAAAGGTGAGGGGAGTGGCCCATTACTCTAGGAACATACAACTCAGCCTTTCTTCGATTCAGCAGGGTGGAGCCAGCTGAAGTAAGGGGTTGGGACCACTGTGAGTCTAAAGAATGGGGCTAGTGGATCTTCCTGAGAGGGAAGCACCAGTGAGGTTCAGGTTAAAGTGGGGGGAATAGCTCCCACTCCAAAGTCACACAAGTCAGTCACTGATACACCCCTGTGTCTTCCTAGATTTCTACACTCCAGCTCAGGCAACTAACTCTTCAGCAGGGCACAAGCTTTGCAGTGTGGGGCAATAGGGAGTCCTGACGATAGGATTATTTCATTCCTCCAGGCTGATGCCACATGGAAGATCATGCTCCACCCAACAAAGATGGTGTATTTTGGGACAGTGACTAAGCACAGGGACTCTAGCAGCTTGCCCCATAGCTCTCTCCCCAAAGCAGCAAACCCAGTGTCTCCTTGCATGACTCTAGTCTGCTTTGCCTTCCCTGGGCTGGCACCCAGGGTTAGGGGCTATGAAGGAGAATTTGTGCATTAAGTGTGCACCTGTGTCTCTAACAGACTCTCATCTCTCCCTGGCAGACAGAATCCCTGCTGATTTTCACAGGCAGATGTTATGTGCTTTTCTTCAGATATTTGCCCACAAGTGGAATTGTTGGTCATAAGGCAATTCCATTTTTAATTTTTTGAGGAACTTCCATACTGTTTTTTTATAGTGGCTGCAGTGTAAATTGCAGTTTTGGATTTCCTAGTAGTACATAATTTTCTAAGCTGATGTGACATTTTCAGTTCTGAAAAAATTTATAACGAGCTTTACAGATTCTGCAGTTGAGTGTTTAGTCATTTTCTTGTGTTAACATAAAAAACCATTGAAACCTGTGAAGAATTTTTGTGAGTTTATTTGAGCCAAACTGTTGACATATACCAGGTAGCAAAACCTCAATGAATTGAGATAATGGTCTGGAGAGTGGTGGGTTACATCTATATTTATGCATTGCAATTAAAGGAAGGGACATGAAATCCATTGGTAATAGATTAGAGAGGTGGGAGAAAGCAAAACAGGGAAACCCCTGGGATTGGATAAAAAGTAAAATGACAGACACATACTTAGGTAGGTGCAGGAAAAATTAACATGATAATAATGAAAGAATTTGTGTTATCTGTTCTGGTGCCCAGCACATTAGGTTATGCCCCAAAGGGGTCCAGAAAAAGGGAAGTTACAAGTTACCCATACATTTCAAGAGTATGTTATCACAGATGCAAAAAGACAGGCTCAGTTAAGGTAAAGGCTGACCTTGCCAGTAAAGATACCAGCCTAGGACATAACTACTCTCCATAACTGTTTTTAATTAAAGTTTATTTTCAGACCATCCTTTGTGGTTACTTTAAGTCTCTGAGTTTGCAAGACCACCATGCAGGCCTCCCCCGAGCTTGTCAGGTTAGCATGTAGCCCCTTTCATCCACCTATGCCATTAGATTATATTGCTCCAAATTCTATGGTTGACTTGGTCTATAAGTATCCACTGCTTTTCCAAATTTATAGCTATAAAGTCAAAATTGTTAAAATAAACAATAGATAATCTGAGAGTTAATTTTTCAAGGGCGGAAAATATGAGTTCAATTAAACAGCATTCACTTGGGGACTAATGCTTAATTACATCAGTTCTAGAATAATTTAACCCAATGGTAGTCTCTAGACTTTGATTATAAGTCTCTTCACTAAATTGCTGATAATATATTTTAAATTCATATCTCTTCCAGGATAGATCCAAAATGCTGGATTCTTTAGGGTAACTTGTTAAAGTTTTCCTCACATGACTTTTTTATTTCCTATTACCAAGCAACTTTTCTCCTTCATAGCTGAAGGTGATATAGTTACCTTGCCTATGCTGAAAGAGTGTATATCTTCTTAACTACTTAGTTAGGCTGTATATACTCACTAATAAAAAGTCATGCTGTTTTCTCCATCCCTTACACTGCACAGAACATAAAAGAGCCCAGAGACTGTTACACGCTGGCAGTGTACATCTTTACCTGACTGGAGGTTTCATAGTTAAAAGGAAGTCCTTGTCCATTATAATTACAAAGAATAATCTGTACCATACTTCTTTTCTCAGCAACCTATGAAATTGAAAGCAATACATTTATATAAAAATAGAGATACATTTATATAAAAAGAGGGATTTAAAATTTTTTTTGGTCTAAAGATACTATAAATATTCAAAATTGTTGATGAAAACTTAGTTTGTGTAGCACTTTGCTCAACAATGGGTGTGACTGCACATTTTACAAATTAAGAGGAAAGATGAACATGTATTATAACACCTATAATTCTAAGCAGTATGGAACAAGGATCCTGTAAACAGTACTGACAATTTGAGGAGGCTTATAGAGAAGTACTAGTTGTATTTGTACTAGGCCTTAGAGATGAGTAGGGATTATCAATGGGCATACACATGTCAGTGGTATTGGGACTACTTTAAATAAAACATAATTGCTAAGTGCAGAACACTGCATCAACAAAAGCAAGGAACTAAGAAAGAATGAGTCACACTCAAAGACACTGAGGAAAAAGGGGCATAAAATGGCATTGAGGGTATAGAGGTGGTAACAGCCTGTATAAAAATGGAAGAATTACAGAGAAGATTAAAGATGTAGATGAAGTCAGATTATGAAGAGTCTTTGACTGGGCTTTGTAGACAATGGGAGTCAATGCAGGACAGTATTATGGTGATAGTGGCATTTGTAGGTTTCTTCCATAGGATCAGTAGTAAGGAATAGAATCAGCAGCTTGCAGGTGAAAAGACCAGTTTGGAAACTTGCAGCTCTTGCATTTGCCTGGGTATTTGAACCAAGACTCAATCATATATCTATCTATTTCTAGGTAAGAGATCCAGGTTTGATGGGGCTTAAAGCTTATAGTTTCAGTGAGCCCTCTTTAGGAAAAATTGTTAGGGTTGCTGAGGGAGTAATGCATGAGGCCAAAAGGGGTAAAGAGTTATAAATTTATTAGGTCATCTGGATACCAGATGGGCTGAATCCCAAAATGGCTCCACCCCTCAAAGACTGGGAGTCAGAGGTTTTTAAAGGACTCTAGACGCACTTTTTCTGTGTGGAGAATTCTTTGCACAGGTTTGGATTCTGGGAAAGTCCAGAGGGGAGAGAGAATGGTTTTAGCAAGTGGAATGTGATCTAAGCAAGTGGAATGTCCATTGTGAAGTGGCCTAAAGGTAAGTTCCCAGGGGAAGGGTATAGATGCAATTATTTAATCAGACCTAACAAAACTAAAACAAATTTACAAGAGAGACTCTGAACTCAAATTCATGCTAATTCAAACTGGTGAAAACCATGAGAGTTTCTGTGTTAGAATGATTTGCCTCTCATTTTTGTTAAATGCACTTGCTCCAGAATGGGAGGTTTTATGACAATTGGTTTAGTAGACAGATGAAGTTCTACAGCTCATAAGCAGAAATTGCCTATTTGTAAAAAGGCTTGGTCAAGTGGAAAAATTATTTCATCTTTACAAACTTTAAGTCAATAATATTCAGCACCCAAAACATTGTTAAAATTTACAAACGTTTGCACTATTGAAAGAATAAAATGGAAATTAACTGTGTAGATGCTTGGGCCAACTGGCTGGGTTCAGATCTTGTCATATATTTAACTATGAAAAGTACTTAGAAATCAATGGTATTAGTGCTGGCTTGTAATAAGTGCTCAAAAATATCAGATATTATTCTCATTAATGAAGAGCTTAAAAATAAAATTAATAAAAGATGTGTTTAATACCAGATGAGTGTTAACCATTTCTCAGGAGATTACTTGCATGTGGGAATTATAAATATTGTCATCTATATTTATACTAGAGTCCTGGTGCATGAAATTCGTGCATGGGGAGGTGTCCCCTCAGCCCACCCTGTACTCCCTTCAATCCGGGACCACTCTTACAATCTGTGACCACTGGCTCCTAACTGCTCATCTGCCTGCCTGCCTGATCACCCCAACTACCCCCCCACCAGCCTGGTTGCCCCCAACTGCCCCCCTCTGCTGGCCTGGTCACCTCTAACTGCGCCCTCATCCCCACCAGCCTGGTCATTCCCAACTTCCTCCCCCTACTGGCCTGGTCGCCCCTCACTTCCCCCTCCCTGCCTGCCTGGCCACTCCATGCAGCCTGCTGTTCAGTCATTTGCTTGTCCCTCACTAACCCCCTGCCAGCCTGGTCTTCCCATATACCTTGCTGCTTGATCATTTGTTTGTCCCTCTCTAACACCCCTATTGGCCTGGTCACTCCACACAGCCTGCTGTTCAATCGTTTGATTGTCCCTCACTAACCCTCCTGCTGGCCTGGTTGGCCCTTGCAGCCTGCTGTTCAGTTGTTACTGTGAGGGCATCCTGACCAATTTGCATATTACCCTTTTATTAGTATAGATTTGCAAATTGGGTTCCAAAGAAGATATTTCCTTGTGGCTTTAGGTTTAGGTTGTTCTTAGCTGGCTGCAGATTGAATTACCTAGGACACTTTTCCCACTTTTGCCAGGACCCCACCCTGACCAATTAGATGAAAACACCTGGGCTGGTTTTGAGCATCAGAATATTTCACAGGCTCCCTGACTGTATTGGAGTCAGCACTGATAGTGGCCTCTCAATGCCTTGTGGTGACTGGCTGTTACTCAGGCCTAGAGCAACTTGATGTTAGCCACAAGAAACTGAGGAATATTGACATTCTTTTTTCCTATTTTATTATTCTACAAAATAAACCATGACTCATTACTAAAATAGGTAAATGTTGAAAAATCCTTATACTCATTCTTAACAATGTTAATTTATTCCAAAGTCTAATTGTTTCACAATTTCACAAATCTCCATTTCAATGGCTTTTGTTACCTATTGCTATTTCTTTTAACTTAAATATAAAAGCCCTTCTTGGAACATTCATTAAAACCTGAAAACAATAACTCTTTCATCAAAGACCTTGTACAAACCCTTCATAGGCATTGGGTACTCTATTAGTTCTATATGTGCATTATCTCCTTGTTTTTACAATCCTCCATATGTGGTAGGCGGATTATCCCTTGCATTTTATAGGTAGGAAGTGAGTTTTCATGGTCATACATTTGGAATGAGACATAGTTAAGGGACATGTGTCCTAGAAAGGAAACAGAACAGTGGCTGATATTTCCAAAGCTGGGATTAGAATTGAAAAGTTGCCAAACTCTCTGTGTTATGGTTGGAACTTGGGTACCCCTTTCCCCACTGATTTTTGGAGTGGGGTCCTTATAATATTTTGAGTCCTTATGAAACTTGCATGGAAGGATGAGTAATTTTTATTTTAGTGGAATTACATCCTTGGGGTTTCAAAGTCCCATTTCCATTAATCCAGTCCTAGAAGAAGTAAAACTTGGCTTCAGCAGAGCTAGAAGCAAAGCCAGTGTCCGAAGTTGGAATTGGGTCTGGTACAGCATTAAGTTAGTTGCAGTACATTAGTCCACTGTGTGTGGGGCCCACCTGGCTGTGGGCCACATGGGAAAATGCAGGAGTGTGACAGTCCCCACAAACCAGAAGCAATCAAGAGGAATAAAGAGAGACCAAGAGATCCAGGGGCCAAGAGAATGAATTACTTTGCTTAAAGGATTAAATATCTCCAATCTTCCCACACTTGCAGTGGCCACATCTAATCTGTTAGATGACCTGTTTCCTTGGCCAGCTTAGGTGTGACTGAGAAGTACCTTCCCTATGTCACCCAGACTTTACTGGGCATGAGTCTATTCTCTTCCTGTATAGTCCCTTCTCCCAATGCTCTGTGGGGAATAGACCAGTGGCTCTCTGGAAAGTAAACTGCAGCTTTTTGTCAAAGCTGCACAAATGGCATGCCTATAATATTTGGTCTTCCCTTTTCTTGTCATTAATAACTAGGTTAATTACAATGGAATTATCTGCACTTGGCTTTCTTTGTCTGTAAAATTAGATTTGTTTTAGTTATTATGAGACTAATAACCATAGAAATGGCAAGTGCTCATAGGTGGCAGCTACTAATGAGTCAGATATGTTGCTATGAGAGGGTCCTAATTTTCAAATACATGGTAGGTTTTGAATTAGTTAACTTTGTTGTTATTTATTATTTCACAAGAACAATATGTAAAAAATTGTAAAACTGACTAGGAAATCAAGCAGGCAAAAAAGAAAAATATAACCTTTAATCCTACAACTGAAAGGTTATTAAATTGTTTTTCTATCTTCTATTTTTTTAGACTTTCTTTCAGTTTAGAAATGTTTATAGTTTTATTTTGCTATAGTCTTGCTATTATGTTTGCAAATTAATGCTTATGCCAGAGATATTTAATGTCATTAAAGATAACCAGATCCTTGCCACAAGGTCATATATGATTCTAAGATTTGCTGTTTTGTATAAGACTAGGGGCCCAGTGCACAAATTCATGCACCTTGAAAGAAACTGTGGGCCGCAAAGCTGCAGTGGGCACAAAGTGGGTCTCGGATCATCCTCTGAATCCCTGCCCAGCTCCTCTGGTCACCTGTCTGATGACAGCCCAGCGTCCACTGCCACCACTCTCACACACTAATGATGCCAGCCCTGCTCATATCCACTGATGGTGTGAAGCGATTGGGGCCAGCGCCAGCAGTGGGTGCGAGCAGCAGCTGCTGCCTTGAGCACCCTTCAGGAGCAGGAAGAGGTGAAGAAGCACTCAGGGTCAATTGGGGCCAGCCTCTGCTGCTCATACCTGCTGAGGGCGCTGAGGGATTGGGACCAGCACTGTACACTGGAAGTGGGAGCGAGTGTTGCCAGTGCTAGCAGCAGGTGCAACCACTGGGCAGGACTGTAGCATGTGGGAGCAAAGAATTTTCAGTAATCCCAATGACAGTAACCTTGGTCTGGCACCCTCTCTCACCTACTCCACCATCCTACTATGGCCAAAGCCCACCCATGTTCCACGTGCACACCCTGGTGATCATCAGATGTAATAGCGACCAGTTGTTCAGTTGTTCCAGCATACAGTCTATTTGCATATTAGCCTTTTATTATATAGGACTAGAGGCCCAGTGCATGAAATTTGTTCACTACAGGGGGTGGGGAAGGTATCTCTCAGCCCAGCCTACACCCTATCCAATCTGAGACCCCTGGGGGGATGTCTGACTGCCAGTTTAGGCCCAATTCCTGCTGTCTTCTAACCATTTGCCTACCTATCTGCATGATTGCCCTCTAACTGCTCCTCTGCCAGCCTGATGGACACCTAAATGTTCCCCTGCCAACCCGATGGCCCCCAACTGCCCTCCCCTGCCAGCCTGGTTGTCCACAACTGCCCTCCCCTGCCGGCCATCTTGTGGCAGCCATATTGTGGTGGCCATCTTGTGACAGCCACCTTGTTGTGACCATCTTGTGACAACATAGGGGCGGCCATCTTGTGATAACATAAGGGCTTCCTATGAGGGTGCAAGGGCCATCTAAGCTTTTTTTAGTATAGATGATACACTTATTTTTTCTAGGCAAGGCTTTTTCTCCTTATTTTACATAGAGTGAATTAGGGCAATGAGGCACAGGCAGGCTTGCCTGGAGGATGTCAGAGACATTGTCTGACCAGAAGGCATGGTCATCAAGTCCAGAACTTGAGCATGTCGGGAGGCACTAGGATGTCTAGATGGAAGGCTTTGGGGACACTTGCAATGCAAGAGGGAGCTAATGTCAAATGAATTCCTAGGACCAGGACAGAATTGAACTCCAGTCTTGTATAGACTGACTATACAAATGAATAACCATATATAAAAACAAAACTTTGATCCATCACTTGCTGCAACAGCCTAAGAAACCAACTCCTTATCTACATACAGTAAATAGTCCAGGAAGTCAGCCTGCTGGGAGTCAGGGTTGCAGAAAGTCAGATTGCTATCTCTAGTGACAATCCAGGAAGCTAAATAATAACTTTATGGTAATTAGCACCAAATGGCTAGGATCTAATTAATAACTGACAGCTTACCTAATTTTTGTCCCCACTTCCAACTTGGGATCAAGCAGAGAAAGCCAATATGTGCCTTTAACCAATCACATATGATATCCTGGTTCTAGTTAGCACAACTCCAGCTTCCCCATGCCAACAGTTTCTGGTCAGGGCATACCTGGAGCCTTCTCTTTATTCCACCCTCAAGCTTTCCCTCTCCTCTGCCTGTCTTTGACTGTCTTCCAAAATTCAAGTGATTGTGGATGACAACCTTGCTATAGCAAATTCAATAAATAGCTCTTGCTTTCTTCACACTAGCCTGGTGCCCAAGTCAAGCTGTTCATGTGTAATCATTGTTACTTAGGGCCCTTTGACTCTGAAGGAATATTACTTGATCTCTTGTTGTGAGGCAGAGATTATTTTTCTGCAAAGTAGGGATCATAACTTATTCATATAAATAGTCCTAGTGCCCACTATTGCGTAGCTTATAGTAAAGGCTATTGAAAAGAGTGGGGAATAGGTCTCACTCACAAGGACTAGGCCCTTTCCCAAATGGAAGCAGGAAAGCCCAATGTGATGAATCTGCCTTCTTTTGATTGAATGAAATGTTACCTCAAAATCCAGCTTAAATAAGAAACAAACTGGAATTAACTTGGGCCTGGGATGCAGCCTGAAGGATTTTACAAAATCTCTAGAGAGAACTATTTTTAAATCTTTTTGGCAAAACTTTACCCTTTTTGTATAACACCTTTCCCTAATCTAAACACATGTGAATTTGAGGGATATTTAATTTAAAAGTATTTCCCCCCTAGCTAAATGGAAGCAGATGCTCTTCAGATAGTAAAGAAGACCATTGCTGTTAGTTTGGCTTGTTTGTTATCCCTATTTCCCAACAAGATAACTGAAATGTGATCTGTGGCCTATTAATTGTCACTGAGATGGAGTTTCTGTGAGGCTTCTCTGCTGATATATCTACACCAGAACCTTGACTACAAGCCCCACATCTCAATTATGGGTCATATCAGCTCCAAGTTCTATCTGTTTGTTTGAACACAAATACCTGTCCAGCACTATTAGCATTGGGGCCTAGACTACTTACTTGGTTTATACATTGTTCTCAACTAATGTGTTCTTCCAGAAGCCTCTCCAAATTCCAACACTGAATCAATTTTATTTTGTAGCTAAAACTGTTTTTACATGTAGGAACGAAGTCTAAAGGCAAATAACTCTGGAGTGATTTATTCTCAGAAAGTTCACACAGATCTCATGTCTATAATGATATTGCTTATTGTGCTAACCATCTTTTTAGAACCAGTCACTAAACTGTAAAATCTACCAAGGCAGGGACTATGTCTGTTTTTATTTCTGTGTCTCTTTTTCCTCCATATAATAGCACTTGCCAGGATTTTGCTCAATGTGTGATGAGAACTTGGAATTCAGAGTCACTGAAAGGAAAATACTAACATCTGGCACACACAGCTTAACATGATGAGAACAAAAGCAAAGACCCTAAAATATACATGAACATCAGTAGCACTATAGCAACTCTTGCTGATAGAAGGCTGTTTTTGACTAGGTATTTATTTAGTAGCAAATAGAAAAATTCTATTTGAAGAACCCTCTCTTACTAGGGCCCTTGGTGAACCTGGAAGTTCTGCCTAATAGGATTAAGTGGCTCTCAGAATAAGAACTCTGATTGCTTCATTCAGAAGAGAAGACCTAAAATGTACCAAATTACCCTATATTGGCTTTGGAGCAGGGTATATATTAGAATGGCATGATGAGCACAGGCCACCAGAGGGAGGGAAACAATACTGTGTCTCTGAGGGTCCTAAACAGAAGAACAATGCTTTTAAAAAAAATTTTCCTGGCTGTTGGAGAGAAAGTTTCCACATCTTGGTTGCAATCTCTTCTCCTAAGCAGCCCAAACAGCTGTGCTAATTCTTAGTTATCAGATCCAATAATCAAATCCTGATGTTATTTCTCACCTAATTTCCCATATCCTTCTCACCATTCTTGGAGGGTGGAAGCAGAGGTGAAGAGATTGCAAAGAATATGAGTCTTTAGCATATATGGTGGGCATGAAGGACTGTCACTCAACATCCATTAAACCCTTTTTGTGCCTTTCTATTTCACAGGGGCTGACAAGCTAAACGCTACATTTCCCAGATACCTTTGCAGTGAGAGTTATGGGTGGGATTTAGATGTTCTCCTTTTTGGAAGGCAGAGGTGTGGGAGAGGCATTGCTCTGGTTGGCTGGAGATAATGTGGTTTCTCTGGAGCAATATTAGCAAAGGCCCTAGGGCCTGGCCACTAGTGTCAGGGGTATTGAGTGGCAGGGCATGGAGCATACAGATGGGTCTGGTGGAGTCCTAGAGCCAGCAGCTACAGTGGGTTGTGTCTGTAGAGCAGCTTCCTCATAGCAGTGGGTTGTGTCTGTAGAGCAGCTTCTCAAGCAGCAGGCAGCAACCTCAGTGGCCTGGTTCTGTTGTATGCTAGAGAATTGTTCTTAGAAGGTCTTCAAGTTGGTTTTGTTAGCCCTCCAAATGACCTGTAAGCCACCAAGTACACTGCAATAACCCAGTTTATGCTTATACTAGCTACATTAAATTATTTTCTCTGCAGTGAACCCTGACCACTGCAACTGAGGAATGGGGACTGAATCAAGCTTTCTGAATTAGGTGTTATTGAGGGTTGTTGATTATAGAGGATTGTCCTCCCTGTTTGCTATTGACTTGATTTTAGACAATTATTTGCAAAACCTCTAATTTATACTGAACTCCAAGCTACTGTGTATTTGTCCACTGTATTCTAGTAAGTGATAAGCAATTAGATATCCAGGATTATGGGCTTTTTTATGTATAATGAAATTAACTTGGTTACATATTAAATTCTGATATGTTGAGAAAAGTGTTGAACTTACTAACTTATTTAACTACCCAAGGCTTAAGCTTAGAATTGCCCTGTCTGTTGTTAATGAACCTTTTCCTCTGGTTCAAAAACCTCCATATGACATGTAATATAGAAGTAACCCTAATAACCTCTACAAAAAAAACACGATGCTTGTGTTCTTTTTTTATGGTTTTTGAATAAATGATCTTTAATGTTGGAATTAAGGGGAAAGGTATTGCAGAAAAGAAAATTAAAGTTCTGAAAACTATGGTAGTTTGTTGAAAGTCACAAATTAGTTAATAAAGAGTAGGTACTAGGCCTGTACTAGGTGCGAAAAGCTTATCTTTGACAAGAAAAGAAGCTGCCTGCTGTAACAGGTTTCTTCTAGTAACCAGCCAAAATAACCTGAGATATCCAAGAGACCTAGCTCCCTTTAAAAAAAATATTCAACTGGAAAAGATTCCTTGTATGGTGCAACAAGTGGCTAGCGCCTTTGGAGCTATCAAGGCCCATAGCATTGATAGGAGTTGTGGGGTGAAAGAAGAGAGAGAGGATTTAAGCTGAAGTGATTCCTTGCAGCATCTGTTAGTGCTGACTCAAGCTTGGGTTACAGCTTTATTCCATAAAATAGGGATGGGAAAAACAGCCTTAAGGAAAAGACATTAAGATGGGCCGAGGCAGGGAAAAGAAGGAGCAAGGAGCACAGGATGAATTGTGGAGGAGACCAGACTACCTGCTGTGCTTAGTACCCCAATTAATACTTATTTTTTATTGTTCTTCTAGTAATTCTTATTATTAAAGTCCTTCAAAAGAATGTTGTAGATTCAAAACAGAACAGAAATGAAACATTCTTTTCCACCAGATATCTCTTCAGCCTTTCTAGCTAAGACTTTCCTGGACTTAGTTTTAGCTTTACTGGTACATAAGGAGGTTTCCTTTTGCTGTGGAAGGATTGACATGTAGCCAAATATTTCTTAGCCCTATCTGTAATGTGTTTAAAGCCTTTTTTGAAAGTGAAATTTATTTAAAGGAATGGTTGTTTCCTACTAGTTGGAACAGCAACTAGAAGTGTGACTTATGCAGCTGGTCCCAAGAGCTTTGATAGTAGAAATGTGCCACAGATCTGTGTTTGGTGCCACTAAGAGCCTGAATAATTCCAGTGCCTTCTGTTCTGTAGCTTTCATTGGGAGCACAAAGCAACTGATTGCTGATGATAACTAAAGCCAGTGGGAGTGTTGCAAACTATTACCAAGGCAGGTTAACTGATGGTTGGGAGGAGGGTACAGAGTAGACTAATGATCCCTAACCAGGATTTGCCTCAGAGACCCTGCTTGGTACAGGTGTGGAATCCCAGCTGGAAAGGAGGCTGTGGCTATACTTCTATATCATGAAAACTGGATGGGCTTTTCACACAGACAAAACTATATTTGAGTCACTTTACTAGCTGTTTGATGTTGGGCAAATTATTTAATCTTTCTCTGCCCGGGTTTCCTCATTTATAAAGGATGATGAAACCATCGAATAGCTGTTGTGGGCACTAGAAAAAAATGCTTTCAAGACAGAAACCACAGTGCCCCCTGGCACATAGTAGGTACTAAACAAGTGCAAGTAACCATTTGGATTATGTTCCTGGTTATTTTCTGGTCATTTCTCTGAAACAGAACTATCTCAGTTTTTCTTTAGGAGCCCCTTCTACTCAAATCTTTTCTTCTACACTTCTTGATCCATTATGAGAATGAGGTTCACATGTAGTATTTCTATTTCTTTATTTCAAAACACCTATATTAAAAATAATTATCCTCATAATAGCCTTACGAGTAGGGTTAGTGTCCTTAGTTGAGAGGTGAGAATAATGAAGTTAAGAGACACTAAGAAAAAAGAGGTAGAGAAAGAGTAGATAGAACAAGAGTCTTTCATCTGAGGTTTATGGGCTTTAACTCCCTGAAAACGAATGCAAATAATTGTGTTGCATTTTAATTGCAAGAAGGTCTGTAGCTTTCATCAGATTCTCAGAGGGGTCTGGGGCCGCCCAAAACTTATGAATCATTGTGGCTAAAGACTTCCTAGACTAGATAATTATTTGAAGTCAGTCCTGGTTTCTGCATTCATGGAGACAGAATAGCAGTGAATGGCTGGTATACCACTTCATTGGATGCCCTGGGGCTGCTTCTAAAATGCAGATTCCTAAGCCCAGCTCAGCCCTACAAAATCAATCTCAAGAACTGGAGCTGGAGAATCTGGCATTTGAACAAGTTCTTTCAGCACTTATAGCTGTGGGAGCTTGGGGATGTTATTCAGTTTCCTCATCTGCAAAATGAGAAGAATAATCATACCTTCCCCATAAAATATTCATGAACATTAAAATGAATAATGACTGAAGACTGTGTGTTATATCAGTATTACTATTAGGGAGGTAGGATCAAGTTGAAGGCCCTGACTTCAACTTGATCCTACCTCCCTAATAGTAATACTGATATAACACTCATTCTTATCAATGGAGCCAACTGAGCACTTATCTTGAAGTTTTGTGAGTCGCCTGATTCAATCACATATTTGTCAGTGATTCATTCTAAATTCTGAGAATTAATAAAAGGAACATTATTTATATTATAGATAATGAGAAGGCTCCTTCTTTCTCTTTCACTTACAAATTTCTATTATAAATTTGTATTTTATTTAAAATTAAAAACCTTTATTGTGGTTTTTTTTTTAAAGTCTTCTACTAAACAATTTACTGAAAATAATTCATAGTTTATTACCTGTGACATTGTGGTAAATTCTTCAGTTAGTTGATCAGGAATTTCATCCCCTTTTTATGTATTTTTAAAAAATTATATTGTACTAAACTGCTTTGGCTTAAAGGGTCCTTCTCAGGAGCTGAAACAGTTTTAATAGGAAGTCTGTTGGGGGAGGTATGGCATTAATGTTGCAAGAATTTGAATTCTAGAGGTCTTTGCCTGGTGTTCAAATAGTTGCCTCTCTTCAAGAAGGACTAGAAAATTTGAGAGTCTTAAAAAGTGACCAAGCTCTTTCTAAAAGAGCTTATGAAGTAACTAAGAAAATCTTACAAAATGCTCACACATTATCAGAGGGTAAAAAGTTCTTTTCATATTTATCAGACTTATTTTTAATAAGAAGATAAATGAAATTTATAGAAAATCCTGGCATATATATAACACATTATTGTTTAGAATAATCCAGGAGCCAAACTAAATGAAAACCCCCAAATATTAATAATGCTACTATCAGGAATTGAACTTTGGGCTTAGTATTGGTTGCTAAATTCTTTAACAAATTGCCAGTGAGAGAAATTAATGGCAAAGTCCTCTGGAAACAGTAAACTAGTTGGTAAGAAAGTCAAACAACAATGCACAGCAAAGCTCAAGTAGATTAGCTAACCAGGAGGAATAGTATAAAATTAAGATTCAAAGTAAATTCACATCTCAGAAGGAATATTTTAAGGAAACAAAATTTTGAGGGTAAATTAACAGTTTGTGATAACTGGTAAGGAAAAATAAAAAATAATGAACTGGTAACACAGAAAAAACTCCACTTATTTTTTCCTGTTTCATATTCTTTTGGAAAATTATCTTCAAGTTATCCTTGAGTTCTTTATCAAGTACTGTTCTTAGCTGGATATGGCTACAGCTTGAAATCATTCTCCAAATCATACTCTAGCACTGTAAGATTGAGTGTTATGGCCCCACTCTATTGCTGGGACAACTCAACAATGTGGTCTGGTGAAGAAGAAGCACCCGAAGGCCAGCAGAAAGGAGTTTGGGTGGAGTGGGACCGTGAGATTGTGGATCACTGTGGTCCAGCTGCAAAGGTAGATTGTGCCCTCCAATAAGTTGCTCATACAGGGCCAGGAATTTAAACTAACATGGGTTGTTTTTTTAATCTTTACTTGAGGACATGTTTATTGATTTGAGAGGGAGAGGGAGAGGGAGAGAGAGAAGGGGTGGGTGAGATACATCAGTCGGTTGTCTTCTTCATGTATGCACTCCGACCGAGTATTAATTCCCCCAACCATTTTTTAAAAAATATTTTATTGATTTTTTATAGAGAGGAAAGGAAAGGGATAGAAAGTTAGAAACATTGATGAGAGAGAGACATCGACCAGCGGCCTTCTGCACGCCCCCTACCAGGGACGTGCCTGAAACCAAGTACATGCCCTTGACCAGAATCAAACCCAGGACCCCCAGTCCGCAGGCCGACACTCTATCCACTGAGCCAAACTGGCTTCGGCAATTGCACAACCTTTTTAGTGTATGGGATGATGTTCCAACCAACTGAGCCACCTGGCTGGGGCAGTACCACCATAGGTTTTTAAATAAGCAGAAAGATCCCTGTGCTGAACCTGTAATCAAGCCAAGTTGATCCCTGATCATGAGGAGAAAATGGCCTAGAAGGAAGCGTGGTGTTCTTCAGATCTAATGCCAATTGCCAAAATGGCCACTGTGGCTTGGCCTGAGGGGATTTCCTCTGCTCCATCTGTGCCTACAGTCCACTAAGACCTTTCCTCTCAGTCTCTAGCTGGTTAGTTCAGCAGCTATATCTAATCTTAGTGCTTAATGTGGTCCATTCTCTACTCTTGGTTTCCAGCTTTGTTCTCATCTCCAGCTCCTAATTTTCAGGAGTAGGACTAGAAAATGGCTTCACTGCTACAATAAGGTAAAAGCTGTAGAAAAAGCAGTTGTATCTGCAAGACAGACTTACTCTCGTATGACATGTTTACTAGATCTCTGTCTCTGAATCTCACACATACACGTTTATGATTTATGTATTCTATATTTTCTTTTATTACTCTTTAGTCTTCCCCTTGCATTTCACACATAAGATACCTGCTAACTATAATTATGTATCCTATCACACACACACACACACACACACACAATTAAAAGGGAAGGCACTTTTTCTTCTGAATCAGGTTGTTATGGGGATGTTTGCCTTTTCTGAACTCTCTTGTTATGGAGTGACATCCCCCTGTCCTTAGCAAACAGTAGGTGACATACATTGTATCTATAGTACTCAACAATGGCTTGAAGATTGCATTTAGCAGATTGGCTGATTGGTACACTTTGTGTTTATTTTGTTATCACTTGAATGACTTATAACTTTATTTTTTAAAAAAGAATTAAAGTCTTATGAGGAATATTTTTAGACATTAATTTCCTGTCAAAACATTTTCTTTTGGCAGAGTCAACTAGAAAGTCTCCTTGGGACATGATGAAGTAGACTAGCAGCAGGAGAAGGAATGGTCAGGAACTCCCATTGTCAAGGCTCTTGCTTCACATAGCTCTGCTCATGATTCTAGCTTTGAGTCATAGAGACAGGCCAATGAGTTTTCCACTGAGCCGGAATAAATCAAATGAGGAAATGCGTTAAGATGTTGTTTTCTAGCACTTAATTTCTTCTGTGGCTGGGCTAATAGACAAATAGGCCAGAGAATATTTCAAATTTGAGATTAGGCAATCTAGCAAGGTTGCATGAATAAAAATAAATACTTAAACTTTGGCAATTTAATTCAAGGACAATAAATCTAACATCTCGAGGGAATGGTTTGGTGAAGCAGATCCAAAAGTAGGAATGAAGTTCCTGGGTTACGATTTTGATCTTATTCCAGGCCAGCTATTAGTATGCTACATGAGTGAGGCTGTGCCTCAGTCCTACTTTCCTAGTTCTATAGTTACTTACCACAATGTTAGCTGACCTGGTATAAGAATTTACTAACGTATGTTAAGTGGTTTATAACTCTCAGATTAATAAATAGTAGTACGTGATCCCCTCACATTGTTTTACATTAACCAGACTTGACATAATGTATTCGAGTCTATCAGCTTTTAATAGTTATTAGGAAAATATGATTGTACTTATTCTGCCTTTAAATTTTATTGACAATGTCTGTATTGCCTTTTGTTATTTTAACCAATATGTTTTCTTTAATGTATTTTGCAACTTAATTATTTACATGTGGTACTTCTCTTAGATTATATTTATGTCTTTTCCTCTACTTCTTTTCAATTGCCCTTCTCTTTCCTAAATATTCTTTCTCTTCTTGTCATCCTAGAATGCATTCCTGGAATTTGTTAGGCCTCTTCTCCAATGTTTCATTAGTATTTCACCAATGTCTTCTCAGGATTCCTTCATATGGTTCAGCCATTTTCATACTTCTTCAAACATTTAAACTTTTACTGAATAAATACATGCTACAAAATATAACATATACACATAAAAATTATTTAATCAGGTTAAAAAGAAACCTTTCAGAAATACATATAATAAACATTTTTATGTATCATAATCCAAACTAGATTGTGTGTTTAACATTACACATTATAGAAATTCTCAGTTTAATTTCTAAATTCTCAGTTTAATTTATTTACATTGAGTAAATAAATATATACTCAGAAATGCCTACAATTCTTACAAACAGTTCTTACCTACCTGTCAACTGTTACTGTTACCATTTATAGGTGAATAGATGATATACCTTGACAGAATCACTAAATTCTTGTCTGTTTATTTCTAGAGTGATCATGTGAAAGTCACTTTCAGCTTAACCTTGAAAAAAATAGGCATGTTAAAAAAGAAACAACAGGCCAAAATATAATTGCTCTTGCTAAGCCACTTCACCAAACCAAAACTTAATAACTAACCTAATTACTGTTTCAGCTCTGCTAGCAGTGGAATTTTAAATTCACAATCAGTCTGGAATTTCCTGATTAATACTAGTGAGGTAATCTTCCTGATAAGACTCCCATCCCATTCCCTTAGTCTGAGAAGAGGATATCCTTGCCTAAAAATAACTCATTCCTTTCATTTGTTAACAGGTCCCTTTTGCCAATACAAACCTTCCATTTTGTACAGTCCCTCAGAGCATCCTTCTAGATGCTAGATGGGATGCTACCTGATTCATGAGTTGCTTAATAAAGCCAATAGAGTTTCAAATGTAGTCTGTTGAATTTTCTTCTTTAACAGACAGAACACATAGAAAACAAAGGTTTTTCAAAAGCTGGTCTGACCAGAAGTCTTAGGGGCTTTATCCATATCTAGTAGGTAACTTTTCACCTGTTATGGCTGGTCCGAGGCTTCAGAGATGAGGGTGTTAAAGCTTTGGTTGCCAAAATATTTTTACTAAACACTGCCCATGTGTCAACAGACCTGTGTGTACACACACACACACAGACACACACACCAAAATGCCAGAATTAAAATGTATGACACAGCCATTCACCAAGTGAGAGCTGATGATGTGCCCCTTAGGGGGGTGGAGTCAATTGTTCCACATTGACTTTGGAAGTCATGGATTCTTTTTTCCTCCCAGGCACCTATGGGATTGAATGCTTACTATGGTTTCCTGCCCTTGTCTCTCTTTGCCATACATATCTGCTGTAGGTTAATCTGATTGTGCATCAGTGGGTCCTAATGAATGACCTCTTCATCTACATTAATAAAAGATAAACATGTAAATTGACCATCCCTCTGTTATGCCCATCAGCCAATCAGGAATGAGTATGCAAATTAACCCAACAAAGATGGTGGTAGCCATGGAGCTGAAGCAAGCAGGAGACTTGGGTTTCCCTCAGTAACAGAGGAAGCCAAACTTACCATCCACCCTGGCCTCCACTCAAGGAGTGGCTAGAGGCCTGGGTCACTGGGAGTAACACAGGTTTCCAGCCTGCTCTGGCCTCTGCTCAAGGAGTTCAAAAAAATAAGAAAAAAAGAAAAGAAAAAGGAGGGGCTGGGAGCCCTGACCTCTGCTCAAGGAGTGCTGGTGGCCTGGATCACTGGGGGGCATGGCCAGCCTATAAATGACCCTCAGCCCCTTACCCAGGCTGGCCACACCCCCATGGGGTGAGGGTCCCCGCTGGGGGCTTTGGCCAGCCTGAAAACAACCATCAGCTCCTCATCCAGGCTGGCCAGGTACCCCAGCAGGAACCCCCACAGTGAAGGGTCTGTGGCCAACTTGAAAATAACCCTTAGCCCCTCATCCAGGCTGGCTATGTCCTTTCTCCCCCAACAGGAATCCTTACTTCATGGGTGTGTGGCCAGCCTGTAAATGACCACAGGCCCCTAGCCCAGGCCACCTGACACCCCAAGGGAACCCCCACTCTGATCCGGGACACCCTTCAGAGCAAACTAACTGGCCCCCACCCAAGTACCAGGCCTCTATCTATGCTAATAAAAGAGTAATATGTTAATTAGACTGGGAGACCTTCCAGGAGACTTTCCTGATGTTCTGGACAAAGCCATGGTGGCAGGGCCAAAGTAGAGGTAGTTAAAGGCCAAGAGGAGATGGTAGTTGTGGGTGATCAGGCCAGCAGGGGGTCCAGTTTGGGATGAGCAGGCCATTAGTGGGGGTCAGTTGAGGGTGATTAGGACAGTGGGGAAGGGGTTGGAGTGAGCAGGCCAGCAGGGGGCAGTTGGAGGCAAGCAGACTGGCAGGCAGAGTGGTTAAGGGCAATCAGACAGGCAGGCAGGTAAACGGTTAGGAGCCAACAGTCCTGGATTGCAAGAGGGATGTCCAACTGCCAATTTAGGACTGATCCCTGTAAACCAGAAGTAAGACATCCTTCGTGGGGTCCCAAATTGGAGACGGTGCAGGCTGGGCTGAGGGACAATCCCCCCTCCCATGCATGAATTTTGTGTTTATATACTTTGCAGTGTAACTTCTATCTCTCCAATATAGGCTGTTTCCCTATTTCTTGGATCTGGCTAGCCTGTAATTATTGTGGCTAATAGAATGCAGTGGAAGTGATGATAGTCCAGTTTCAAGCCTAGGCCTCAAGAAGCCTTGTGGACTTCCACCTTGTCTTTTGGAATCCTGCTTCTACTAGGAGAAAAAGCCTAAGGTAGCCTTATGAGGGATGGGAGACCTCATAGAACAGAGGTAAGTCATCTCAGCTGAGACCACTTGAGACCAATCAACACCCAGTCTGTCCACCTCAGGCACATGAGCAAGACTTGCTAAGTTCAGCTGAAATCAACCAGGAGAAGTGCCCAGCAGACATGTGGGATAGATAATTGCTTATTATTTTATGCTATTGTGTTTTCTGGTTGTTACACAACATTGCTATGGTAATAGATAACCAATACACAGACATATTTCTTCAAAGTGAAATAACTTTAGTATTTATTCTGGATATAAAAATAACCATGGTTAATATAAAAAATCCAAATAACACAGTGTTGTTAGCTAAAGCATTTAATTGTCAAAATATTTTTACTAATCACTGTCCATGGGTTGGTCAGCTGAAACCTTGTGTTCATGAGCACATGTACACACACCCATGTACACACTAACACATAAGTAAATAAGGCAAAAAAGAAAGTAAAATTCACTCCATATCTCACCACACAGAGATAAACATTTAAATAAGATTGGCTGAATGAGCTTGAAGTTATTTCTCTGCAATTATGTATATGTATAACCACATATACACAATTTCTGCATAAATTAAATCATGGAATACGTGCTTCTCTGCAACCTTCACTGCAACCTGTCATGTGCACTTAAAAGATTAAATATTCTGCTGCTTTGTTATTAAATGCTCTAAAAATATCAATTAAATCCTCCTGGTCTAATGTGTCATTTAAGGTTGCTGTTTCCTTGTTGATTTTCTGTTAGAATGATCTATGTCAAAGTGATGTTAAAATCCCCTGCTCTGACTATATTATTGTCAATCTCTCTATGTCTGGCAATATTTGCTTTACATAGTTAGGTTCTCCTACATAGAGTGAGTAAGTATTTACAAGGGTTATATTCTCTTGTTGGAATGATCCCTTTATCATTATGAAATGTCTGTCTTTTGTTATAGCCTTAATTTAAAGTCTATTTTATTTAAGTATTATTACCCCAGCTTTTTTTGTTTTCATTTGCATAAAATACATTTTCCATGTATTCCAGAGTGTCTCTTTCAATCTGAAGTGGTTGTCTTGTAGTTAACATATGTATGGACTTGTTTTCTTATCTATTCAGCCACCCTATGTCTTTTCTTTGGGGCATTTAATCCATTTATATTTAATGTAGTAATTGATAAATATGTAGTTATTGCCATTTTATTATTCATATATTTTTTCTTTTTCTTAAAGAAGTATCTTTAACTCCTTTATTTATTATTATTATTATTATTATTATTATTATTATTATTATTGTCTGGAAAGTTCTTTATCACTCCTTTTATTCTAAATGATAGCCTAGTTGGGTAGAGTAATCTTGGTTGTAGGTCCTTACTTATCATCACTTTGAATATTTTATTCCAATTCATTCTGGCCATCATAGTTTCCATATAGAAATCAACTGACAGTCTCATGGGAGATAAAGTAACTAACTGCTTTATTCTTGCTGCTTTTAGGATTCTTTTTGTCTTTAATATGCATTGTAATTAGGATGTGTCTTGGGATGCATCTTATTTGGGACTCTCTGAGCTTGTATATTTATTTTCTTCAGGAGGTTAGGGAAGTTTTCAGTCATTATTTCTTATTCTGGTACTCCTGTGATACAAATGCTGTTGCACTTGAAAATGTCATAGAAGCCCCTTAAACTCTCTTCATTGTAAAAAAATTCTTTATCTTTTTGCTGTTCTGATTGACTGTTTTCTGCTTTATCCAATATACTATTGATTTTTCTAATGTATTCTACATTGCAGTTATTTTATTCTTCATTTATGACTGATTATTTAAAAAATATTTTTATTGAATTTTAGAGAGAGTGGAATAGAGAGGGGAAGAAAGAAAAAGATTGATGTGAGAATGAAACATCAATTTATAGCCTCCTGCATGCCTCCTACAAAGGATTGAGCCCACAACCCAGGAATGTGTCCTGATCAGGAATCAAACTGGCAACATTTTGTTGCATGGGATGATGTTCAATCAACTAGTCAAATTGGCCAGGGCATGTTTAGTTATTTTTTATGATTTCTGTTTTCATTAAGTCCTCACTGAGATTACCTATTCTTCCCCTAAGTTCATTTATACCCTTATAACCAGTGTTTTGAACTCTGATATATTTTTTTGCTCCATTACATTTAGGTCTTTTTCTAGAGTTTTGTTCTCTTCTTTCATATGAGACCCTCAAGCATACTTTCTTTGAGAACTGCCTGTGACTTTAATGGATAAGCTATTGTGCATGGGGAGGGGAAGTGACATTACGGACTTATTTTCTGGTGCCCCCTGAGTCCATCATTTGTGTGTGTTATTTTTGGAGGTAATTGGGTTGTGTTCTGGTATGATCCAAATCCAGCCAATTGGTGTGGGGAGAGCTGCTAGAGGATTCAGTTTCTCCTCATATATCCTTGGCACCTTTCAGGCTGCTGTCCCTTTGCTGGAGCTTAGGACAAGTATGAGTGAATGAGTTTGTGTGTGGATCCTTTAAGAGGGTGACTGGTTTTACAGCAGCCTCCTGTCTCACCTAGATGGAATCCTCGCTGATTTTCACAGCCAGATTTGTTGGGGCTCTTCTTTCTGGCACTTGTGCTTCAGTCTGGGGACCCTTGTGTGGGTCTAGGGCCCCTCAATCCTCAGGGAGCACCTTCATAGGTAAGATATTTCTTGTGATTATTTTTATTTTTAATCTTCACCTCATGATATGTTTATTGGTTTGAGAGAGAGAGAGAAAGAAAGAGACAGAGAGAATGAGAGAGATCCACATGAGAGAGAAATATCAATTAGCTGCCTCCTGTACATGACCCAACTATGGATCAAACACACAATCTAGTCATGTGCCCTGACTGGGAATCGAACTTGCAACCTTTTGATGTAGAGGACAATGCTCCAACCAACTGAGCCACCTGGCCAGAGCTCTCCTGAGTCTTAATGGCTGCACATAGGTGTGGGACAATACCCTTTTGCTTCTCTGCCAGTCTCAAAGTGGCTTCTTCTTTATCCATAGTATTCCTATAATA
This sequence comes from Lasiurus cinereus, assembly GCA_011751065.1. NCBI lineage: Eukaryota > Metazoa > Chordata > Mammalia > Chiroptera > Vespertilionidae > Lasiurus > Lasiurus cinereus. Next base: position 14,901,632 of record JAAGEH010000012.1, on the reverse strand, counting down.
GAGGGGCAGAGGAATGCATTTGGTAGTTAGAATATATTAGTAATCTTTGGAGCCAGCCAGGCTTAGTCATGATGCTATGACTTATTAGCTCCATGGTTGGCAAACTATGGCTTGCGAGCTCTTTTACAAAATACCATGGCCTGGGCAAGTCTATATTGAAGAAGTGATGTTAAAAGAAGTTTAAGTTTAAGAAATTTGGCTCTCAAATATCAAATGTTGATATTTGGCTCTATTGACTAATGAGTTTGCTGACCACTGTACTAGCTAAATTATTTCAGGCAGATTGGTTAACCTCTCTGGTTCTCTTTCCTCATCATATGTAAAACAAGGATTGTAACAATAGCAACATAACTGAGTTATTGTGTGAGGTAAATGAGCATATCTATGCAAAATGCTTAATTAAACAATGCTTAAAACATAATATGCTTGCTCTAAGATGCATATAATAATAGTAATAGTAATAATAATACAGTTTAAGGATTGACCTAGCTCATAATGGGGAATCCTGTTAAATGTTTTAGGGGACTGAAGAAAAAATCCTCTGTAGTGCTCCAGAATACAGACCCAGGGCCTGAATGAATATTAGAGGCTGACATAATTTTGAATAAATATAAGAGCCTAATCAGAACTTTCTAATGATAGAGCAAGTAGCTGAGTAAAAATAGGAGAACTCCCTATCTCTGGATATTTTCAAATGGTCTGAAAGACCATTTGGCAGAGTTATTGCCATGGAAATTCCTATTTGGGGAGGAGTTGGAAGAATAAATTCTAGGGTCTCTTCCAGGTCTAATAATGTAATTATATTTTATGTATTTAAAATATTTAATTGTTTTTTTATTTCAAATTAGCATTCTTGTAACAAGCCAAACCACATGGCTACCCAACAGTGGGGTGGGGTGGGGATGAGAAGACCAATCACTACACCTCCTACTTCCATCCTTCTTAGGTAACCAATGTTGATAGCTTAGTTTATGTTCTCCTCTGGACCTTTTTTATACTCATATAAATTTACACAAACACATATATGCATACAATTCTTCCACTCCCTTTTCCCTACTCCCAGTGTTTTCTGTTTTTTAGATCATAACATCATACTGTACGTGCTGCTCAGCAGCACAACGTATTTTACTTAATATGTCATGGATATTACTGATTTCAAAGTTTATTTAAAAAATAAATGTGATTGAAACATTAAGACAATTTTGAAAATGGCCTTGTCAGATACTAAAATATATTATAACTAGAGGCCCAGTGCACGAAATTTGTGCATCGGGGGAGGTGTCCCTCAGCTCAGCCTGTACCCTCTTCAATCTTGGACCCCTTAAGGGATGTCCAACTGCCCATTTAGGCCCAATCCTACCAGGCAGTTGGACATCCCTCTCACAATCCAGGACTGCTGGCTCCCAACTGCTCGCCTGCCTGCCTTCCTGATTGCCCCTAACCACTTCTGCCTGCCAGACTGATCACCCCCTAACCACTTCCCTCCCAGCCTGATTGATACTTAACTATTCCCCTGCCAGCCTGATTGATGCCTAACCACTCCCCTGCCAGGCCTGGTCACCCCCAACTGCCCTTCTTGCAGGCCTGATCTCCCCCAACTGGTCTCCCCTGCAGGCCTGGTCCCTGACAACTGTCCTCCCCTGCTGGCTATCTTGTGGTGGCCATCTTTTGTCCACATCAGGCCAGGATCTTTGACTACATGGGGGCAGCCATCTTGTGTGTTGGAGTGATGGTCAGTTTGCATATTACTCTTTTATTAGATAGGATGGAGGTCTGGTGCATGGGTGGGAGCCAGATGGTTTGCCCTGAAGGGTGTCCTGGATCATGGTGGGAGCTCCCTTGGGGTGTGGGTTGGCGTGGGCAAGGGGCCTGTGATGGTTTGCAGGCTGGCCATGCCCCCTGGCAATCCAAGCAGAGGCCCTGGCATCAGGGATTTATTTATCTTTTACAGTTGAAACTTTGTAGGCTGGAGCGGAGCCAAGCCTCCTGCTCACTCAGTGGTGTCAGCCATTTCTGTTGGGATTTATTTATCCTTTATAATTGAAACTGGGTATCCTTAAGCGGAGACCAAGACAGGCCAGGCCTGCAGAAGCTTGGCTTCCTCCATTGCTGGGGCAACCCTAGCCTCCTGCTCTCTCCAGCTCTGTGGCTGCCACCATTTTTGTTGGGATTTATTTATCTTCTATAATTGAAACTTTGTAGCCTTTAGTGGAGGCCTGGGCCCCTGTGTGGAAAGCTTGACTTCCTCCATCACTGAGGTAACCCAAGCCTCCCTCCTGTTCGCTCCGTGGCCACAGCCATCTTGGTTGGGGTTAATTTGCATACTTGCTCCTGATTGGCTTATGGGCATGGCTTATGGGTATAGCAGACTGATGGTTAATTTGCATATTACTCTTTTATTAGATAGGAAGATACTTCAACAAAATTGTATGGTATCAGCACACAAGTAGATAAATCATAATGGAAAGTCCAGAAATCATTCCAAATTTACAGGGGAATTTCATCTTTTAAATTGGTAAGAAAAATGATTCCCTCTCTTCCTATCTATATGGATGCCTACTGTGCACCATATATAAAGACTATCCTACTTAATAAAATCCTAATATGCAAATTTTCCCCTCTGGTGGTTGTTTGACCAGAGTTTGATCAGAAGACTGCGAGTTCAACACTCGCTATGATGTGTGCTGACAGGGGGTTGTTGTGGAACATGGCAGGTGTTGGCAATGAGGTGTTGGCAGCAGCTGTCAGTGAAAGCACTGTTGGCCCTGATGGGCTCCAATGAGAGTGGGATAACAGAGGGAGAGTGGAGCAGGTAAGAGGGTGGCACCAGACCAAGGTGGATGTTAGGGTTCCAATCACTCTGCCAATCGCCCTGCAGATGGTGACCATTGGCAGTGGTGGGGAGTGGGGCTGCTGCCTAGCTTCCAGACACTGAGAGAACCAGGTGGGGGACCCTGTCAGACTGAAACTGATCACCCTGCAGATAGTGACCAGCGGGTGGTAGGGGGCAGAGAACAGGGATGCCACTTGGCACCCAAACTCTGAGGGAGCTGGGCAGGGTGCCTGGCCCACATTGATTGCCCTGCAGGCAGCATGGTGGCGCAGATGAGGGAGTGGCACCAGGCCAAGGTGGGATGCCAGGTGGGGCTGTAGGGCTGCAAGGCTGAGGACACGAGCTGGGGCCCAATCTCCACATGCCACCTCAAGGGACCCTACCTGTGCATGTATTAGTGCCGCAGGTTCTAGTTATATAAAAACAAAAGTACATTTAATAAATTAAATATAAAATATTAAAAATATCAGAAGGCAGCTTAGTATGCCCTGTGTATAACAGATCTATGTATGTATTGAGATGGACTTCTAAACAACATAAGAAATCCAGAAATCAAAAAGATTGACAAATTTTACTACATAAAAAAATAAAGATATTTGCTTGAAAGAAGACATAATAAACAAAGTGAAACATTATATAGGAGAAAATATTTGTAATACATGTAACAATAAGGGGTTAGGGTCCTTAGTATATTAGAAAAACTTTACATTCTGATAAAAAAATAAGTAACTCATAGGAGGAGAAAATGGCTGCGGAGTAGACGGACGCGTCTGGAGCTTTGTCGCTGGGCAGAGGGAGAGAGAGCGGCTGAGAGTTGCATTGGGAGTGTTTGTTGGCAAGCTAGGAGTCAGTTGTCCTCCAGGAGAAGGCGGGGAACTGCTGGAGGGGGTTCTCCCTGCTAGGCAGCCCCACTGCCACGAGTTTTTGTCCGCCGGAGTCACCAGCGTGAACACGGAGCCCGAGCCATCTTGCAGTGGGAGGTGGATGTCTGCGGCGCTCTGAAGCCTTCGGCTGGGCACCCATCGAGCAGCCAGGAACCTGGGGACTCAGAACTCCGCTCTCCAATCGGCACAGACACGCGTCGGAATCAGAGATCCACAGAGCACACGGAAAGGTCAGATTGCGCCTGACTTAAGGGGGAGGTGGATGTCTGCCGAGGTCTGAAAGCTGCGGCTGACGGAGGCACCCACAGAGCAGCCAGGACCCAGAGCACGGCTTCCCAGGTGGCACAGATGCGCAGGCGGAGGATTCAGAGGTCCACATGGCGCGCGCAGAAGTGTCAGACTTAGCCTGGGCTGGGGTGCCGTCCCCTACCCCCGCAGGGCAGAGACTTGCACACTGTGGGAGCCGGGCTGCGGGAAAGCTGCCTCTGGAGAGGTCCGCAGAGGTGGTCAGGGCGTGATCCCTGAGTGTGAAGGCAGACCCTCTGAGCTGTTGACAGGAGAGCTCTGGAAAACAACTCTTTTTTTTTTTCTTTTTCTCTGGGGCAGAGGGACAACCTGGGAGTTATTGCAGTGTCCAGGCTGCAAAACCTCCACAAACTGGTTTTGGGAACCACAGAGTAGCAGGATCTGAGCACAACCTAGAGAGGTCCTGTGCTTTGTCTCAGAGATCAGTTCCGAAACACTGCCACCCAATGGATGACACACAAAATGACTCTCGCATAACCACAACAGAATAAAGAGATTAAAACACCAAGAGGGGAACACAGGGAACTGCAATACCTCCCCTACTGGGAAACAGGAGTGCCAAGCAGAATAATAGTGGAAGTTTCTTCTTTTTTTTTTCCTTTTTTCTTTTTTCTTTTTTTTTTTTAAATTTTTAATCCTTTCTTTTTCATTTTCACATATTTTAATTAAAAGAATATTTTTTTTTCTTTCTGACTCAATTGATTTTACCTTTATAATTATTACATTTTTGTTTTAAACTAGTATTATTAATTACTACTAGTACCTTACCGTTTTTGGAAAAAAAAGTGTCATTTTGTTTTCTCTTTATTTTATTTCGGGGTTAGAGTTCTACATTCTATTTTCATCTTTCCTTTAGCATAATTTTACTCCAACTCAACTCCACCTTTATGCCAACACTTTCCTCCTAACTTTCCCCATTTTGCTATCTTGTTTCTCTTTCCCTTTTCCAACTTTAGATTCTCCCTATTTTTCTCTTTACCTGGTTAAAATTTCACCCCATTTATATATCTAATTTCAAATCCCCTACTACAAGTCCACACAAACCTCTCCCCTCTTGACTTCACTAGCCAAAAAGTTGTTTTTTCTCTATGTCCTTTTGTTGCTATTTGCCTGAAAAGTGATTATATCGATTTTTTGAAATTTTTTTGAGAGATTGTTTTAGTTTATTCTACTTGTTTTATTTTGCTTTTTGCTTGCTTTGTTTTCTACCTCTCTTTTCCCTCATCTCCCTCGATACCAGTTGCTATTTGCAATTTGCATTAATCTCTAGGTACTGGTTGCTGGCCTTTATTGGGATTAGTGACTGTTCTATTGGAGTTGTCTCCTGACATCTATATTTTGTTCCTCTTTTCTCTCTTATACACTTTCTTTTCTCTCTGACTTTTTTCTCTTCCTCTTTCCTTCTCCTTTTTCTCCTTTTTATTTTCTTATTTTATTGTCCATTTATTTATCTTTTTTTTTCTCACTCTCCCAATTTGATTTTGACACTTCTTTCTTTTCTTTCTTCCTCATTTTCCTCTTCTTATTTCTCTATTTACCCCTAATTTGTCCTTCTTTGGTGGTCACCTTATTTGTGATTATTAACATCTTGAATACATTTCTACTCAGTGCCTTGTGTGCTGTACCTGGTGGTGTTGTAGTTTGTGCCTTTCAATCAATGTAGGAGAGAGCACTACATAACCAGACACACAGAGAAGAAAGACCATGGGCAGAAAAAGAAACAGCCCACAAAAGACAGAAAGGCAGGTATCACCAGAAAAGGAAGTAAACGAAATAGAATCACAAATAAGCCTACCAGAGAAGGAGTTCAGAGAAATTATCATAATGTGGTTGAAAAGAGTGGAAGACAAATTTGACAATATGAGTAAGAGCCAAGAAGAAATGAAGAAAAGCCAAGAAGAAATGAAGAAGAACCTAGAGGAGGTGAATAAGCATGAAGAAGAAATGCAGAAGAAACTAGAGGAGGTGCAGAATAAACAAGAGGAAATGAATAATGACATCACTGCTATAAAGAACTCAATAGAAAGCATCAAAAGTAGACTAGAAGAAGCAGAGGACCGCATCAGTGAGCTAGAAGACACGGTAGGAAAAAATACCCAAGTACAGCAGCTTCTAGAAAAAAAAGTTAAAAAGCAAGAGGAGAGTCTAAGGGAACTTTGGGATAACATGAAACAAAATAACATCTGCATAATTGGGGTTCCAGAAAGAGTGGAAACTGAACAAGGATTAGAGAACGTGTTTGAAGAAATAATGACAGAAAATTTCCCCAATATAGAAAAGAAAAAACCCACACAAATCCAAGAAGCTCACAGAGTCCCAAGCAAAATGAACCCCAACAAACCGACACCGAGGCACATTATAATTAAATTGGCAAACACCAACGACAAAGTAAGAATCTTAAAAGCAACCAGAGAGAAACAGAAAGTTACCTACAAAGGAACCCCCATAAGACTAGCTACTGACTTCTCAACAGAAACTCGTCAGGCCAGAAGAGAATGGAATGAAATATACAAAGTCATGCAAAGGAAGGGTCTGAATCCAAGAATACTATACCCTGCAAGACTCTCACTCAAAATTGAAGGTGAAATCAAAAGCTTCACAGACAAAAAAGGACTAAGGGAATATATTACCACCAAACCAGCAATGCAAGAAATGTTAAAAGGTCTGCTGTAATAAAAAGAAAGAGGAAGCGAAGAAGGAACTCGGGGGTAAGGACTAAAAATGGCAAGAGATAAGTACTTATCAATAATAACTTTAAATGTAAACGGATTAAATGCTCCAATCAAAAGACATAGGGTAACTGATTGGATAAGAAAACATGATCCATATATCTGCTGTCCGCAAGAAACCCACCTTAGGAAAAAAGATGCACACAGATTGAGGGTGAAGAGATGGAACATGGTATTTCAGGCAAATGGAAATGAAAAAAAAGCTGGGGTTGCAATACTTATATCTGACAAATTAGATCTCAAAGTGAAGGACATAACAAGAGATAAAGAAGGCCACTTCATAATACTAAAGGGAACAACCCAACAAGAAGAAATAACTCTGGTAAACATATATGCACCCAATATAGGAGCACCTAACTAAATAAAAAAACTCTTGGACGATATTAAGGGAGAGATTGACAGCAATATAATCATAGTAGGAGACTTTAATACCCCACTGTCACCACGGGACAAATCCTCTAAACAAAAAATCAGGAAAGAAACATCAATCCTAAATGACTCACTAGAGCAGATGGAATTAATTGACATCTTCAGAACATTTCACCCCAAAGCCACAGAATATACATTCTTCTCCAGTGCACATGGGTCATTTTCAAAGATAGATCATATGTTGGGTCATAAGAAAAGTCTCTTCAAATTCAAGAAGATAGAAATCATATCAAGCATTTTCTCAGACCACAGTGGCATAAAACTGGAAATCAACTATAATAAAAACAATAGAAAGATATCAAACACATGGAGACCAAACAGCATGCTTTTAAACAACGACTGGGTAACCAGAGAGATCAAGGAAGGAATAAAAAACATCATGGCAACAAATGACAATGACAACACAACAATACAAAATTTATGTGACACAGTGAAAGCAGTCTTGAGAGGGAAGTTCATAGCCCTACAAGCCTACTGCAAAAAACAGGAAACAATGGTAATAAATCACCTAAACCTACAACTCAAAGAGCTAGAACGTGAGCAACAAGAAAAGCCCAGTGTACTCAGAAGGAAGGAAATAGTGAAGATCAGAGCGGAGATGAACAACTTGGAGACCAAAGAAACAATTCAAAAGATCAACATAACAAAGAGCTGGTTCTTTGAAAGGATAAACAAGATTGATGGACCCCTAGCCAGGCTCACCAAGAAGCAAAGAGAGAAGACCCAAATAGACAAAATCAGAAATGAAAGAGGAGAAATAACAACAGACCCTGTGGAAATACAAAGGATTGTTAAAAAATACTATGAACAACTCTATTCCAACAAATTGGACAACCTGCAAGGAATGGACACTTTCCTAGAAAAATATAACCTCCCAAAACTCAATGAGGAGGAAGCCAAACATCTCAATAATCCAATAACTATGGAAGAAATTGAAGCAGTAATCAAAAAGCTTCCAGCAAATAAAAGCCCGGGTCCAGATGGCGACACAGGAGAGTTTTACCAAACATTCAAGGAAGAATTAAAACCTATCCTCCTCAGACTATTCAAAAACATTCAAGAAGAAGGAACACTTCCAAACACCTTCTATGAAGCCAGCATCACCCTAATACCAAAACCAGATAAAGACAGCACAATGAAAGAGACTTATAGGCCAATATCTCTCATGAACATAGATGCCAATATCCTCAAAATTCTAGCAAACCGGATCCAGCAGTACATCAGAAAGATCATACACCATGTCCAAGCAGGATTCATCCCAGGAATGCAGGGATGGTTCAATATCCGCAAATCAATAAATGTGATACATCACATAAACCAATTGAGAGATAAAAATCACATAGTCATATCAATTGATGCAGAAAAAGCATTTGACAAAATCCAACATCCTTTCTTGGTAAAAATTCTCAGTAAAGTGGGAATAGAAGGATCATACCTCAACATCATAAAAGCCATATATGATAAACCCACAGCTAACATCATACTCAATGGGCAAAAACTAAAACCATTTCCGCTAAGAACAGGAACAAGACAGGGATGCCCACTCTCACCTCTCCTGTTCGACATAGTACTGGAAGTATTAGCCACTGCAATTAGACAACAAGAAGAAATAGAAGGCATCCAAATTGGAAAAGAAGAAGTAAAGCTGTCCTTATTTGCAGATGACATGATATTGTACATAAAAAACACAAAGGACTCCATTCCAAAACTAATTGACTTAATTAATGAATTTGGCAATGTAGCAGGATACAAAATTAATGCTAAGAAGTCTGTGGTATTTCTATACACTAACAGTGAAATTATAGAAAGAAAAACTAAAAAAGCAATCCCATTTACCATCGCACCAAAAAAATTAAGATACCTAGGAATAAACCTAACTAAAGAGGTAAAAGACCTTTATGCTGAAAACTACAGGACACTGAAAAAAGAGATAGAGGAAGATGTTAACAGATGGAAGAGCATATCATGCTCATGGATTGGGAGAATCAACATCATTAAAATGTCCATACTACCCAAAGCAATCTACAGTTTCAACGCACTACCCATTAAAATACCAATGACATATTTCACAGATCTACAAAGAATTCTTCATAGATTCATCTGGAACAAAAAAAGACCACGGATAGCTACAGCAATTCTGAGAAAAAAGAATAAAGTAGGTGGGATCTCAATACCAGACTTCAAGCTATACTACAAAGCAACTATTCTCAAAACAGCCTGGTACTGGCACAAGAACAGACATATAGATCAATGGAATAGAATAGAGAACCCAGATATCCACCCAAACCACTATGCTAAATTAATATTTGACAAAGGAGGCATGAACATTCAATGGAGCCAAGATAGCCTCTTCAATAAATGGTGTTGGGAAAATTGGACAGATACATGCAAAAAATTGAAACTGGACCACCAACTTATACCAAATACAAAAATAAACTCAAAATGGATACAGGACTTAAACATTAGAAGGGAAACCATAAAAATACTAGAGGAATCCACAGGCAGCACAATCTCAGATATATGCCGAAAGAACTTCTTCACTGATACTGCTCCAAAGGCAATCGAAGCTAAAGAAAAAATAAACAAATGGGACTACATCAAAATAAAAAGCTTTTGCACAGCAAAAGAAACCATCAACAAAATAACAAGAAAGATCAATGAATGGGAGAACATATTTGCAGATGCTATCACTGATAAAGGTTTAATCTCCAAAATCTACAACCAACTTATACAACTTAATAAAAGGAAGATGAAGGATCCAATAAAAAAATGGGCAACGGACCTAAATAGAACCTTTTCAAAAGACGACAGAAGGAAGGCCAAGAGACACATGAAAACATGTTCAAAGTCATTAATCATCCGAGAGATGCAAATCAAAACGACAATGCGATACCATCTTACACCTGTCAGAATGGCAATCATCAACAAATCAATAAACGACAAGTGTTGGCGAGGATGCGGAGAAAAAGGAACCCTTGTGCACTGTTGGTGGGAATGCAGACTCGTGCAGCCACTGTGGAGAACAGTATGGAGTTTCCTTAAAAAACTAAAAATGGATCTCCCATTTGACCCTGTAATACCACTCTTAGGAATTTATCCTAAGAAATTACAAACACCAATCAGAAAGGATTTATGCACCCCTATGTTCATAGCAGCACAATTTACAATAGCCACAATTTGGAAACAGTCTAGGTGCCCGTCAGCAGATGAGTGGATCAGAAAACTGTGATACATCTACACAATGGAATTCTATGCTGCCATTAAAAAGAAGGAACTCTTACCATTTGCAGCAACCTGGTTGGAACTGGAGAGCCTTATGCTTAGTGAAATAAGCCAGTCAATGAAGGAGAAGCATCACATGATCGCACTCATTGTGGGATAATAAAGAACATTATAAACTGATGAACAAAAGGATAGATACAGAGACAGTAAAGCTTCAAACAGACTGTGAAATTACAGCAGGAAGATTAAAGTTTGGTGAGGTAGATAAGAGATCAATCAAAGGACTTGTATCTATGCATATAAGCATAACCAATGAACATAGACACTGGGGGGTTGGGGTATGCCTGGGAGGGAGTGGGGGCAATGGGGAGATATGTATAAAAAATTAATTAAAAATGTTTATGATTTATTAAAAAAAATAAGTAACTCAGTTTTAAACTGTTCAAAGGATATCAACAGGTTATAGATGGAAGAGGAAATCAGAGGGATATAAACAAATGAAAAGATGCAAGCATCACATATTGAGAGGGAAATGCAAATCAGTTTTACACATTATGTTGGCAAAAATGTAAAAGATTTATAACACCTAGAATAAAAATAGCGTGGTAAAGTATATCTCATAAATTGCTTTTGGGAATGTGAAATGTCCTCTTTTGGGAAAGTAATCTGGCAAATTAGATAAAATTTAATATCCTATCAGTTCTGCCTTTAAGAATCTCTCCTACAGAAATGAAGTTATCATAGAGTACAACTATATATTCGGGGATTTGTATTATAGCATGGTTTAAAGTGGCAAAAAAGCTGGAATGAGCATAAATTGGCATAAGTTGAATAAATAATGGTACTTCACATCTTTCTTTATAAAAAAAAGAGATATTGATTTGGTGGGACCATATTTTAATTGATTCAAAAGAAACATTTTAAAGTATAAGAGTAGCACATAATCAATATAGAAAATTGAGAACATAGGTATTAAAATATTAATTTTTAATTTATGTTTCTCAGTTATATTTTGGTCAAATTTCCATTTCTGTTTCTTTTGCTTTTTGAATGTGAACATGTGTACATGTATATACAATACATAGTTATAGTTATATTTATTCCTATTTTATATTTGAATTTTGATATGTAGCATTAAATAGTATTTTCTGCCCCCAAATATATTAAGATACTATTGTAAATAACCTAATAATAGTGCATTCTAAGGCTGTAGCATTCTTTTTTTTTCTCTTTCTTTTGAGATAGTTTACAGTTTTCAGTATTTAAACTAGTGCAATGGATTACTCATATATTACTAGTGGGAAAGTAAAATGGTACAGGCACGCTTGGAAACATTCCTAAAAAAGGAATTAAGCAACTATAATATGCTCAAGCAAAATAAAAACTTACACTCACTAAAGGTCTGTATGCAAATATTCAGAGCAGCTTTATTCATGAGTATCACACTGGAAACAACTTTTCTTTAATGGGTGCTTGATTAAGCAACCATGGTGCCTCTATATCAGGTTCTACTACTCAGAAATAGAAGCAATGAAATATTGAGACTTGCAACTTCCAGGAAATTATGTTGAGTGTAAAAAAAAACAAAAACATTTCCAAGATTTCATACTATATAAATTGATTAATGTAACATTATTGAAATAACATTGCAGAAATGGAGAACACATTAGTAATTGCCAGTGGTTAAGGAGGAGGTGATAGAGAATAAGTAGGAAGTGAGTGTGGCTATAAAAGTGCAACATGCTGGATCCACAGTTTTGTTAGATGTTATCATTAGGGAAAACTGAGTAAAACATACACAAGATCTCTGTATTGGTTAATATGACTGCATGTAAATCTATAATTACCTGAAAATTAAAAGTTCAAATTAAAAAAAATATGTGCAATGAACATTCCTATACATGTCTCCATTTATTTCCCTAGGCTGTATTCCTAGAGGTGAAATTTCTAACAAATTACATTAACATTTTAAAGATTTTTTGAAGCACATTGTCAAATTGCTTCTCAAGAGATTTGTACAATTTGTATGAGCCTACATTTTCAGATGACATAGACAGTAGCTTCAGTTTTTCTATAATAACTAAGGCCCAGTGCACTAATTTGTGTTCAGGTGGGGTCCAGCCAGCAGGTCCTGATCAGGGCTGATCAGATGGCCAGCCAAGGAGGGGGTGCTGCAAGAGGTTGGCTGGCCTACCCCATCCCCAATGGGCTGGTTGGCTGGCTGCAGTGCATGTCATAGCAGACAATTATTCCAGTCATTCCAGTCATGTGGCTTTTATATATATATATGTAGATAGCCAATTTTATTGGAATCTTGTCATTTATGGGGCACTGCACTGAATACTTTGCACTTTGCCTTTCATTTCAACTCCCAGCAGGCCAACAGGGCAGGCCTTTTGTACCTTCACTTTACAGATCAGAGAAATTAAGGAACCTGTCCAAAGTTCATGCCTACAAATGGCATGGTTGAAACTCAGATTAAATTCCTTTAATGCCAAAGCCAGTGCACTAACTGTATTATCTTATGCGCTTATTTATTAAGCTACCTGTTAGTTCCTAGGCATGCAGTCTAGGGATTAAGACAATATCATATAGAGATAGAAAAAATAATTTCTATCTGAATAGCACTAGCACTTTAGAAGACCTATGGTCATGGAAAACAGATGACACTTCCAGAAACATTATTAACTGAAATCAGGCATTTTCTTGGCCCTCTGGCTCTTTATAATTTTGCAAAAGTAAATGGTGAGCCTAAATATCATAATGTTTTCATTTGAGATGTTTTCAGCTTGTGTTTAAAGCACAGAGGTAAAGATGGTTGTCTGCTGCTGGTGTATTTCCACTGAAGACTTAGTCCTAATTTTTAAATCATGTCCCTAATACATGTAGTTTTGTTCTCAACTTATTTACAGGCCAACTGGAATATAAATATAAGCGAGGGCATATTGTACATTGTGCTGTGCACACTCCATTTATGTGAGGCCATTCATCTTACCCTCATAAATGTGCCAAAGTTTTCTTCTTCCATTGCTGTAAGTAAGGAGTTCATCATCTTTATTAAGTGTTTCCCAGAAAGTGTTGTTAAACAAAACTTCTTTTTTGTTGTATTATTTTCATATTTTATTTGATGTACTGAGTTGAGTCCTCCAGGAAAATGACATATTCATGGTGGCCCTTTGTTTATGAGGAACCATGTTTCACTTGAAACTACTTGATTTGATTTTATTTGTATAATTTATTAAAATATAGCTGATAACATTTAAATTAGAGATCAACAGTTTTTCCGTACAGAAAAAATCAGAAAGTAATTTGTTTTACTCATTTTTTTAGAAACCTGGAGTTTTATATGATTTTATAATCATTATATTATTCAATTTAAATAAATACTCTAGTAATACAGGTTGATAAGTAAAAACTGGGTTAAAATTTTTGAATTATTGTTATTATTGCATCTTTAGAGGTTTTGAGTAAAGTGAATTTGTTAATTTGCATACCATGTCAATTATTTATTCATTCAATTGTTTTAATTCATTTTGTTATACTTATGTACATTATTTAACACTTCTCTAATTACTTTGAAGTATTTTTCTCCTTTTTCAAAAACAAAGTCTTAGGGCTTCTAATCTCTGTGTATATGAAAATCCTCACCCTACTTTGCTTCCTTTTTATTGTTCTTTTGTGGAATTGCTTTCCCATTTTGGGAGGAGATGACCCTAAATGATAAAAATAAGTCATGGGCAATTTATGAAATAGAATACTAATATAGCTCATATATTTTAAAAACCCTCTATTTCTTTTGCCTTTTTAGGGGGATTTTTTTTTTGGATGTGTATTGAGTACTCATCTTCATTGAGCTATCCAGAAAGATGTCTAAGTCATTTTATAGGTCTGGATGTTCTCCTTGTATTCCTTAGGGCCAATATTAATATGAATTTTAAATGTCAAGAAAATAAAAATTCAGATGTAATGAACATGTTATTATAGAGGTGACTGAGTTCTTGGATGTGAAAAGTAATTGGATCTAATTGTTAAGCCCAATTGTGTATAGCAGGAACTCATGTAGATTTTGAGTTTGGATGGTCTGCTCCACACTGACTATAAGTAGTGTTAGTCCCAAGTAATCACTTAAATACAGTGTGTTACTTCAAGTCATGTTTCTTATTGGCAAGCCAGATGATGCCGATGCTGTTCTCCTGATGTTTGAGGCTCTTGCACTAAAAGAAGGTTTGGGGTAGGAGTGCCACATGGTGTTCTCAGCCCGCTTTTTTTTTTTAATCAATTCTTGACATTTGCATGTGTATAGTGCAACTCTCAATAGTTGATCTCATTTCACTTCAGTGGTCCTCTATAATGGCCAAGGCAAAGGGTAAGTGGGGTAGGGCAAGAGTACAGGGAATGTTAGTGGGGCAGATGCTCTAAAAATGCACTTCCCCAGGAGATTATGACTCACTATTCCAACTAGTAACACCTGTTTTAATCTTGTTGAGAATAATATAACCAGCAACATAAGAAAATGCTATATTAAACTCTGTGCCAATAAAATGGAAATGTCCAAATAAATGTACCATTTTCTGGAAAAGTATGAATTAATCAAGATTGACTCTATAAGAAAAATATATTATACAGACAAATATCATGAAAAACATTTTAATGTCAAATGTTTATATTCAAAAAAGATTTTAGAACCATAGAGTTCAAGGGTAAGTTCTTTCAAACTTTCAAGGAACAAATCATTTCAATGATGTAAATAAGCTGTTGCTATCTAACTATATATGATACCATTTTTTAAACAAAATGCATATGCATGCTATTATTTATAGAAAAGACATTGTAAATAAAGACCTCAAAAACTAAAGTAATTTATATTTGGTTAAGGTGGATTGGGATTTTATGTTTTTCTTCATACTTTATTTTCCAAGTGTGCTATATTGAGCATGGAATATGTATTTCTCTAATTTTGGCTGTATCTTATCTAATAAAAAGTTAATATGCAAATTAACCATTATCCTGCTACACCCCACCAGCCACACCTACCAGCCATGCCCACCAGCCAATCAGGAGCAAGTATGCAAATTAACCCCAACCAAGATGGCTACTGCACAGATTGAGCAGGAGGGAGGCTTGGGTTTCCCCAGCAATGGAAGGAGTCAAGCTTTCTACACACCCTGGCAGGTCCAGGCCTTCACTCAAGGCTACAAAGTTTCAATTGTAGAAGATAAATAAATCCCAACAGAAATGGCTGCTGCCACTGAGCAAGCAGGAGGCTTTGCTTTGCTCCAAGCTACAAAATTTCAGTTGTAGAAGATAAATAAATACCAGATACCAGGGCCTCTGCTTGAGTAGTTGGGAGGCATGGCCAGCCTGAAAACCACACAGGTCCCTCACCCAGGCTGCCCCAGGCCCCAAGGGAACCCCCA
This sequence comes from Lasiurus cinereus, assembly GCA_011751065.1. NCBI lineage: Eukaryota > Metazoa > Chordata > Mammalia > Chiroptera > Vespertilionidae > Lasiurus > Lasiurus cinereus. Next base: position 14,885,812 of record JAAGEH010000012.1, on the reverse strand, counting down.
CCCTGATCCAGGACACCCTTTAGGGCAAACCAGCTCTATCCTATCTAATAAAAGAGCAATATGCAAATTGACCATCACTCCAACACACAAGATGGCTGCCCCCATGTGGTCAAAGGTTCTGCCCCCATGTGGACATAAGATGGCCAGCAGGAGAGGGCAGCTGGGAGGGACCAGGCCTATAAAGTAGGGCAGTTGTGGGTGATCAGGCCAGCAGGGGGAGGCAGTTGGGAGGGACCAGATCTGCAAGGGAGGCAGTTGGGGGCAATCAAGCCTACAGGCACTTAGGGGTGACCAGGCCAGCAGAGGAGGTAAGTTTGGGTGACTGGGCCTGCAGGGAGGGCAGTTAGGGGTGACCAGGCCTGTAGGGGAGGGAAGTTAGGGGAAAACAGGCTGGCAGGGGAACAGTTAAGCATCAATCAGGCTAGCAGGGAAGTGGTTAGGGGATGATCAGGTGGGCAGGCAGAAGCGGTTAGGGGCAATCAGGAAGGCAGGCAGGCGAGCAGTTGGGAGCCAGCAGTCCTGGATTGTGAAAGGTGTCCCAGATTGGAGAGGTGCAAGCTGGGCTGAGGGACCCCACACCCTGTGCATGGATTTCCTGCACCAGACCTCTAGTACTATATAATAAAAGAATAATATCCAAATTGACCATCACTCCAACACAAAAAGATGGCTGCCCCCATCTGGACACAAGATGGCCACCACAAGGTGGCCAGCAGGGGAGGGACCAGGTCTGCAAGGGTAGTCAGTTGTGGGCAATCAGGACATCAGGGGAGGGCATTTGGGAGGGACCAGGCCTGCATGGGAGGGCAGTTGTGGGCAATCAAGCCAGCAGAGGAGGGAAATTAGGTGTGTCCAGGCCAGAAGAGGAGGGAAGTTGGGGGCAACTGGGCTTGCAGGGAAGTGTAGTTGGGGGGGACCCAGACCTACAGGGAAGGGCAGTTGGGGGGACTAGGTCTATAGGAAAGGGCAGTTATGTGCAATCAGGCTAGTAGGGGAGCATTTAGCCATCAATGAGGCTGGCAGGAGAGTGGTTAGGGGTGATCAGGCTGGCAGGCCGAAGTGGTTAGGGGCAATCAGGAAAACAGGCAGGCGAGCAGTTGGGAGCCAGCAGTCCTGGATCGTGGTTAGGGGTAATCCTACCAGGATCAGGCCTAAACGGGTAGTTGGACATCTCTCAAGGGGTCCCAGATTGGAGAGGGTGCAGGCTGGGTTGAGGACACACACACACACACACACACACACACACACACACACACTGTGCATGAATTTCAGTGTAGTTTCATAATTTAAAATCATCTTTTGTTGAAGTAAGAACAGTAGATGTGAATACAGTGAGCGACAGGCCACCTGCACACAATGTGTGAAGTTTATGACAAATGTTCACCTTGCACTGAAGAGGTCTCTTTATGTAGTAACTGTTGCCACTGTGGCTAACAGAACTTAAGAACTTAAGCCATCCCCCTGAACTGGTGGCCCTCTACCCTGCCTGCATGTTAGACTCATCCAGGAAGCATTGAAAATTATCTCTCAAACTCTGGCATATATTTTAAATGATTCCCAGGTGATTCTAACATGCAGCCAGATTCAGCCATTGTCAGAGGCTTACTGCCTCTAGGTTATAGAGTTTTAACTTTTTGGCTCATTTCAACAGCCAAGGAAATGGAAGCCAGGGATCCCCTGGCAGAATAAGCTGAGCAAGTGAAAGCCTGTTCCACCTTCAGTCTGTGCTTTGGCTCTTTAAGCAGAGGACAGAGCTTGCACTTCACCACTGTTTGCCAGGTGTCCGGTCTGAATATCAGTCCCTTAGTGTGATGCAATTTGGGATGAGAACTCTCTAGTGAAAAGTACTCAGTATGAAGCTATTGTTTACATGAACTATCTAGGGAATGAGAGGTTTAGTTTGGTTTCTAGTGATGAGCAGTTTCAAGAATTTCCATTACACCTGGCCTGGATGTCAATTCTATTTCTTATCACTCAATAAAAAAATTTATTAGGAAATAGGTTTCAAAGTGCCAGACTACATGCAATACAGCCCTTGCAAATCATAAATGTTCCAAACCTTGTTGGACAGCACGAACCATAACTGAGTATGACTTGGCTTACAGCTCCTGGCTGGGTGCTGGGTGCTGAGGTCTGTGTGGGGCTGGGTAATGAGTCTGTGTAGATGGTTGGAAGCCAATTACAAAGGACCTAAACAGCTCTACTCTGAAGTTCAGCTATAGGCTTTGGGCTTGTCAGTTGTAGATGCACTTGGTTATTATTACAAATAGGAAGCCCAGTTTCTTGGAAGCAGCCAAGGATGAAGAGCCAGGTGGGCTTAGGAATGTGACACAAAGCACTGGTCTATTCTGCAGTTCTCCGTTTTTTTTTTTTTCCTATTGAACTTTAATGGTGGAGGCAATGGGGATAAATGAACTGGGAAAGAATGGAGAGCAGAAACCTTTGTCTTTCCCAAGCATCCCCTTAATTCTGTCATGTCCCTGTCCATTCTAAATCATTTATCTTTAAAATGTACAGCCCTCTGGAGCAGCAGGAAAACCATTATGAACCTATCTAGCTGCAGGAACATTTTAAGCTTTTATAAAAGCCAATCTCTCTTCCTTCTTGCCCTCATCATCCAGTGATCCACAAAGATTTTGTAGATACAAGCATTTTCCATCAAGCTTATGAATAACGCCACTTGGCAGAAGACTCTGAACAAAGAACCAGACTGCAATGTTTTGTAGTGACTTTACATACAATGTGCCTTAATTACTGGCAAGCTTGTCAAGAGCTTATTCCCACATGTGTCAACACTTTCTTAATACACTGTAATTCATCATGTTAGCATGGCAGAAACAAGGTACTCTACGTCCTTACACTCATCCTTCTCCTAGTGCTGGTCTTGAACTGTGTATCCCACTGCAGCGTCTTCATCTGGTGAACAAAGAACAGACTATAGCATTGAGACAGTGAGGTCTCTGGAGTCCAACAAAGTCGTACATCACTGAGCACTTTAGCCCGAGCTCCACAGTACTCCACATCCAAGAAGCACTGCTTTATTGTCAAAAGGACGTCCACTTAATAACAGCAGTAAATCCTGAAAGGCAGTCTAATTTTAGACAGAAAACTTGGCTAAGAGGGAATCCTATCATTTTACCCGTTTGACAATTTTATTTATTGAGTTCATTTTTATGCCAGTTGTGTGATTAAATTAAGATAGAAATTTATTTCGCCCATTAAAAAAGGAATTCATGTTAGATTGGGGGAAGGAGGGCAGGAAGGGAAAAATCTAAATAATAAACACTGCATTTCATTGGAAATAGAATAATTTGAAATACCATATTATGCTTTCAGGATCATCTCTTAACCCTTTGGCTCTTCAGAGTGAATTTAGAAATGGGCTCTGAGCCTGATTTTAGATGTCTGAGGAAGAAGTGGTAAATCTGAGTCCTCTCTCAGGAAAATTGGCATTGGATTCTAAAGCAACTTTGCTTTTAATAGTTACTCAGGTTGCTTACTTTACTTTTGCATTTAGTTTTTATAGCCAAAGAGAGAGAATATAAATTTATCTTTCTAAAGTTTCAGATAGCATGAAATATGCTTCGTATTATCTTAGGTGGGGCAAACATTTTAGAGTTCAGAAGGAAGGGACCAAGGATCTGGGTATGGGATGTGGATGCTTTCTTTCTGGTACTGCTGAGGCTTCAAGGGAAGTTCTCCCTGTGTGTCCATTTTGCCTTTGGTTAAATCTATATTTGATGGCCATTCCTCATCCTCGACTGTTGAAATAAATCAGTGGGGTTAATGATGGCATCTTGATCAACAAGGGAAAGACCACCCATTTTGCATTAATCTTTTATATTAATTCATATGGCATTTTTCAATTATTGAAGCAAATTACATATGAGAGAGACATGCTGACAGTGCTTAAATTTTAATATTTGTCAAATATTGGTATGTATTTTAACAGGCATAAGAATGCCATGTGCAAACATATGAATATTAACCAATCCCTCCCTCATCAAAGCAACAGTTTTATTGTCTTTATATTTGCCATAATCATGATATAATCATGATGAAATCAAGGCATCAAGGGAAACATATGTTCTTGTTTTTCTCTCTTCTAGAGACTTTCATTCCAGGTGCAAGGCATATGCATGGTACGGTGCCAACAGGAGGAAGTGCCTTGGAGGGAAGGGGTATAGAGTAGTTAATATTGATTCTGGGAGAATTTACTATTGGAGTTAGGCCCTGACTTACAGGAGAGCTTATTAGAGCAGGAGAGTGAATTTCAAGAAGAGAGAAAAACAACATATAATAATTTTTCCAAGTACACAATGTAAACATTTTTAAAGAAAGTTTCCCAACTTTCTAGTGAAATTCAGTATTAAAATATACATCGAATGCCTTGATAGGATAATAAAGCTGAATACATAATTTTTTTCTTCCAAAATTGGTTCTTTTCTTGTGTTCCTTTGTGTATTCATGGAACCAACATCCTTCTGTCTTCAAGCTTCTAAGTCTTAAAGGAATCTTTGCTATTTTCCTTCCACTCTATTGCTCACATCTGAATGTACATCAAAATCTTATTGATCATTTTTCCTCTTTTGTAATATCTCTGCAAACCATCCCTCATTTCAGATCAGCAATAACTTCTCTATTGGACTCTCAGCCTCCTGTTTACCTGTATAACTTATTTTATGCTTATGTGTTGTTGTTGTTTTTTGTTTTGTTGTGTGTGTGTGTGTGTGTGTGTGTGTGTGTGTGTGTGTGTGTTTTGAAGAACAACTCTCACATATTTTTCCTCAGAAACCCTCAGCACTTCTCACTAGTAGTAGAAAAGGGTCAACATTCCTTAGCTTGCATGCAAAAACCTCTCCATGTTGGCTCTATAGAACTTTTTATACTGTGTAATTCTATTAAGCAAAATTGCTCCATACTTTCTTTCTTCTTTGACTGTTCTTTCTACTTTGAACTCAGTGCCTATAGTCAGTGCTTAAGACATGACTTGTTGAATAAGAATACTGGCTTTTTAAAATGAAGTGTTAATTTATTAGAGACTTTTATGAATTGGTTAAATAACATTAATAGAATTTAAGTATTAGTTATTCTCTATATATTTTATTGTTTAAAGTATTACAAATAATAGTACATATATCTCCTTTTTTTTCCCCTTATTGACTTTCCCCGGGGCCTTCTCTACCCCCCAGTACATGCCCTCACCTGACCCCCCCACCCCCAGTGTCTTGTATCCATTTATTATGCTTATACACATGCATACAAGTCCTTCGGTTGATCTCTTACAGTGCCCCCCACAACCTTCCTGCCCTCCCGCTGTAGTATGACAGTCTGTTCATTGCTTCTTTGCCTCTGTATCTGTATTTCCCCCCCTAATTCTGTTCTTTAAAAACATTTTGCCTTTGTAGGCTACAAATAAACTTATATGTTTGATTCCCAATTTTAATGTACAATAGTTATGAGTCCCAGTTTCAATGTCAAACAGTTCCTTATGTGTACACGTCAGCAATCTCGATAGTGGACAAATGGTGGCAATGCAGGTCTGACCCTCTCTGGTTTGGTCCTAGGCATCCTGTAGCGATGCACAGCTGCTGACTGCTTGCATGGCAAGGTGTCAGCGTCTTCCATCTCTGGACTGTTTCTCCTCTTGTCTTCATGGTTGGAGCAGACGTGTCAATTCCTCTGTGTTGCAGGAGTCCACTTGGTCTTGGAGTTGTTTTCTTGAAGTATATAAACATATTCTTGACCAAAAGTTAATAAAAGAATATTTTCTATAAAATTGACTTGGAGTCCTTTTTATTTTTGCCCAACTAATTTTCCTTTGGCTTATTTTGACACCATGTGTGTGTGTGTTTTTTTCATGGGTGTCTTGCTGTTAGTATTAGAAATGAAAATTAATTTTCTAAAGTGAAAATTTTATAGATGTAATTTACTTACCCGATATTTTTCCTTACATGATATTATCCTACTATCCCCCTTTTTTGATTAATGGAGACTTTTGTAAATATTTTAATGCAATCTTGATAACTTTAAATTTTAATTTTTTGCACACAAATATGCCTACTTTATGTTCATTGCATATTAAGCAATTTTATCATGAGAAGAACTATCAATAGAAATTTTAGTTAATTCTTTCAAAACAGCTTTTTGTCCTGTACAATTAAATTTTCTTGAGTATTTAATTATTTCAATTCACCAATTTAAATTAATCTGAAAGCTTGATTACTCTTTTACTGTAAAATTTAACAGTAAAATTTAGATTTCCCCTGTAAATATTAGTGGAAAGGTTTATTTGCATTCTTGAGTAGGCACTGATCATTCCTAGTGCTAGGCTGAATTTAGATATAGGGCAGCTGCTGTCTGCCAAGTCTCTGTCTGTTACCTGGGTCCCGATCTGTGCTGAGCACGGGAAGCGAAGTAGCCATGGAGGCAAGAGACCTCTCTCAGATGGGGTGAGGGTTCAGCCCCCTGCAAGGTTTGGGGGGGGGAATTAAGGTCTGTGCCCACCTCTGTTGACCCCCAGGTTCTCTCCTGATGGCCCCTCTGCGACTGTGCCTGTCTTAGGTCATTCCTTCCCTAAGAAATCTTACCGTCTCTGGCTAACCAGTCATCCTCCAGGGCCAACAGGGTGTTGTGAGGTTCAGTTCTGTCTCCTTGGTAGCCTATGCCCCCATGGCCTCCAAACCTAGCACCTGCCTTGGGATCCCCTCGCCTGCTGGAGGGGCCCTGGCGCTGATCACATGTCACAAGGGAATTCAGGTTCCTTCTCCAGGGAGGGCCCAGTTCACACCATTTAGCAAGGAAAGATCCATTATACCAGTCACCTCTAGGCTTCAACCTCAGTGTGAATAGAAAGCTCAGGCTACAGGTGAGGACAATTGGATTGTGTAAGAGGGTCCCTCTTGGCAAAAAAGGTAAGAGGGGCCAGTATAGAATGATCAAGTGCCTTCCCAGTGCCTTAATTCCTTCTGAAAGGGATTAAATCTTTTTGTGTACTTTTTTAAAAAATTGCTGCAAAACATTCAAAGAATTAGTTTGTAATTTTGTTTGGGATAATTGTACAATATGCTGTTGTGAAATATCAAAAATTAAATCACATTGTAGAATAATATTAGGTAAGAATATTCTTTACTCTAGGCCATGGCAATTCAAACAAGCTGTCAATTTTTTTTTGTAACTTTATATAAACTTTTTCTGGGAGGTAAAAACACAGATTACTTACTTTAGCTCAAGAGGCCAAATATGTTGACTTTCAATTACAATCCTTAAGACATTTGAAGGAAACTTCTCTTTATTTCTTTCCAAAATGATTTTCATGCTACAGAGTTTTATTTAAAAATCTTTGGCACATGAAACAATTTCTCTTAAGGTTATGGTGACCACTGTATGGATTAGATTTAATATGTTATTATAATGATTTTTTTTATTTTTATTTTTTACATGTGTCATTCTCCCATTATCCACGCTCCCTCTGATGCCCCACCCCGCCACCCATTGTCTGTGTCCAATGATTATGTTCATAAGCATGTATGAAAGTCCCTCTGTTAATCTCTCCCCCGTACTCCCACCTACCCACACCTTCCCCAAGGTCTGATGTTTTGATCGACGTTTCTCATTCTCTGGATCTGATCTTGTTCAGCAGTCTATATCATTTATTATATTCCACAGATGAGTGACATTTATCTTTCTCTGCCTGGCTTATTTCACTAAGCATAATGCTTTCCATCTTCATTCATGTTGTTGCAAATGGTAGGAGCTCCTCCTTTTTTACCACAGTGTAGTATTCCACTGTGTAGATGTACCACAGTTTTTTAATCCATTCATCTGTTGATGGGTACTTAGGCTGTTTCCAAATCTTAGCTATGGTGAATTGTGCTGCTATGAACATCAGGGTGCATATATCCTTTCTTATTGGAGTTTCAAATTTCTTGGGATATATTCCTAGAAGTGGGATCACTGGGTTAAAAGGGAGTTCCATTTTTAGTTTCTTGAGGAAACTCCATACTGTTCTCTACAGTGCCTGCGCCAGTTTGCATTCCCAGCAGCAGTGCACTAGGGTTCCTTTTTCTCACATCCTCGCCAACACTTGTCGTTTGTTGATTTGTAGATGATAGTCATTCTGACAGGTGTGAGATGGTATCGCATTGTTCTGATTTGCATCTCTCTGATTATTAGTGACTTTGAGCAGGTTTTCATGTCTCTTGGCCTTCCTTCTGTCTTCTTTCAAGAAGTGCCTATTTAGATTAGTTGCCCATTTTTGATTGGGTTGTTTATCTTCTTTTTGTGAAGTTGTATGAGTTCTCCATAAATTTTGGAGATTAAATACTTATTGTTGATATCATTGTCAAATATGTTCTCCCATACAGTGAACTTTCTTGTTGTTTTGTTCATAGTTTTCTTTGCTGTGCAAAAGCTTTTTATTTTGAAGTAGTCCCATTTGTTTATTTTTTCTTTAGTTTCCATTGCCCTAGGAGCTGTATCAGTGAAGAAGTTCCTTCGGCATATATTAGAGATTTTGCTGCCTGTGGATTCTTCTATTTTTATGGTTTCCCATCTTATGTTTAAGTTCTTTATCCATTTTGAGTTTATTTTTGTGTAAGGTGTAAGTTGGTGGTCTACTTTCATTTTTTTACATGTATCTGTCCAATTTTCCCAAGACCATTTATTGAAGAGACTGTCTTGACTCCATTGTATGTTCATGCCTCCTTTGTCAAATATTAATTGGGCATAGGGATTTGGGTTGATTTCTGGGTTCACTATCCTATTCCATTGATCTATGTGTCTGTTCTTGTGCCAGTACCAGGCAGTTTTGGAAACAGTGGCTTTGTAATACAGCTTGAAATCTGGTATTGATATCCTACTTTGGTCATCTTTTTCATGATTCATCTTTTTATTATTCCAGATGAATTTTTGGAAAGTTCCTACTAGGTCTGTGAAGTATGCCTTTAGTATTTTAATGGAAATTGCATTGAATTTATAGATTGCTTTGGGTAGAATGGACATTTTGATAATATTGATTCTACTAATCCATGAACATTGTATGTTCTTCCATCTGTCTGGGTGATGTGGTTCAGGGAGTCTACACTCTGGAAAAGCGTGACTGTGGTACCCAGAGTTACAAAATCACACCTGCAGCGGCTCCCATTGGCTCCCATGTGCTATCTAGGAAGTGGACCACTAGAAACGCGCTGCTTAGGGTGGACTGTAAATGCATTTGAAGTGGGTGGGTTGTAAACGCGCATCTAGGGTGCTATGTAAATCAGAGAATAGGGTTCGCTGCAAAGGCACCAAGGAGGGAGTGATGTAAACACACCAATGAGTGCGAGCAGCAACTGCACGAATCTCGCTGGGGAGAGGGAGGTTGCACTCACTGCTTTGGAGGTGGAGGTTCTAGGGTCTGTGGGTCTGCACGTATGGCAGCAGGTCTCTGGCTAGAGTGGCTGGTGGGTTACAGGACAGCTCCAAGGCCTGTCTGGCTGGCGGTGTTGATGAGTTCCCAAAGAAGTTTCCCCTTAAAGATGGTGTGGGCTCCGTGCCTGAGTCCCGCAGTCTGAGGAGTGCCATCCTTGGTGGCAGTCTTTCCTTGTCCAAGAGAGCCTGGAGTGCTAGCCCCTGCTACTCCTGCATAATTCAACTGTCTCTTATTCACTCACACACACACACCACACACATCCACATACTCTTCTTTCATCCCCTCACTCACCTCTTTTCCCTCACCTCTGTCCTGCCAGTCTCCATCTTCCCCCTATCATCCTCTAGTTCAGCAGTTCTCAACCTGTGGGTCGCAACCCCTTTGGGGGTCGAACGACCCTTTCACAGGGGTCGCCTAAGACCAATGGAAAACACATATTTCCCATGGTCTTAGGAACCAACATATGGCTCCTCGGTGTAGTAAAGTGTAGCAATGTAGTTTACTGTTATCATATGAAGACTGTTACCCATGCTACACCATGATTCAAGACAAAATTTTATTTATTTGTAATTATAAATAAATATTTCACAATATATAATTACATATTGTTTTTGTGATTAATCACTATGCTTTAATTATGTTCAATTTGTAACAATGAAAATACATCCTGCATATCAGATATTTACATTACAGTTCATAACAGTAGCAAAATTACAGTTATAAAGTAGCAACGGAAATAATTTTATGGTTGGGGGTCACCACCACATGAGGAGCTGTCTTAAAGGGTCGCGGCATTAGGAAGGTTGAGAACCACTGCTCTAGTTGGAGGATTAGGAGGATTAGTTATTCTTAAGAGTATTTCTATTCATATATAAGACCAATACTTTAAAATATACCTTCTATTTTCATTAAATCAATGGTCCCATTGCTTACTGGTAGAATCAGAAACTTTTAAATCTTTATCTTCTCAATAAATTATATTCTGAAAACCAAAATTCCAGATATAAGATGATAGCCAGCGGAGAAATAGGAATAAGAGGAAGATCACTGTACTACTAAGATTGTATTTCACTAAGATAAATGTCTACATCTTATGATTCAATAAAATAAATACTCATTCCTTGCCATGTAAAGTCCAATGGAGGTCAGTCAATTCTTGAAAGCAGTTCTCCAGGCTCTGTGGTTCAAGCTCTCTCCATCATATGATGTCACCATCTCAAGATACACACGGATAGATAGCTACAACAGAACTAATTTTCACACATTTCTTTTCTGTCATATTCTATAGATTATAACTCATTACATGGCCTGTCTGAACTGCAAGGTGAACATTTGGTGAATGCTACCATCTGTGCCACAGGAAATAAAGAGTTAGTAAAATTATGCTTGTGGAGCCCCAAAGACTAATATAGAAGCTAGTGATCTGCCCATTACTAGCTGTGTGACTTTTGGCAAGTTGTTTAACCCTCTGGGTGTCAGTTTTCATGTGTATAAAATGTACATTATTATGATAATAATATCTATTGCATAGGGTTGTTGAGTTTATAATTCTTGTAAACCAGTTGGAAGTGTGCCTGGAACATTCTAAGTTTGAATTGATGCTAGTTATTATTGTTATTAATGTGGAGAACTTTGGATAAGAGACAAGGAGAACCATGACTTGGAATAAAGTTCTTAAAAATACAGTAGGAAAAAATAAAATACCTTTCAGGCTTGACAAGCTTTGGAGAAATAATTACAGTGGCCAAGTGGTTTATCAGGCAGTTTTCTTGAAAAGTTTGAGTAAAGAAGAAATATGGTTGTTTTCATTATTGTTATTCTGTTAAGGGAGCCTTTGTGAAAATTATATTCAGAAGACCAGATTTTAAACTTTTTGCATAGATACAGAGGATTCAGTTGATAAAACCAATCTTTTAATTATTATATAATAAAATGAACTGAAGAGTCATCTTATACTTCCTGCAAAAAAAAAATGATAGAGGCATTCGTTTATGAGGAAAAATGACAACTGTGGTGTCCAGGTGAACCAGATAGTAAACAGAACCTGTGCAGAGGTGTTAGTTACAACACACACTCTGGAGCTAGATTGTAGACTACAAGTCCTGATTCTGCCTTTTACTGGCTATGAAGCATAAATCCTCTTGTGCCTCAACTTCAATACCAACAAAATGGAAACAATAAATAACTGTATCTTGCTACCTAATAGGTTTGTGTAAGAATTAAAGACATTAATATATTTAAAACACTTTTAAGATACTAAGTTCATAGTAAATGCCCATTAATTGGTACCTGTTGTTATTATCTAGCTGGGGACAATGAAGCCATATAAATCATGTAAAGATGCTCAAGCGAGTAGGACAAAAAGTCATGAAGGATGTGAAGAAAAATGTGAAGGCTGTGTAGCAAATACTGACTGTGAAGTATATTAAGTTGTGGTACGAGGTCCCCAAGGATGAGATGAGATCTCTGTGCTGGAGTCATTTACATTCATGGAAAATATGTGGAGTATACTGCAGGAGGTGTTCTTATGCTTATAATGTCATGGACAAGATGGCCTAATAAGGCATTTTTCACCTTGAATTTTTCTGATGACTATGTTAGAAAGCTGGAGACTGATGTTATTCTTTTTAGGGAAAGAACTAATATAAGCACTTATGTCAGGTAATCCTGTTCTGGTTCAGTCAGCAATGTGGTTGTAAGCTCAATGTTGACATCAACTATTGCTTATAAAAGTAGAGGCTCTTTCGTTTCCAAAGTCAGGTATGGAATGGAGGCAGACACCTAGCGAATTTGGTCCAAAATGTCAAGCAAAATAAGGGTGAGGAAGCTTTTACATTTAAATTATCTGGAAAAATTATTTTAATTCCCAACATCATTTTGCATGTTATAAACATTCCTGACTTCTATATATTTTGGATAACAAGTTTGTGGATTGAGAGCTTTTGACATGCCCTGACATGCCCTAACATGCCCTAATAAAGTATGTTTGCTGTGTTTTTATATTTCTTGGCATCACTTTTAATGTGTCAGAATAAACACAAATGTCAGGTACATATTCAGATAAGGGGCCTCTAATTTCCATTTTGTTTTTCCTTATTAAGAGGAGAAAACTTAGGTTCATTGTGAGATATAATGGAGGGGAAGTTTAGCATTCTTGTAAGTCATAACAGTGTATGAGGGTTGGGTACAATGAATCTTTAAAAAATCATTTTCAATATTTTATTATTTATGCTTAAAAATAAATACTCTCATTTTTCTTAATGTAAGCTATTGAAGGTAAACACTGTCAAAATTTTGGCCAATATAGAGTTGATGCAATTATTGTGTGTGTATATACTGTTAGAGAGTGGGAATTTTTGAGCATGCCCCATTCCAGAGAGGCTGTGGACTATCCCCCAGATAGAGTTGTCAGTACTGACATCAGGCCAGGCCTTGAGATATGGTCTCAATGGCTCCTTCCCGGCATGCAGGCCTTCTTTCATAGAACACTGAGCTTTCTGAAGAACAGATGACCCTGTGAACAACATAGTCATCAAAGGCATGACTCTGATGTTGCTTGGGAAAAACTGTTTTTTCTTGGGTTTGCTCTGCAAAAACAGAATGTGGTAAATGTGCTTAAAAGTGGTCCTACAGAAAGGGTCACTGCTGCTCTCTAGACTACCTGCATGGAAAAAGTCAGAGCAGTCGTCAGCTGGCTGGCTGGCCAGCTGGCTGGTTGGCTAATAAGGCTCCCTAAATTTTAATTTGGTCTGGACTCCAATGGTCATTCACTTGCATTTGCTCCACAACATTTGGAGGCCCCAGCGAGATAACCAGCCTTTGACTGGTCATGTGACCAGAGTCCACTGGGGTCCCAAGACTCACTGACCCAGGGGGAGATCTCTGAGAGATGTTCCTCAGCCCCAACACTGGTAGAGGTTGTAGACCCCACCTACTAAATTTCCTGATTGACTCTCAACACACGGATAGATAGCTACCTGGATCTGGTTCTTATTGGTAAGAAACTTATTTCTGGTTCTGTAGGTGCCCATCCAGGGTCTCTGGAAGGCTGGAAGCAGTGCTACTTCTGAGACCAGATCCCAGCGCACGATGGTGCCCAGCAATCCTCGGTTGTCATTGTCTTTGTTATTCTTTGTTATTCTGTGTTATTGTGGTCTAATTGTGTCTATCATTAGAATGGGTCAGTCTGCTTCATGTTCTGACTGTACTCTGCAATGTTTTTTGAAAATGTTTCAGGAATTCAAGCAGTGAGCAGATGATTATGGAGCCTCCTCTAACACTTTCGATTTACAGAAGCCTTGTGAGTGGAAATGGCTAACTTCCCCATATCCCAGTGAGTGGAAAGAAGAGATTTATCACCTTCCCAGAAGTCAAAAAATCAGACCATCTGGTATATAAATGTAAGTGTGAGAGTCTGTGGAAAGATAGTGCAAACCCTGCTTTAGGGTGAAGACAGTAAAGAACTTTTAATTGCTTTTCTTTGGTTTATAATTTTGCTGTGTTAGTTTAAAATGTTGGGATTCTATGGTTAATTTGTGAAGGTTGCCAATCCAGAGAAGTTGAAACAAAGACTTGTCAGGTTAAGATTAGTCATAATTAACTGATTTGTAGGCTGCCTTTTTCAGCCCTGATCGCAAACAGAGCCCAAGAACTGCAACCTGCCTGCCCTTCCTGATAAATTTACAGTGGGTCTCTGGCAGAGGAAGAGAGCTGAAAACTGCTCCAGAGCAGGTGTGAGAAAGGGTAGAAGTGGTGGCATTTACTCTCAGCCTGCTGAGATAGAGAACCTAGGCTGAGGGACAAGGGATGGTTAGAGATATCAGAAGTGGTAAAGGTTGAGATCTTTTGAAGCCTTGGAGTAAAGAAGGAAAATGTGGGAGGGACAGCCAATGTTACTGAAGTGTAAAAAGTCTGGTTATACAGGATATCAGACACTTGTATTATTTCCTCTGCTAAGGACAGAGTAAATAGTTAATGCAGAAAAGGGGGGGCATCAACAGGGAGAGCAAGGAGAGATTGGGTTTTGTTGATTTTGCTGGCGTCCTTGGTTTTTTGTTAAAACACAGTGGATCTTCCTCTGCCCCGTTTTCTTCTCTTTTACCCTTCCACTACACATAAAGAAAATATCATTGTCCAGGCCTGGCAGGGCAGGGTTACTGGGTACTTATTGGGCAGTGGTGGAATTCAGCAAAGGAACTTTAAGAAATAATATCTTTAATGTTACAACTAGTTTAAGTTTTAAAAATCTTTGTCTCTCAAAAAGAAATATTTTTACCTACTCTTAGTTTTATCACAGAAGGTCTAAGTCATAAATGTTAATCTAAGAAATTCTGGCTATTTACTTGTTAGGAATCATTGAAGAATTGAGGTTTCAAAGAATAAGGAATACTGAGTAGAAGGTCTGAGGCATGGTTATGCATTTTTAAAGGACATAGCAAAAAGATTTGAAGGCTAATTTGGAAGTGTAAAATTTATAAAGGTTGTGTATGTAATAAGAAGGAGAAGAGAAATGTTGTAAGGAAATCAAATAACACAGGCCAGTAATCCAGGAAGAGTAAATAGTTATGCCAAAATACTTAGGGAGGGACTGATAAAAGAAATCTAACAGTTACTATTTGTTATAATACATTCAGAAAAATTCTATTTACTTTGGAAAGTTTATAAAAAGGTCTGGCAAGGAAAATTCTATCTTAAAGCAGGTCAGTATATTTTTCTGCTTATACAATGCCTCTGAAATTTGGTAATACTTAATAAATAAATCATGGCAATACATTTATTTGTATAAATTCAATAAGACCAGTTTCCAATAATGGTTTCATTAACCAGAAACTTTGACTGGAGTATCATGTTTTAATGAGTCCTGCCTGAACTCTGAAGAGTTGAAGCCAATAGGTGTACCATGGAGAAAGCCTGGCATTCTATTTGGTAGCTCTAAAAATAGCTTGTGCTGGAGCATCAGGTCGATATGCTACCATCACTGGCGATTATCAGAGTACAAGGGGAGCAATAAGGGTGCTTCTGCTTCCCTGTGGGACCCCTGTACACTCTCAGCTGTGACAAATAGGAGGGCTGAGATGGGCCTTGAAGCCTAGAGCATGGGCCTGGGTAGAGCCACTACAGGTGAGGACTTCACCTAACTCAGCAGATAATACAGGCAGGCATGACAACAGCTGGATGGCTTGGCTTCCTGGTCCTACGGGGCACATTAAGATTCAATAATAAAATTCTGGCAAAGGTAGTCAATTACCATTATTGTTATGTTTATGCAAACAATCAGATATAAATTAGTCTTGATTTGGCTCTTTTGATAAACATGGGGGTAATTTTCAGGAGAAAAATTTATTTCAATAGAAGTTATTAAAACTGAAAGGTTTTCTTTCCCTTCCACCAGACCATTTGCTTAAGTTTGTCTCTGCCAGGTCACATGCCCATCTCTTTCTGTGCCCAGGCCTCATTGTTACTCTGAAGACAGCAAGGATCTCTTGGCTCTGAGAGAAACTTCTGATCCGCCTCAGCAGAAAATACCTAGAAGAGCCTACCAATGTCCATTTTCCCTAAAAGAATTCAGAGCCAGGATCCTTGAGGTAATATATTAGGAAGTTAGACAGATATGAGCAGAGCAAGGATGTTGGGCCAACTAGCACTACTAGATGAAATTACGTCTTTCCATCTCTACCTATGTGAGACAAGGGGACTTCCCAGAAACAAGAGGGAATGAGGCTCCAGATGAATCAGCCTTGGAGGCTGCCCTAAAAACCAGTATGGCCTCTACAGATTCTAGTGACTCTTCCAATCCCTGATCTACCCACCTTACCAGCTTATATGGAAACCCAATCTAGAAAAGTTGAAATCCATAACCAATCTTTATGCAGTTCTTACAGGCTTTACAGTCTACCCAGAAAGCAGTTCAGAAGCATGTCCAAGATACTCTTCTGATCTGATTCATCCTTCCACCCCAGTGACTCTGTTTGGGTAAAGAAATTTGTCACACAAGGACTGAATCCTACATGGAAAGGACCACCCCCATAGCAGTCAAGGTCGCTGAGATCCCTACATGGCTTCATCACACCTGGCTTAAGACAGCCCAGGCAAAATAGAGAGTCCAGGACTCTTTGGACCCTCTAAAGATTAGTCCTGGCCCTCATTTTGGGTCCTTATCTTATGAACAGGCCCACTGACTTAATTCGGCAGAGAATTGATTTTATCAAGCTTATAATCCTCATGTGTCAATATAACTCCCTCACCAACAATGACTCAAAAGAGTCAATGATTTGACTCATGTACATAAAACCAGTGGAGAATGTTAGGGAGTGGGGATTTTTGAGCATGCTCCATTCCAGAGAGGCTGTGGACTATGCCCCAGATAGAGTTGTCAGTGCTGACATCAGGCCTGGCCTTGAGATACAGTCTCATGGCCCCTTCCCAGCATATAGACCTTCTTTCATAGGACACTGTCAGCTTTCTGAAGAACAAGATGACTCTGTGAACAACATGGTTGTCAATGACATGACTCTCATATTGTTTGGGAAAAACTGTTTTTTCTTGGGTTGTTTGCTCTGAAAAAACAGGATGTGGTAAATGTGCTTAAAAGTGGTCCTACACAAAGGGTTGCTGCTGCTCTCTAGACTCCCTGTGTAGAGAAAGTCAGAGCAGTCACTGGCTGGCTGGTTAATAAAGGTTATTCCCTACATTTTAATTTGGTCTGGACTCCAATGGTCACTCACTCACATTCACTCCACAACATACTAGTATATATTTACTCATCTTTTAATAAACCAGGTTCAGAATCTCACCAGAAGGAATACCAAACTTTTGGACTGAGGCAAACACATAGAATGAAAAGCAGGATGGTACAGTGGAAAGGTTCCAGGGTCAGAAATTCAAAGAACCAGGTTCCTGTTGAGCTGAGGTTCCAATTCTGAAACTTAGAGTAAGTCACTTAACCTGATAGGATCTCCTTTGTTGTACAATGGGAATAACAGTAACATCCTTTTATAATGCATGGGTTGAAATGTAAATATAATAAATGGCAAAATGCACTTCTAATTGTAAAGTGCTAACAAATTAATATCTATATATATAAAAAGGCAGCTACCATAATGGCCATAGCAACCTGACAACCGATCACTATGATCCGCACTGTGGCCAGCAAACTGGTGGTGGTGGTGGTGGAGGATCAGGGGGTGGGGCTGCTCCCCCCTGCTGGCCTGCCTGTGACCATACTCTTCCACCTTGATCAGATCAAGAGTGGAACCTGTTGGCCAAATGCCCCTCTCTTCCCCCCAGTCCCCTTCACCCCTGATCAGCTCACCCTACCACAATAGGCCTGTAGTCCCTCCCTCCCTCACTGGCCCACCCATGACCATCACCCCACCCCAATAGCTGGCTGGCCAATCTTATGCAGCCCCTCCCCCAACCTGGCCCCACCTCAGATCAACACCTTCACCCCAATCAAGTGCAGGGACAGCCAACCAACCACCCGTAGCTCCTCTCCCAGGCTGTTTACACCTGATTGGCACCCCGACCCACCCCATTTGGGGGTAGGGCTGGCCATTCCACTGCCCACAGCCCCTCCCCATGGCTGACCCCGACCCCAGTTGGCCCCCCAACTCCAATTGGGGATGGAGCCCACTGGCCAATCACCACCGGCCCCTCCTCCCAGATGGCCCGGCCCTGATCAGGGGGGCCCTGATTGGGCCCTGATTTAGGTAAGTTGGACAGCCAAACTTCTACCATCTTCTCCTCCCAACAGGCCCAGCCCTGATCTGCTCTGATTGAGGCTGGGGTGGCCAAACTCTACTGGTGCATGAATTCATGCACTGAGCCTCTAGTACTATTATAATTATAATACCATCACTGGTACACCTCAACTTATCTTAAAACAGACAACAAAGACCCTCTTACTGTCAATCCATGTTCATGTGCACATATGAATATTGTTAAATCTACTATAATTTTTCTACTTTTGGCAAAAGTATTCAATCTTTCTTTTTTACAGAAGTTCTTTCTACCTGAGTTTACCCAGCCTCCCATGCCTGATAGTGAATGATCAGACCATAAATAATTATAACTTTACTTTAGCCTTTTCTACAGGGGGATAATACTACTTAATGTTTGGGTCTGAAATCAGCATTTCTCTGAAAGTAACATTCTTCTACTTATTCAGACTCCTTCCTCTCATGTCTGGTGTCTTTAGGCATGAAACAGACAGCTGTAAACTCCAAACCTTGTAGGATCTTGTCTTCTCCTTAGGAAATTCATAATTGGATTCTAAGCCTTTGACATCTTTTATTCTACTCTCATGGAGAGCCCTCATCTAGCAGCTCTGATGTCAAAAGGGAGAGATATTTCTAGAACATCAAGTTATTGTATGGGCTTTTGTTTCTATGGTTTAATACTGGCTTTCTGCCTCAAAATTAGTAGTTTACTATGCTTAGTTAAGTACTAGAAATTTATGGAGTTATTATAGTTGCATTCTTGCTTCTAAAACAAAAACAAAATAAAATACCAACTGGTGATTTCTTTTTATTTTTGTCTTTGGATGGCTTAAACTGCCTTGTAGTAGAAAGTAAAAGTGTTACAGAATTCTTTTCCCCAGACTCTAATTGCTTTTTGTGGGGTTCTCTATGTATATTTTTTAGTATTAATGCTGTTACCAAGAGAGAGTGGTGTTTACATTACATTAAATAATTAACCATTTATTTGACTTTTTCACAGTTTGCCTGACAATCAAGTTGAAATATGAAATCTATATATCCTATATAATAAAAGCCTATTGTCTGGTCTACTGGTCGGCCATTTAACCAATCAAAGCATGATATGTTAATGATATGCTCAGGCTGCTTAACTGCTTGCTATGATGTGCACTGACCACCAGGGGACAGATGTTCTGACTGATAGGTTAGCTAGCTGCTGGAGTTCGGCCAATTGGGACTGAGCAAGATGGGCTGAACATGCTCTGGAGCCCTCCTATAGTCCTTCCCTGGCTGGCTAACCTCCTGTGTCTTTACCCAGCCCCAATTGTGCACTGGTGGGGTCCCTCAGCCGGGTCTGCACCCTCTCACACTCTAGGACCCTTCAAGGGATGTTGGAGAGCTGGTTTCAAGCCGAGGGACCCTACTGGTGCACAAATTTGTGCACTGGGCTTCTATTGTACTGATAATTACCTAGGAGTCTTAGAAAATATTTGAAATCATTTAACCAGGAAGAACATCTGTGGAGGTCATGGGATCCCTCAGTTGAATTCATCATATCATAAAAACTCAAGTTAAAAGGCACTTTGGCTTCCATGGAGAAGAATTCCAAATAATTTATGTAGATATTTCTCTCCCTATCAAGGAGAATGAACATAACTCTTACTTCTTACAGATAAACTGCACACAGTGACTTCCTTCACATACAGTATGGAATCAAGGTAGGAAGGGAAAGGAAGAGAAACTTTACAGTGGAGAAATCTGACAAATTCTACTTTAGACAGGTGATTAAGACCAATATTGACAGTCATAAATCATGTAGACAATATGTACCCTTGATATGATACAATGAGGCATTTTTTTATCTTTGATCTTCCTCCTAAAATCTCATAGCCCAAGTCTTATCTTGAGAAAAACCACACACATAAATTCCAATGATGGGGCATCTACAAAATACCTGACAACTACTCCTCTACAGTGTAGAGTTGTGTGTGATTTTTCTAAAGATAAGACTAAGGCTATGAAATTTTAACAAAAAGAAGCCCAGAGACAGGACAACAAATGTAATGTGGGATCCTGGGTAAAACTAAAGTAATATAACTAGAACATAAAGTTTAGTTATTAATATATCAATATGGGTTTATCCTATCTAATAAAAGAGTAATATGCAAATTGACTGTCATTTCAACACACAAGATGGCGGCCCCTATGTGGTCAAAGATAGCTGCTCCCATATGGACACAAGATGGTATTCACAAGATGGCCTGCATGGGAGGGTAGTTGTGGGTGATCAGGCCTGTAGGGGAGCACAGTTGGGGGAGAACAGGCCTGCAAGGGAGGACAGTTGGGGGGGACTCAGGCCTGAAGGGGAGAGCAGTTGGGGGAGACCAGGCCTGCAGTGGAGGACCTTTGGGAGGGCAGGCCTGAAGGAGATGGCAATTGGGGGTGACCAGGCCGGCAGGGGAGAGCAGTTGGGGGCAACCAGGCCTACAGGTGAGGGCAGTTGGGGGGACCAGACCAGCAGGGGAGGGCAGTTGTTGGGGACCAGTCCTGCAGAGGAGAGCAGTTAGGGGTGACCGGGCTGGCAAGGGAAGACAGGGATGACCAGGCCAGCAGGGGAAGGCAGTTGGGGGGACCAGGCCTGCAGAGGAGGGCAGTTGGCGGTGACTAGGCCATCAGGGAAGAGCAGTTGGGGGCAATTGGGATGTCAAGGGAGTACTTAGGCATCAAACAGACTGGCAGAGGAGTGGTTATGGGGCAGTCAGGCAGGCAGGCAAGCAAGTGGTTGGGACCCAGCAGTCCTGGATTGTGAGAGAGATGTCCAACTGTCCATTTAGGCCCAATTCCATAGGCCTATATGGGCAGTTGGACATTCCTCGAGGGACCCCAGATTGGAGACAGTGCAGTCTAGGCTGAGGGACACACACCCCCTTTTGTGCACCAGGTCTCTAGTTAATTATAACAAATATATCAGATTAATAATATGTTATCAGAAATGTTAATAACAGAAGGACCTGATTGTGGGGTATATGGGAACTTTCTATACTACCTTGCAGATATTCTGTAAATCTAAAATTACTCTAAAATATAAAGCCTGCTTTTTTAAAAGGCACTTTGACAACTGTCCAATTGATATCCTTCTGGTGATCAAAACTCTGTCAATATTAAGTGCCTTCTTGAATTGCAACTCACTACTTCCAAAAGTAGAACTTTGATTAATGATCAACTCTAATTGTTTCATCTTTCTTGTTTATATTTTTTTGTAGGTAAGAGCAGCTAACAAAGAAATTTGAGGTGTTTTATAAAATGAGATATTGACCCCTAACCTGGCCAAAGGCTACACCAAAAAAGAAAATGACAGAATAATCTATGTATTATTTGTGATTAAAAAATCTTAAATTAGCAGGTGGAATTTAACAGCATTAAAAATAATAATACATCTTAACCATGTTGGGTTTACTCAAGGAATGCAAGGTTCATTCAATATTAGGAAAGCCAACGATGAAAAAAGTTACAATTATCTCTGTAGATGCAAAAAAAATGGCATTTGACAAAATCCAATATTCTTTCATTTATGAAAGACTCAACTGAATAGGTATCAATGGATACTTTTAAAACATGACAACATACCTTACTGTATATTCACCAAGCATATGAGAATTTCTTAAAAATGCTTTTTAAAATTCCTAAACACACTGTGCCAATCCTTTCTTATTTGACAAATCCTTTTAATTTTTAAAGTAATTTAATTTAGATATTTCTATGTAACTCATTCACATATTATTGCATGTGAACTACTTGATGTTCAATTTCTACTCACCTCACTCAAAACAACAAAAAACCAAGTTGCATTCTGTTTAAAACATGGAGTTGTTATTTTGCCAAAATAGACAAAAAATGTTGCTTGGGAGAATACTGTTTCATTTATCAACTATGGCATAAGAAACCACTCCAAAACTTTGCAGCTTAAAAGAACAATTATTTTATTTTGTGTTTCCTCTGCTGGGTGGTTCTTCTATTCTTATTTGGAATTTCTCAAGCAGTTTCACAAAATGGTAGTTGTTGCAGCTGTGACTGGTGCTGGATGTCTCAGGCAAGGAGCTCCTCCATGATATTACTCTTCTCTTGCTATCTTAGCTTTCAGAACCTATCCCCATAACCACTTTTTCCAGCAGGGTGTCATGGGCTTTTATAATGGCAACTCAAGGCTTTTGAAAAAAAGCATAAGGTGACAGAAATTATAAATGCCTGAGCTTAGAAGTCCCAGAACATCCTCCCATGTTCTATTGGTCAAAGTGAAATGTGGGGTTTGGGGATTGTATTTCCCCCTTGCGGGTTCTTGACTCATGAAGTTTTAAGAATAAATTCGTTGACTAAAAGGACTTGTTAGTAAGAGGGTAGAAATTTATTGGAAGCAAATACAGACTCCCACGTATGAAAGGGCTCCTAAGGGGGTGACTCACTAAGCTCTCTTTTCTAAGGTTTATAAATGCTGTAGTTCTTTGTCTCTTCATGTTCCCTTCTAATTGCCCCCTTCCCCATTTTATGGCCCTGTGCTTTTATAATTGCTCACTCTTGCAGAATATCAGCTTTAAAGTCCAAATACTATGTGGTGCCCCCTTTTACTCCCCCTAATCTTGCAACATTCCTCTATCTCCTGTGAACATGTTTCCCTTTTTCCAGTATCTGTCGACATTTCTCTATCCTCTGTGAAAGTATTTTTTCTTTATCCCGATACTCTGTGACTTCTCTTTATCCTCTGTGAATGTATACCTTCTGGCAACTCCAAGCCCTCACCTATGCATTCTTCCCCCATGAATTCTCTTCATTCCTAAGACTCCCTAAACCTGCCTATTTTGTCCCTAGAATTCCTTTCAAAAGCAGTTACAGGGCTAACCAAAATTCAGTTGTAGGGGAAATATATTCTATTTCTTCGAGAGGAGTAACATATACATACAAGGAAGAGTGGTATTGTTTGGACTATCATTGGAAAATTGGTAGAACAATTAGTTTATGTGTGGAGTCAGAATTTGCCCACTTATCAGAACCTATTTCCCATCAACTGGAATGCTCTATCTATCTATCTATCTACCTATCTATCATTTATCTATCATCTATCTATATCATCTATCTGAAATGACAAGTGAAGTATATTTCAGTGCCAGCTCAGTCAAGTGAGCCACATGAACTCCATTTTTTCTTGAAAGGAAAATTACATGGTCTGAAAAGAATGTGTAGGATCCTGAATGGTGGTTACAAAGCATATGAGCTATTCTATCTAATATAGAGGGAATATGCTAATGACATTCACACTGTTGCAAAGATGGTGGCACCCACAGCCAATAAGGAGGGAATATGTTAATTGACTGCCATGTCCTCAAAGATAGCAGCACCCTCAACCCCACTGGGGTGGCAGGTGTGTTGCAAGGCCGGGCCTGCCCCCTGGTGGGCCCAGCCACTCCATGCACCTAACTCCAGAGTTCCCAGTCCCCTCAGCCCCTCAGTTGCTCAAGACCTCCCAAGGCACAGGTAACCAGGGCCAGCAATGGCAGCAGCAGAGGTATTATGGGGCATCACCTTCCCTTGATTGCTGAGTCGCCTCCCGCTCCTGAGGGCTCCTGGACTGTGAGAGGAGGCAGGCTGGGCTGAGAGAACCCCCTCCAGTGCATGAATTTTCATGCACCAGGCCTCTGGTCTATATATATAAAGATCCAGCATCGTAACATCCAAACAACTGAAGACTCGATCAAATTCCAGGCTGCATGTACAGGCTAAACTGCTGACCTCTTGGAGACAGAACAGCTGGCTCCATTGATTAGGGGATGGCTAACAGAGGAACCGAGGTCCCTAAGGCACTGATGAATCCATGGTAGCAGAGACTAGTGAGTGGGCCAGCAGAAGGCAGACCACTTGGTCCCTCCTCCTGGCCCTCAGGCTCCAATCAATCAGTGGTGGAGGCAAGCCAGTACTGGAGACTGGCTCCTTTAGTGGTCTTTCAGGTTCAATCTCCGGAGAATAGACCAGGCCACAATGGATCAGTGCCACCAGCATGATCCTGACAGTGCTGCCAGTCTCCAGAACTTGGCCTCGGGCACTGTAGCCACTCCCCTCCCTAGACACTCCATAAGGAAGAAAGGATACCACCAGCAGTTTCAGGGGCAGCCAGCGGTTACTGCTCTCCTCTTCTTCCTCCAGGTCACTTGAGCCAGGCTCCTGCGCACCCCACTCCAGATTAAGTGTGAGCACTACACACAGAAGGAGATGTGAGTACATAGCACACAGGCAATTAATTTCAAAAGATTTTGAACCAATCATTTCCCTCACTGGCCTGTTGGTTTATTCCTTTCTAAATATTTCCTCAACCACCTGACAAAAGAAGCAGATACTAATAGAAATAGTCCATCAAGGCTAATTAAAATTAATATTAATTTTGTTTGGAGATTTATTGGAAATTTGGGACTCCCATTGAGACCATTGATGCATGCCTGGGAGTCACCTAGCAGAGACCCTGAAGCAACTGCTGCTGGGGGCTGTGACACAGTGGCTGCCCCCCCTGCTTCCTACCGTGCAGGCCTGACACCAGCTCTGAGGAGCTCTAGTGCTCCCACTCCTCAGCTCACCATCACAGCTGCACCTCCAACCCTTTCAGGTTGAGAGAGGAGAATAAGAGTGAAGGCCAAACTGGGAGACATTTTCTCAAGAAAGTGGAACCAGCCGTCATTTTTATGATATGGTCTGTGAACCATTAAAATGTAACCCCTCAGGGCGTGCCCAGTGCCAGGGAGCCTGCGGGGAGCAGAGCCCTTAGATGTGAGCATTCTGTGCATTTTGGGGTCTCCTGAGGGTGTACATTCCCTGGAGGGCAAACCTCAGGCTTCAGGGAGGCCTCAGACCAGTTGTTTAAACTTACAGCTCCTACAATGTATGAAGGCAGGAAAATGGGCCGTGACATTTGCATCCCATCCCCAGGTATTATGGGTGACTCGCTAAGCTAAATGGGTGGAATTGCAATGGCGCCTCAGCTGACTGAAGTGGGAGGGTGCCCTGAATCCCTGGGCCTCTGTGATTGCGGGAGTCCTTGCACAGGGTGAGGGAGGCAGAAGGAGGACCTGAGGAACTGTGAGAGGCTCGGCTGTTATTGCTGAAGGAAGAGGCCAGACATGGAGCTAATGATTCTCCGGAGCCCCTGGGCAGAAATCAGCCTGCCACACCCAGTATTGCCGCTCTGACAGCTCAACAGAACTGCAAGTCCTTCAGCGTGCGCTGCTGTGGAAACTGGGCCCCAGCGGGGGTGAGGTCAGAGGCTCAGTGGTCAATGAGCAAGCAAGTTGGGAGTAAGTGGTGAGGAAGGTAAGGTTAGCACTTTAGAAAGTGAGGTGGACTCAGGAGTACACAGGGGAGGGGGAGCGCACTGAGTGGTGCAGGAACACTGGAGCTGGGCAGGCAGACAGCGGTGCTACATGAAAAGGGAGATGATAGTGGAGGGCAGAGTGGGCAGTAAAACCCATGAACCTGGCCAACAGCAGGCCTGGGTCTCACAGATCCTGTGGTCAGAGTTGGGCAGTTTAGCGGACCCTCTGCTCCAGCTCTCACATGCTGTGTGAGGCTGCAGCGATAGGGAGTCTTTGGACAATGGTCATCAGGATGCAGGCAGGATCCATCCTGGGGACTGTTTGACTAGAGGCCCAGCTGCATGCTGGCTGTGGACAGAGACCCCCTGAGGTCATAGATACCACCCCAGCTCCTTGCCACGGCTTCTCGAGTCCCCAATGAAGCCTCCCACCATGGCTGCCCTGACTGAGCAGGACAGGCCACAGGGAGCCAAGAGAGCCCTATTCCAGCTCCCTGGCTGGGCTATTAGGAGTAGCCATGGCCTCTCCAACACTGGAGAAGAAGTATTCACATGAGGCAGGACATCAGGAAGTGGGGCCATTGGGGTCTGCCCACCATGGATATCAGTCACCCTAGATCCCGTCATAGTGTTGCTTGGATCCGAAATCTTGGGAAATGTTTGACTCTTGCCAACTGCTTGTCCTAGGAGAGGTCGGTTCCATTCTTCATGGTCCCCATGGGCAATTGTCATATCTCCCAGGAGGCCTTGCAGAGGCTGTCTTGCTAGGGGGCCTAGAGACTCAGGTCTTTTTGTCAATGTGAAACAGTTCAAGTCTAGCATGTCAGATAGATTCCACTGTAAGAAATGTACAAATGAACAAAACAAAATAAATCTGTGAGTCAGACAAGCCAGTGTGATGTCTGTTGGCAGTGTCTCCTCAGAGGGATCCTCAGAGTGGTTAGCAGAAATTTCATCATCTGGGAACCCACAAAAGACTGCTCAGGACTATAGAGTCTGGAGATGTTCTCAGAATGAGTGAGTGATAATATGGTCCCTATTTCTTTAATAGAGGGGACATCTTAGGCCTTACTACACAGCCTCTGTTATGATGCATTTACATTATCCTATATAATAGAAGCCTAATATGCTAACTATTTGGTCATCTGGTAAGCCATTCAACCAATCAAAGTATAATATGCTAATGAGAAGGCCTTTCAACTGCTTGTTATGACAAGCACTGACCATCAGAGGGTAGATGCTCCAACTGGTAAATTAGCTTGCTGCTGGGTCCATTGATCCAGACTGAATGAGACAGGTCAGACATGCCATGGAGCTCTCCAATGGTCCCTCCCCAGCTGGCCTATCTCCCACATCCCTCGGCCTGGCCTGCACCCTCTCACAATCTGGGGCCCCGTTGGGGGATGTCCAAGAGCCAGTTTTGGCCCGACAGCAGAACAACCGGTCGCTATGATGCACACTGACCACCAGGGGGCAGATGTTCAATGCAGGAGCTGCCCCTTGGTGGTCAGTGCAGTCCCACAGGGGGAGCACTATTCAGCCAGAAGCTGGACTCATGGCTGGCGAGTGCAGTGGCAGTAGTGGGAGCCTCTCTTGCCTCTGTGGCAATGCTAAGGATGTCCAGCTGACGGCTTATCCCAAGGGGGGTAGCAGGCCTAAGCAGTCAGTTGGACATCCCCTGAGGGCTCCCAGATCCTCCCCCCAGTGCATGAATTTTGTGTACCAGGCCTCTAGTGTATTAGAACTATCCACTCCATTACACATCTCATAAGTATTGCTACAATATCTAAATCAGCCACTATCTTGTAACTGACTTGATAAATGGCTTTGGTGGGAAGAGGATACTTTATCTTTGCTTTAGGCATTCCTCCTCTGAATTGCCTTTTCTATTGTGGGGATGATGTTTTCAAACCCACTAAATGCAAGGAAACAATAATGTCTTTCTTAGCTCCTTGTAAAAGGTCATATGGAAAATGAGCATGGTCAGAATGGCTTCAGCTAGACATGCAGGCACATGCATAAATGAGCACATTGAAAGCAATTAGAACATGGTTTGTCAGAGTTAACCCCTTGCTTACACAGAAAAAGCAGAATGCTTTCCTACCCAATTGTTTTAAAGTGATGTGTGAAATAAAAATAACAGGAGTAAATCACTGAAATCCTTACTTGATCTGTTAGTGCTGGGAGCTCTGAGAAGATCCAATGTATGGAGGTGGTACCTAAGGGAGGATGCTGCTCACTAAGTAGGTAAGAATTTTTCTTCTAGGTGCCACTTAGGATAAGTTGTAGGAAAACCTTTGAAGGCCTCTAACATTATAAAGATTATGCTCTCCAACACATGTCAAAAGAAAAGTAACAATTACACTATAAATAAGTAGAAGATAGTAGAAAATATATATAAAATATTCTGACCTGTAATCTGCTTTTTTCCATGTAATTACTTTAATAATTTAAAAAAATATATAAAGCTTTTCAAAATTTTTTTCTCACAATTTAGTGTTCTTGTTTATTGAGAACTAAATACTTGCATTATTTTGGGGAAATATAGCACTGGTTCAGATCCCCTTCTCAGAAAACCCCAAAAATTACTTCTCAGTAGGATGGTCTACTCACAGATATACTTTATTGCCTGATATTTTTATACTGATCTAAGATTGCTGTTTACTTTTTGCTGGAATATGACTGCTTTGAAAAGAAACTGGTGGGGATAGGTCATCTTCAGATTTCTGAAAATATTTTATTACAATAGACCTAACCATACATAGGAGAATTACAATACTTCATGGATCATTTGGAGGGTGGGAAAATAGTCTTCAATAAAACTATATCCAACAGCAAATATAAAAATACTTTAATTCATTTTCTACAATGTATGTTTTTAAATTTTTAAAAATCTACTTTATGATTACCATGTATAAGCAAGAAGGTACTTGAACATATACTGTGTTGTTAGAAACTCTTGTAAATAAACACAAATAATGGCTTTAAAGAAATGTTTTTTGGTGGCTTTATTCAGTTCACATGCAAAGAGTGTATTTGCTTTTCCAGTAAGGGATACATGAAAATCCAAGCACTCTGACCTATGTGTGAGATGCACACATGAGAATAAATAGTAATAATATAATAATAATAATAAGACTTAAAAAAATGATGGTAGAATAGACAGACGTGTCCCGAGCCTTATCCTGGAGCAAATAGAAAGAACAGCTAAGGGTTGCAAGTTTTTTTTTTTTATGAGTTAAGGGACAGCTATACTCCAGGAGAAGGTGGGGGACTGTTAGATAGGGCTCCGCTGACCTGGCAGCCCCCACTGCTGCTGGGTTCCCTCCAGGAGCCACTGGCTTGGAAGCGGAGACCATGCCATTTTGAAGAAGAAAGTGGTTGTTATTGGAAGCCTGAAAATCTAGAACTACGACACCCATCAAACAGCTGCGAGCCACAGAACACTGGTTCCATATTGGTGCAAACATGCGGATTCAAAGGAGCTTTACACTCCACCACGGAAAGGTCAGATTTTGCCCGGAATAAGGTGAGATCTCCATCCTGGCAGGACTGAGAAACATGCACACTGAGGGAACTGGAGACCTGGGGAAGTCTGTGTCTAGAAAAATCCATGGCTATAGAAGGGAGTCCTCAGAGCTGCTAACAGAAGGGATCTCTAAAAAACAACAATTTTGATCTGACGCAAAAGAACAGCCTAAAAATTTTAAAAGTGTGTCAGCTGCTTAGACACAAGGGGGACAAAAAGACTCTACAGACTTGCACATAGCCCTGGAGTTGGCACATTTACACTTTTTCCTCTAATTCCTTGCTTCTGATTACTAAGCCCAATACATAGGATCACCCAATTGGGGACACCCTAACAGACTGCAGGGGAAAGGTGTTTTCTGGAACCTGGGGATCAGAGTGGGGAATAACCATCAGAGAACAAGCTCTGGGGAAACCCACTCCCACAGACTGGTATTGAGTGCCACAGGGAAAGCAGGCTGAAAGCACAGGCTGGAGGGAACTTATAGACCTGAAGGTCAATCCAGAAACACTGCCACCCAGGAGTTGAATCACAAAATGACTCTTGTGTAATCACAAATACAGGCTTATAAGAAATTAAGACACATTTCCCGCTTAAAAATCAAGACTGGCTTACAACACTGAGGAGCAGTGGAATGCAGGGAACTGCAATACTGTCCTGACTGGGAAACAGGCATGCCAAGCAGAACAATAGAGGAAGTGAATGACCTTCACTACTGCAGATTTTTTTTAAAATTTTTTTTACTTTTTATTTTTTTCATCTTTTACTTAAGAAACTATTTTTTTCTTTTTTCCTCATTTGATTTTACCCTTTCAATTATTACATTTTTATTTTCAATCAGTATTATTACTATTATTATTTTACCTTTTTTTAAGTGTCATTTTATTTTCTCTTTATTTTACTTTGGGATTAGAGTTCTACATTCTATTTTCATCTTTACTTCAGCATCATTTTAGTCTATCTCAAATCTTATCTTTATGCCATCACTCTCTTCCTAACTTTACCTCTTTTATTGTCCTGTTTCTCTTACCCTTTCCCTGCTTTAAATTTTTCCTATTCTTTCTTTTTACCCCCTGTAAAATTTCACCCTACTTATATATCTAATTTCCAATCCCCTGCTCCAGGTCCATACACACCTCTCTCTTACCTGTCTTCACTATCTAAAAAATTGTTTTTCTCTCTGTCCTTTTGTTGTTGCTTGCTTGAATGTTGATTATATTGATTTTATATGTTTGTTTGTGATTTCTTTTGTTTTGTTTTTTTGTTTGTTTTGTTCTTGTTTGTTTTTTTTGCCTCTGTTTTCCCTCAACTCACTTGATATTAGTTGTTGTTTGTAGTTTGTATTCATCTCCAGGTACTTGATGCTGGCATTTGTTGGAATTAGCAGATGTTCTACTGGAGTTTTCTCCCCATATATAATTTGTTCCCTTTGTATTTCTTATCCTCTTTCTTTTCTCTCTCACTTTTTTTTTTCTTTTGCCAATTTCATTTTTGCACCCCCTTTTTTTTCTCTTTTTATTTTTCTCCTATCCTCTAATTTGCCTTTCTCTGGTGGACACCTTTATTTGGGGTTATTAACATCATGAATACATTTCTGTTCATTTCCCTGTGCATTTTACGTAGTTGTGTTGTATTTTGTGCCTTTAAATCAATGCAGGAGAGAGAGAACTACAAAACTAGACACCTGGAGAAGAGAGACTATGGGGAGACAAAGAAACAGCCTACATATGAAAGAAAAGCAGGCATCAACAGAAAAGGAAATAAACAAAATGGAGGTTAGCAACCTCTCAGACAAAGAATTCAGAGGAATGGTCATAAAGTGGCTGAAGAGAATGGAAGACAAATTCGACAATAGCAGTAAGAGCCAAGAGGAAATGAAGAAGAACCAAGAAGAAATGAAAAATGACATCACTGCTATAAAGAACTCAATAGAAAGCATCAAGAGTAGACTAGAAGAAACAGAGGATCATATCAGTGAGCTAGAAGACAAGGTAGGAAAAAATACCCAAGTAGAGCAGCTTTTAGAAAAAGAAATGAAAAAGCAGGGGAAGAGTTTAAGGGAACTTTGGGGCAACATGAAACAAAATATCTGCATAGAAGGACTCCAGAAGGAGAGGAAACTGAGCAAGGAATAGAAAACCTCTTTGAAGAAATAATAACAGAAAACTACCCTGATATAGAGAAGAAAAAACCCACACAAATCCAAGAAACTCACAGAGTCCCAAGCAAAATGACCCTCAAAAGACCGATGCCAAGGCACATTATAAATAAATTGACAAACACCAATGACAAAGTAAAAATGTTAAAAGCGGCCAGAGAGAGACAGAAAGTTACCTACAAAGGAACCACCATCAGACTAGCAACTGATATCTCAACAGAAACTCATCAGTCCAAAAGGGAATAGAATGAAATATATAAAGTCATGCAACAGAAGGGTCTAAATCCGAGAATACTGTACCCAGCAAGGCTATCAATCAAAATTGAAGGTGAAATCAGAGATTAACAGGCAAAAAAAGGACTAAGGGAATGTATTACCACCAAACCCACAATGCAAGAAGTGCTAAAAGGTCTGCTGTTAAAAAGAAAAAAAGTAAAGAAAATAAATAAGAAGTGAAGAAGGAATACAGGGGTAAAGAATAAAAATGGCAAAAAGTAAGTACCTATCAATAATAACTTTAAATGTAAATGGATTAAATGTCCCAATGAAAAGACATAGGGTAATGGATGGATAAGAAACATGATCCATACATTTACTGTCTACAAGAAACCCAACTCAGCTGAAACCGGTTTGGCTCAGTGGAGAGAGCGTTGGCCTGCGGACTGAAGGGTCTCAGGTTCGATTCCAGTCAAGGGCATGTATCCTGGTTGCAGGCACATTCCCTGTGGGGGGCATGCAGGAGGCAGCTGATTTATGTCTCTCACTCATTGATGTTTCTAACTCTCTATCCCTCTCCCTTCCTCTCTGTAAGAAATCAATAAAATATATTTAAAAAAAAAAGAAACCCAACTCAGAAAAAAAAAGATGCACATAGACTGAGTGTGAAGGGATGGAAAAATTTTCTTCAGGCAAATGGAAATGAAAAAAAAATCTGGGGTAACAATACTTATATCTGACAAATTAGATCTCAAAGTGAAGGATATAACAAGAGATAAGGAAGGCCACTTCATAATACTAAAGAGAGCAATCTAACAAGAAGAAATTACTCTGGAAAAGATATTCCCAATACAGGAACACCCAAATACATTTAAAAAAAAACAACAACTCCTGGTGGATATCAAGGGAGAGATCAACAGCAATACAGTCATAGTAGGAGATTTTAATACCCCACTATCACCACTGGACAAATACTCTAAACTAAAAATCAGCAAAGAAACATCAACCCTAAATGACTCACTAGACCAGATGGAATTAATTGACATCTTCAGAACATTTTACCCCAAAGCCACAGAATATACATTCTTCTCCAGTGCACATGGGTCATTTTCAAAGATAAACCATATGTTGAGTCATAAGCAAAGTCTCTGCAAATTCAAGAAGATAGAAATCATATCAAGCATTTTCTCAGATCACAGTGGCATAAAACTGAAAATCAACTACAATAAAAACAATCCAAAAAATCAAACACATGGAGACTAAACAACATGCTATTAAACAATGACTGGGTTACCAGAAAGATCAAGGAAAAAATAAAAAATATTCATAGCAACAAATGACAATGAAAACACAACAATCCAAAATCTATGGGACACAGTGAAAACAGTCTTAAGAGGGAAATTTATAGCTCTACAAGCCTACTGTAAAAAAAAACCAAGAAACAATGGTAATAAATTACCTAACCCTACAACTCAAAGAGTTAAAAAGAGAGCAACAAGAAAATCCCAGTGTAAGCAGGAGGAAGGAAACAATAAAGATCAGAGTGGAGATAAATGACATTGAGACCAAAAACAATATAAAAGATCAACAAAACCAAGAGCTGGTTATTTAAAAGGATAAACAAGATTGATGAACCCCTAGCCAGGATCACCAAGAAGCAAAGAGAAAGGATCCAAATAAAAAAAAAATCAGAAATAAAAGTGGAAAAATAACAGCAGACCACACTGAAATATAAAAGATTGCTAAAAAATATTATGAACAACTCTATTCCAATAAATTGGGCAACCTGGAGGAAATGGACATATTCCTTGAAACATATAACCTTCCAAAACTCAATAAGGAAGAATCTCAACATCTCATTAGGCCTATAACTATGGAAGAAATGGAAGCAGTCATCAAAAAGCTTCCAGCAAACAAAAGCCAGGAGCCAAATGGCTTCACTTTGGGGAGTTATACCAAACATTTAAGGAAGAACTAAAACCTATCCTCCTCAGACTATTCCAAAAAACTCAAGAGGTAGGAGTAGTTCCAAGCTCCTTTTATGAAGCTATCATCAACCTAATACCAAAAACAGATAAAGACAACACAATGAAAGAGAATTACAGGCCAATATCCCTCATGAACATTGATGCCAAAATCCTCAACAAAATTCTAGCAAATTGGATCCAACAGTACATCAGAAAGATCATACACCATGACCAAGTAGGATTTATCCCAGGGATGCAAGGATTGTGCAATATTCGCAAATCAATAAGCCAGATACATTACATAAACAAATTGAGAGATAAAAATCACATAGTCATAAATTTACCCTTATGCACTGCTGGTGGGAATGCAGACTGGTGCAGCCACTGTAGAAAACAGTATGGAGTTTTCTCAAAAAAACTAAAATTGGAGCTCCCATTTGACCCAGTAATTCCACTTCTAGGAAGATATCCCAAGAAACTAGAAACACGAATCAGAAAGGATATATGCACCCCTATGGTCAAAGCAGCACAAGTCACCATAGCTAAGATTTGGAAACAGCCTAACTGCCCATAAGCTGATATGTGGATTAGAAAACTATGGTACATATACACAATGGAATATGATGCTGCTATAAAAAAAAAAGGAATTCTTACCATTTGTAGCAGCATGGATAGACCTGGAAAGCATTATGTTAAGTGAAATAAGCCAGGCAATGTAAGAAAAATACCACACCATCTCACTCATTTATGGAGAATAAAGAACATTATAACCTGATGAATAAAAGGAAAGATACAGAGGCAGTAAAGCATAGAACAGAATGTCAAATTATAGTGGGAATCCTGGGGGGTGTTGGGATGGAGGGAAATAGATCAACCAAAGGACTTGTATGCATGCATATAAGCACACCAATGGACACAAGACACTGGGCAGTTGGGGGTGGGGGTGAGGGTATGCGACAGGGGGTAGGTGAGGCTGAGGAAAGTCAATATGTAATACTTTAAACAATAAAAAATTTAAAAAAAACACAAAAAATAAAATAGAATTGTGCTCAATAATAATAATAATAATAATAATAATAATAATAATAATGTTTTTTAAAAACTCAGCATGTCTTTCTATCAGAATGGAGCAAGATGATATATAACCATTGTACATAATCAATGTCTGAAAGGTTCAGAACTTGTGCAATCTGAATTAAATTTTATGAAAATAGAGCATGGTGTGGATGATTTCATTTTGAGTGCACAAGTCACTTTTCTGCTGATATTCTTTGTCTCCTCCCCGCTCCACTCCTTTCCTATCCTATCACCCCTCCTTCTTTCAACTCCTAAAAGAAGCGAACACTGTTCTCAGAACTCTCTCAGCCCTTCTGAATTGAAAGCAATGATTCTGAGTCACTCCTTTATATTAAGTGAAACGCTCTTGCATGAATCTCCAGCGATGAAGTGATTAGCACAGCAAGAAGCCAGTAGACTCCAGTTATCCCTGCAAGTGGTGGAAAGAATTAAATACAGTTTTGCAAAGATAGCACTGAAAGACTGGTATTTTCTTTCAAAACATGTCCCTTTCTGAAACATCAGTGCAGACACATGTTGAGATAGAAACCGGATCATATTTCTAACAGTTGAAAACTCAGATTTCATCAAACAAGACTGTTTGTTCTCATGCCCAAACTTTATCCTACACTGTCCCCTTGTCTGGACTATAATGGAATATAACATTAACTTCGGACAGTAGAGGTTGAGTTGGTGCCAACCTTACTAATGAACATGTGGTTTCAATAATAATGTGGCTACTTGCGCATTAGGTGGCAAGATGCCAAGTACTTAATGTCGAGGGGGCAACTGATGTAAAAAGTACCATCTCCTGATATGATTGCATTTTCAAAAATGCTCCTAGCCCAGATTGAGACTCAGCAAATCAGGGATTGTCACTCATCATCAAAGAGTTTAAGGCAATGACAGAAGAGGAGGAACCCTGCAGATCTCTCTGTGAACCTAAAGCATCTCAGAGTCTTAATGTTAATGAAATGGATAATAATGCAGCATGGAAACACCAGGCCTGGCCCAGGAGGGTATGTGTGTGTAAAGAGGAAGGATTACAATCATTCCCTGCTTCAAGTTCCTAGTGTTCTGGACTCTGGGACACAAGGGTCTGAAAGCTAGAAGACAGAGAAATGAATTACAGTTTAATGATATTCCCACTACACTGACAAAATGGATTCAATTACATAATGGTAGCATTAAATGTTATTAAGAAGGTATCCAGAGTCTTGAGGCCAGACTCTCACAATAAGCTGCTTAAAACAGCTGAAATAGCACATTTATAGGCTTTCCAATCCTCAATTTATTGAAGAGGAAAGGAGTTACATTTGTTCAAACGTTCTGCAGTGCTGGTCTGTTATCAGGGCCTTAGTACATGAAAAGGGGGTGTTAGGATAGATCAGATTTGATTACTCTATCTTAAAGTGTACTCTCCCATCCCCGAAAAATGCTTTTGTGGCATGCAGAGCCAAATGGTGGTCAGGGATGGCTTAGTAGAACAATGATTTTTTTGTGTGTGGGGGGGGTCAGGACTCTTTTTGTAGGGTGAAGAGGATGGACAGTTTTTCTTTAATTCTACCTTTACCTTTGAATGAAAGACCTTCTATTTTTGTTTCACTTTTAAGTTTGCTTTCTATAAAAAGCATTCTTTGTGGTGGATGGTTTTGTCAAATGCATAGAGTTGTGTATCTACCACTATAATCAACATATACTTCAATTCCATCACTTCAAAAAATGTCTTCATGCTGCATGTTACATTTTTCTCCTTACCAACAACCTGTGCCAACCACTGATCTGTTCTCCATCCTAGAATTTTGCTTTTTGTTGAATATCGCATAAAAGGAATCTATAGTTTGTAGTCTTTGGGTCTGACTTCTTGCACTTAGCAAAATGCCTGTAAGATTCATTCATGCTTTTCATTGCTGAGTAGTATAGCATTGTATGAATGTTTATCCTTTCAGCATTGGATGGTTGTGCTGTTTCCAATTCTTGGTGGTTATGAATTAAACAGTTATAAACATTTGCATACAAGTTTCACCTATCTTGTGGGTTCTCAATGCAGGAGCCGCTCCCTGGTGGTCAGTGTGCTCCCAAAAGGAAAGCAATGCTCAGCCAGAAGCCAGGCTTGCTGCTGGTGAGCACAGCTGTCACATTGGGAGCCTCTCCCAACTCCATAGCAGCACTACAGAGTGGTGGTGGCAAGAGCAGCAGGCCAGAATGAGCATGAGTGGCAAGGCACCTGATCTTGATTCAGGTTCTTCCCTGGCCGCCTGCTGCTTGGCGCACTGCTACATCCCCCAAGGGGTCCCTGATTGGAGAGGGTGCAGGCTGAGCTGAGGGAAACTCACCCCCTCCCAGTGCACAAATTTAATGAAGTGGATCTCTAGTATGCATATAAGTTCTTTAGTTAATTTTTTCCTGCCCTTCCACTTCCCTCTGAAATATGTCAGTCTGTTGCATGCTTCATGTCTCTGGATCTTTATTTGAGCCAAACTGATGAAATATGTCAAGAAGCAAGATCTCAATTGCTCTAGAGAACAAGAGTTTTGCAGCTTCTTTTGTGTATTTAAAATTAAGGCAGGGGTATAAAAAGATTTGAAAAAGCAAGAAGAGTTTTGGATTATGGTATAATTAACAAGCCTGAGTGCTCTCTAGAAGGTTATTACCTCCTTCAAGGTATATTACTTCAGGTATTTTAAAGATTTGTTAACCTAGATGGATTAAATTTTTTTAATTTAATTTTTTTAATCCTAGGGCTGGATTAATTTTTTTTTTACTGAAGAAGTTATAGGCTTGAGGCATGACTATTTACCATGACGTGTCCAGTTAAGAATTTATGATCACATCACCTAGTGGAGTTATTTTCAGTCCCCAGACTTTCCAAATTTATCACAGAGTCCCTTTTTCATCAATAGTTCCCTATTGTCTTCATAATTCAATTTGAAAGATGTGTTGCTGACAAACCTTTTAGTTGGATAGTCTGGAATCACCGTGCTAGTGCTAGGAATGCTCATTTCTAGGAAGTCTCCGTATCAATGTTGACCACTGATAATGAGGCAATAGCATAACCATGGTAACTGAGTTGAGGCCACCTTTTCCCCAAAATGATAAGAGCAAGTATAAGATGATTTTTTTCCTCATTGCAGAAAAACTCTGGATCATGTCTAGCCTATGAACTATTATGATCAAGTTTTGTATTCTGCCTCATCTTTCTGTATTTTGAATTTGGTATAACATTTATATAAGGCATGAAAAGTTATCTTACACATGTTTAGTAATAATAAGTAGGACCCTGTAAAAAATCTCAAAGAACAAGTATAATTATTATTATGACTAATATCATTAGCGAATAGGTAAAAACAATAAAAAATGGATTCTGAGTTCAATATCATTCTGCAGATATATAAGCCTTGTCCATGTCTTGAGAGGGCTGCCTATCTCTGGTGTCAGTTGCTTCTCATTCTCACAGAGATTTTGATCTTCATACAAAGATAGTTGGCCTTTCATGGTTAGATGCCTAATAAAGTTCATTCCAGTGAAGTTAGAAAGTGTCTTTTATTTAATGTCCCTCCCAATAAACAAAAATCTCCAGGTGGCAGTCAATGATCTTTAAAGTCTTTGTCTCCTAGAAGCTGTGAAAGGAAGCAGTTGCCAACTTGGTATTGTTTTGAAGTGACTTAATCAAATCGTGGCAATAGTGTAATGTATCTCCTTTAAAGTCAGCTTCTAAGTACCTTCTTCTAAGCCCAGTTTAAATGCTGTGATGCATGAAAAAATGCAAAAACTGAAAAATAGGGATGCAGGAAGAGGGGGAAAACCAAGTGGCTATCTTGGGTTTCCCATGGCCCCAATTATTCATTTAATTTACAACCATTCTTTACCCATGCAATATACCCTAGAAGGGTTCAGACATACACTGAGGTTTTAACCCTTAAAACCTCATTGTCTAATAAAAACTAAGAAGAAATTAATGAGCATTCTTTAACTTGAATATTTTATAATCTCTATAAACATTTTTATAAACATAAAAATC
Organism: Lasiurus cinereus; assembly: GCA_011751065.1. NCBI lineage: Eukaryota > Metazoa > Chordata > Mammalia > Chiroptera > Vespertilionidae > Lasiurus > Lasiurus cinereus. The sequence goes on along the minus strand of JAAGEH010000012.1, from coordinate 14,847,409 downwards.
AATTATCAACATGGATTTATTTGTGTAAAACCCAGGCAAAATAAAGACATGTCTGTTTTACTTAAATCAATAAATCTAAGTTAGTTTTTATTTACTAAGTATTGATTTTAGATCACATTAACCTGAAAAGCATTTGAATTAGTTTCTGTATTTCTGAAAATTTTAGAATACCCAATTATTTTTTAAATATGTTTTTATTGAGAGAGTAGAAGTGAGAGGGAGAGAAAGAAATGTCAGTGTATGAGAGAAATATTATTGGCTGCTTCCTGCATGCATCCTACTGGGATTGAGCCCACAACCCAGGCTTGTGCCCTGACTAGAAATCAAACTGGCAACCTTTTGGTGCACTGGGTGATGTTCAACCACCTGAGCCACACCAGCCATGCCTAGAATACCCAATTCTTATAAGAGTTTGCCTTTAATTTTAACAAAACCATATTGAGGTAAAAATTATCTCATATTTATATCATGCATATATATACATAAACAAAAAGACAGAGACCTTTTAGCCATGAGAAAAACTCACTGGTTTATAAAATAACAGTTGAATTTAAATTTTACCCTGTACACATTTACAACTTATATCTGTCTTAGACAAGTCAAGTTCCAAATGAGCTTTCTATTTAAAATAAGGACAACTGTTTTTGATACCTCAAAGAATTGAATTGACACTTAAATGACATCATAGATTAATCAATTTATTGAAATCCTCTTTTGAAATTTCAAGAGAACAATTAAATATGTTTTCCACTCATTATGCTTAATTTCATAGCTGGCTTTTTCTAAATGTGTGCACAAAAATTAATTTAGAAATATCAAAGGATCCTCATTTTGGCCTCTTAGGTATAACTAAGAGACTGACTTTGGTGGGCCTTATTTACCTGGAAGACAGGATTCCAAAGTTAATGCTGAGATCTGTGGAGGCTGAACAAACTTCTAAGGAAAACCAACTTTACATGCAGGTCTCCAGATGATCCGAATGCAGTGCATATCTCTGTAGGACTGCTCTACACCCTGTAGGAAGTTTTTCCTCAGATAACCCCACTAAGATTCTCAGTTACCTAAGAATTATTGAGCAAGAGGCAGCAAAAGCTCACCTGAAAACTAGCTAGCCTACAGCTAATGGAATTGCAACTCTTTCCAAGACACAGTCCTCTCTTCTTGGGCTCTTCTTTGGGGTAAACCCATTCCAGGACACCCTTCCCTTCTCCCTGAGGCTCTACCAGCTTCTCTGGGATCAGCTTGGCTACTGCATTGGGCGATTCTTAACACCCATCTCCATCATTCCCTCCAGGTTTGGTAATCTGAACAATTATCATCACCCAATTGGCTATTTGGATAGGGGGAAGCAAGTTCTCTTCCTTGTTCAGAGCTAAAGAGAGAGCAATCTCTCATTTAACGAGCACAGATTTTGTTCAGACTATAGGTAGTAATCCAATTAAAAATCAAAATTAAAAACAGAAACCCAATATGTATGTAGGGGGCGGGGGGATGTGTGTCTGTGTGAGTGTGTGCACGAGTGCACATGTGCTTTCCCTGCATTATCTCAACATTTAGCCACCTGAGGATTTTCTAAGAACAGCTAAAATTAAGTCATGGTCTGCTACTTAGAGCAAGAAGGCCTAGAATTTGAAGAGAAACTCGCCCAAGTTCACTCTTTGGGGAGCCAATGGAGCACAACAGAACCTTGCTGGTACCTAGCACCAGGTCCAGGTATGCAGGGTGATACTAATTGGGCTTCTTCAGAATTCTGTCGACAGTGCCAAATAAATGTCTATATAAGAAATGTTCAAAACTATAGAGCAGTGGTTTTCAACCTTTTTCATCTCAGGGCAGACATAAACTAATTACTGAAATTCTGTGGCACACCAAAATATATATATATTTGCCGATCTGAAATAAAAAATGATATAATTTTGATTTATTCACAGTAGACAGCTATTGTTATGTTGGTTGTTTTTATTTATAAAATTTTACAATTTAAAAAAAAGAAGTCAGTGCCCCTGGCTAAATAGTCATGGATTGCATGTTTTTTTACATTTTTGTGGCATATCATTGTGCCAAGGCACACCAGTTGAAAATCACTGCTATAGTGAATTTTATAAGAATTTATTGTTGGCAAACTGACAACATATGCCAGGAACAAGATCTCAAAATGATTCCTAAAAGTTTTTTATTCAATTATGTTGTACAGCTGAAACTAATATAACATTGTATGTCAACTGTAATTTAAAAAAATGAGAAAACAATTTCAAAAAGAGTTCTTTATTAGGAAAAGTCTGAGTTTTAAATCTGGGTTTCTCATCTACAAGCTGAAGTTAGGACAAATTACCTTCCCAAGGTGCAATTTCTTTATATATAAAACCAGAGGTCCAATGCACGAAATTTGTGCAAAAGTAGACCTTTGCAATCGCAGGCGGCTGCCTGGATCCCATGACTGCAGCCCTGACATTGTCCCAGAATGTCATCCGGAAAGAGGTCTAGTTTAATTAGCATATTATGCTTTTATTATTATAGGTAGTAAAGGCATTTCCTGTCTTAGGATTCCTGTGAATGATATGTGAAATACTGGTCTTCTAGAGGATCCATTATGATTAGCTGTTATTACTATTTTTATTGTTGTGCTATTTGTAGACACTAAATGTAATGTTTTTTTTAATTTTTATTATTTTTTTATACATATCTCCCCATTGCCCCTCTCCCTCCCAGGCATACCACGACCCCCCAGTGTCTGTGATCATTGGTTATGCTTATATGCATGCATACAAGTCCTTTGATTGATCACTTATCTACCTCACCTAACTTTAATCTTTCTGCTGTAATTTCACAGTCTGTTTGATGCTTTATGATTTTTGTCCTCCTGAGAATTATCAGTCTACTCCCTTTCTGTGCTCCTGATTCTATTATATTCACCAGTTTATTCTGTTGATCAGATTTTTAATTCACTTAATTTTTAGATTCACTTGTTGATAGATATGTATTTGTTGTTCATAATTTTTTGTCTTTTACCTTTTTCTTCTTCCTCTTCTAAAAGAGTACCTTTCAGCATTTCATATAATACTGGTTTGGAGTTGATGAACTCCTTTAGCTTTTTCTTCTCTGTGAAGGTCTTTATCTGCCCTTCAATTCTGAATGATAGCTTTGCTGGATAGATTATTCTTGGTTGTAGGTTCTTGCTGTTCCTCACGTTGAATATTTCTTGCCAGTCCCGTCTGGCCTGCATCGTTTCTGTTGAGAAATCAGCTGACAGTCGTATGGGTGCTCCCTTGTAGGTAATGAACTGTTTTTCTCTTGCTGCTTTTAATATTCTCTTTTTGTCTTTTGCTCTTGGTATTTTAGTTATGATGTGTCTTGGTGTGGTCCTCTTTGGATTCCTTTTATTTGGGGTTCTGTGTGCTTCCTGGACTTATAAGTCTATTTCTTTTACCAGATGTGGGAAGTTTTCAGTCATTATTTCTTTAAATAGGTTTTCAGTATCTGGCTCTCTCTCTTCTTCTGGCACCCCCACAATTCTGATGTTGGTATGCTTGAAGATGTCCCAGAGGCTCCTTTCATTATCTTCACATTTTTGGATTCTTTTCTCTTCTTGCTTTTCCAGTTGAATGTTTTCTGCTTCTTTATATTTCAAATTTTTGACTTGATTCTTGCCTTTCTCTAGTCTGCTGTTAGGACTCTGTATAATAGTTTTTATTTCAGTCAGTGTATGTTTAATTTCTAGTTGGTCTTTTTTTCATCTTTAGTTAGACCTTTTCCATCTCTAGTTGAATCTTTTGCATCTCTAGTTGGTCCTTTTTCATCTCCTCTTGGGTCTCACTAAATTTATCCAACTTTTCTAGCATATTCTTGAAAAATCTTATAAGCGTGGTTTTGAACTCTATATCCAGTCGTTTTTTTTCCCTCCATTTCTTTTGTTTGTAATTCCTTCCCTTGTCTCAGCATTTTCACTATGCTGGGGAAACTTCTTTGTGGGATTCAGCCTTATGATACCAGACGTGCAAAGCCGCAGAAGCCTCTGTTGAGCTTGGGATGGGTGGAATCTCAGGGCTTAAGGGACCGCCTTGCCTTCCAGTCGGCCCCGCCCTCCACGGCCCCTGAGTCTCACGTGACTGGGTAATCACTGGAGTGGTCCTTGTGTGCCGCCCACAGTGCCTCTAACCGCTGCCTTTCCAGCTCCCCTGCATGCCAGGACCACACGAGTCTAGGTCTCCAGGGTTTCACTCGAAACGGGCTTAGTGGAGTCAGAAGTGGCACAGTTGGGAGGGTCTGTCTCCCGCCCAGTTGCGAAAGCCAGCAGCACAATCAGCAGTCTGTCCTGAGCGCAGTGCCGTGCGAGCCACCAGGCCTTTGATCTTTTGCGACTCCCCTAAATTTCCGTTCACTTCTCCCTTTTCACAGTCCAAACTCCCGCCGTATGAGTTTCGGCTGGATCTGGGGTTTAGTGTCGTAGGATAAGGGGTTCAATACCTTTGGGAGTCTCCGTTTCCCTCCCGCCAGAGAATGCCAGCCAGGCACTCCCGCACCCGCTCTCTCCTCGTGCGTCTCCGTACCTCAGCTTTTTGCACTCCTCTGGGTCTCTGTTAGCCCCTCTCTTTCCCTCTAGTTGTAGAACTTCCACTCAGCCAGCTTTCCTGTGGTTCTGGATGATGTCCGTTCTGTCTTTTAATTGTAGTTTTGAAATTGTTGTGCGAGGCAGCAGTGTAGGTGTTTACCTATGCCGTCATCTTGGATTCAGCCTCTAAATGTAATGTTTTTAAGTTCTTTAGGTACCTAGTGATTAGCTCATCCCAAGTTCTTCTGAACAGTAGATCTGGAAATAAGAAGCATCTGCTCTTTTTTGTAGAAGTTCTTTCCAGAGTAGATGATTCTATGCTAATGGTGAAGAAGCAGCTTTCAAATAATACCCCATAAAACTATATCTTAAACTCAACTCCTGTGGTCATCTCTTCTAAGAGCTTAAAGGTCAGTGTTTACTCCAACAAGAAAATAGGCCCCATAGAGTTCATAACCCTGCAATGTCTTGGCCATCTGTACTCATCTGGTACATTCAACCACCAAACTAGAATATAATATCGTATTTCTTGGACTGGATTAAAAGTGAGTTCTCTTAGCTCAAATGACACCCCTGCAATCAGGGCTAGAGGGCTGTAATTGAAATGTCACTCAATATGCAAACTAAGAACAGTAGAAAGGAAAATAACTATCTTGCCTTGTGATGATTGTCCTCCTTTGGCGGATTAATAAGATGGTCAGAGGATGAGCAGAAGGCAGCATTTATTCTCTTAGCTCTGCTTCTTCCTTTAGCATGAAATGTAGTTTGCAGCCATGACAACTTCTCCCTTAGAAAATCAAGATTTGTTTTATTCACAAATAGACTAGTTAAGATTATGTGAACTGGGTGGATGAGGGATACTTCTGTGCCACTTCATTCTTTCACTTAATTATTTATAATAAATGTTTTCAATACTTTGTCTATGATTGGCTGGTCTTCAGACCATAATGCTGATTTTTTTTCTCTCTCTAAAGGAGTTTATGGTCTGGTGAAGGGATATAGTTACTAATCAAATAAATGCAAAGATAAATGTATTTAAGAAGTTATTACTCTGAAGGAAAATTACTTGGTTGGGGATTCTGGAAAGTCTTTTCCAATTAAGATAATTTCAGAACTAGGTGAGCCTTTAAAGGGATGGGGAGAGACATACAGAAAAAAAAAAGCATACAGCAGAAAACTGAAGCAGCATGTACCAGGGTCCTAAGGACAGAGGGGCGTGGTGCATTAGATTAGCAGAAAGAAGAGCAGTGAAACTGTAGTTTAGAGAGTGAAAGAAGAGGAGGGTACAAAATAAAGATCGAAAAATGAGCAGAGGTTAGGACAACCAGGTTTTGTAAGGAATATATAGAGTTTGGGATGTCATTCAAAGGGCTATGGAAACTAAGAGTTTTAAGTGAAGTAAGAAAAGGAGGGGTGACATGATCTAGTTTGAAAAGATCACAAGGGCTGCTGGGTGGAAAATAGATTGGGAGGATAAGTGAGAGTAAATGTGGGAAGAATGGTTAAGAGATATGAGGAAGGTTTTCTTTTTCCTGTATAGATTGGAGAAGCTTAAGTAAGTATAAATGTCAAAGAGAAAGATTCAATTCAGAGAAAATCCTAAATATGAAGGAGAAAGGAGTTAGTGAAATATTCCTACAGAGTCCAGTGTAATAATTGGAGCAATTGGTCTTATAAAGGAAAAGGACTAATTCTACTTTAACAGAATAGGAGAAAGAGAGGTTGGGTGTAGATGTAAGGAGTTCATTGTGGGAGCTCTTGTTTTGTGTCTTTTATTTTTTTCCTTATTTATTTGTTTGTTTGTGTATTTATTTAGAGAGACATCAAGTTGTTGTTCTACTTATTTATGCATTTGTTAGTTGATTCTTGTGTGTGCCCTGACCAGAGATTAAACCTGCTATGTTGGCATATCCAGATAATTTTCTAACCAACTGAGCCACTTGGCCAGGGCTATGGCTTTTACTTTCTTTGTGGAGTAGAATGTGAAGTCATTTGTTAAGAGTAAGAAGGGAAGGTGGGGGTTAAAAAGGGCAAACTAGAGATCTGAGGAGAGTGGAGAAAGTTTAAAATATTCATTAGAAAGGTGGGAGGGAGCACTGATAGATTCATGTTGGAATCTTGCTGAGATGTGTTATGGACGCAAGGGTTTTGGTGTTAATGACTTCACAATGATGCCAATTGGCTCTATGTGTCACTTTGTCCAGCAATAATTGGGCTTAGACAGAGGAGAAAGTCAGCTGGGTTCAGGGAAGATTAGAATTTTGTTAGCAGCTGCTGGTTTAAATATAACAAAGAAGGGAGTTTAAGTCATGACAAATATGTTATTAAAATAATGTACAATGGAATATTTAAGTATGGAATAGAGGGATTTGAAAAAGAAGGCTGATTGTATAGGAGAAATTAGATAGATCAATGAAATAGAGATTCCAAAGAGCTTAAAGAAGATTTGTATTTTGAGGTGTCAAACTAGTAAGCTGGATGGAAAGGAATTAGTAGGAACCTGATTTAATAACTTTGGTGATAGAGAGGTTTGGGATGATAAGTTCTAGGGTAATATTGGAAAACGAGAGTCGCAGCACACGATATCTCATGAGACCGAGATCTGCTGTACTGGTGGGACTCAGACTGACTCCCACTTCACAGGGTCAAGTGGGAAGCAGCATGTACCAGGGTCCTAAGGCAGGATGCTGAACCCAGAGTCAAGTCCCCACCTACCCATGTGCACCTCGATGTGCACACAGCACTGCCCACCTGCACGCACCTCACTGTGCACACAGCTTCCTGGTGAGCAGTCTTTGGTCATTCCACCATAATGGCATCATGACCAAGGCGTTTTTATAATAGAGACTAGAGGCCCAGTGAGCAAAATTCATGTATGGGGTGAGGGGGTCCCCTCAGCTCAGCCTGCACTCTTTTCAATCAGGGACCCCTTGGGGGATGTCCGAATGCTGGTTTAGACCCTATCAGGGTGAAACCAGCAGTCGGACATCCCTCTCACAATCCAGGACCACTGGCTCCTAACTGCTCACCTGTCTACCTACCAGCCTGATGGCCAATAACTGCTCCCCCCCGCCCGCCCCGCTGGCCTGGTCACCCCCAACTGCCCCCCTACCAAACTGATGGTTGGTCATTTGGTCATCCCTCCCTAACCCTGCCTGCCGGCCTACTCACCCCATGCAGCTTGCTGTTCGGTTGTTACTGTGAGGATGTCATGACCAATTTGCATATTATCCTTTTATTAGTAGAGATAAATCCCTATGAGCATTTTTTACTTTTCTGACAGGCCTGGCTTTCTGAACAAAGAACACTGGCAAACTTGGTTAAAAGATGATGGACTAAGTCCTGGGACCATCCATTGGAAAATCATTTAGAGGACAGAGAGATTAGTGTAAACAAGCAAAAAGACTGAAGGGCAATAATCAGTGAGGTAAGTGGAAAGCCGAAGAGTGTGATATCCCACAAGCCAAGATAGAGGCCTGAGAATTGATCTCTAAATAGAGTGAAATTAAGATTATTACAGGTTTTGACAAGAGCAGTTTAATAGAGTGCTGAAGCAAAATCTTGAATGGAGTGAATACAAGAGAGGGTGGAAGGAGAAATTGGAAAAGTATAGAACTGTATTGTCCAATATGGGACACTTAACACAATTGGCTATTGAGCCCTTGAAAAGGGCGATGAATTGAAATGTGCTGTCAGGGTAACATACACATCAAATTAGAATTTAAAAAGAATATGAAATATTTCTATAATTTTTATAACAATTACATGTAGAAATGATAATATTTTGGACATGGGTCAAATAAACATGTTAAATTTAATGTCACTTATTTCTTTTTACTTTTTTAATGTGAGTATTAGAAAAATCAGAATTACAGATGTGGCTCATTATATTTATACTGGGCAGCACTAGTATAAACAATGTTTTAAGTCACTTATTGTAAAGGGAAGCAGAATAAATAGGTGCTAGCTGGTGGGGAAGTGAGGATAAGAAGAATTCACAACATGGGGATGTAGATTATTCATATAGAGTAGCAAAAGGGAAGTAAGGTCTGAAAGCAGAGAGGTGGGTATTCGTGTAAGTTCCTCTTCTTGTATTCTTAGTGACATAGGGAACCAATCCTCAAGCTGATCAAGAAGTTCTTTTCGTATACACACTGTCAACCTCAGAGTTTGATAAAAGCTGCTTGCCTATAGGTTGCTTAGAAAAAAAGGAAGGGACACTATTAGGGCACTTTCTGGGTTTACTGGTAATTCATAACTGAAGATATACAATGAAACAACTCATTGGAGTCTCATCCCACTTGGTCATTTTTTTAATTTCCTCAATTTCAATTTATTTTTAATCAAAGCACAAAATTAAATATTTCACCTTCAACCCCTTTGGTTTATTTAGTATTCAACATAGTTCCTCCTGCTGCAGGCAGATTGATTTCTTTACAATGTAATTGCCACAAAAATATTTGAATCTAGAGCCCTCAAATTTCCAAAGCATCCTTTTGTGTTTCTTGTTCTCCCATTTCTTTTCTGCCTTCAGGAAAAAAAGCAAGAGGACAGCCATGCCTGACTCTATCACTTTCGAGTATGCTGTGTGGGCTGGGGAAGCAGCTTTCTCCCTGAACTTGGCTGTTCTTGGTCTTATGGCAGCCAGGCTTCAAAAAGAAACCACCACTTCCTTCCCCAGCCCCATTACCCGTGTCATAGGCAGCTGGGCCGGTTAAACATTTGAGTTTAACTTTGGACTACTTTAAACACTTGCTTTATTCCAAAAAGCTAAACTGAGAGTAATTTCCAGGTAGCCCAAAGGGATATAGGCCATTTTTATGTCCCAGTATATTATGTGGTTTAGAAATCTTTCTTCATAGTTGTAACACCCAAAGATCCAACATAAAATCTTACGCTGACCCCTGTGTTTCCTGAATGGGACACTGGGCAATGAATGTTAAGACAGCTGGACAATCAGTGACTTTGAGACTTGCAACCCTCAGAGGTGTAAAATGATTGTGTTTTGGTGGGAAGGAAAGTAGAAGGAAGCTGAAGTGACCAGTCTGAGACTCAGATTTAGTTTGAGGTTTGACCAGGATAAAAAAATTTAAAATGCTCAGTATGTTGAACTCTTTTTTTCCTTCCTAGCTGGCTTAGAGCAATGATGACATAAAAATACTCTGAATTTACTTTCTGTGAAGTAGTTGCAGTTCATCTTTGAGCTTATTAGCATCTGCACCTAAAAGACCATAAACAATGGAAGTGTTTATAAAATTATGCTGTGAGTTGATAGAATCTAGCAGGGGAGGAGACAGTATTTAGGACAAAGAAATATTTGACAGTACATACATTTTTAGAATATAACTGCTTTAAAAGATAGCCTCCTTTCTCACCTCTCCTCTCTCTTCCCATTCCTTTTGGCCTTCTCTCCCCCTTCCCCCTTCTTTTCCTTTCCTTTCTTTCCTTCTTCTTTTTTTCTTTCCCTTGTCTCTTTCATCCACTCTCCCTCCCTTTTTCCCTTTCTTCTTGTTTTTCCTCTCTCTAAATTAATTTTTCCATTTAATTCTACCTGTTTCCTAACTTTTCAGTCAGCTATTTAAACATTTTATAGATTTCTCTGAGTTTATCATCATTATTTTCTTGGCTGATCATCCTGGAATCAATCCATGTCTGGAGACAGTCTGAATTGAAAAAACCAGAACTCTAGGGTTGGGTTGAGTTATAGCTGTTGCTTTATGAAAACAAAAACAGGCAAGACAAAGCACAATAAAAGACAATGAACAGCCAATCTTAGTAAGTGACCAGCCTCTTTATCTGTTGTCTGTATGAGATTTATTTGGGTTTTGGAAAGGATACCTCGATTTATAACCTCCATAATTCTCACGGAATCAGTTTACAGTGAAATAAATCATACCAAGCGGGGCTCCTAAGTCAAAGAGAATGATTTATTTTGGCTCTAAAGAGTGTTTGAATCTTGACAACAGTTTGTTACAAGTAAATGTTCATTTTAACAATGGAAGGTATAATATAACAAAACATGTTTCCAGACATTGTTTGGTTTTGTTTTTAGTACAGGGTTGAGTGTTTTTGCAAATTATTGAATTTTCTCAATTTTTATAATTCTGAAAAATTAATAACCAGATGGTAAAATACTCTGACTGTGGGCATTATGTAAGTGAAGGACACTGTTAATGGAGGCAGACAGTTTTCCTCTGACTCCATAAAGGATTTGGATTTTAAAATGCAATTGGGTTTAATGTTCCATCTTAACATACATTCCACGGCATCATGTCAAGCTACCATAAAAATTAGAGAAATTTTCTATTGGCCAAGAATAAAAAGAAAGAAAGTAAAAATTTAATTGCTTTTTTGAGAAGTTTATCAAGCTTATGAGGGGATAAAAACATTTTGTATGTATGTGGTAAAGCTTCTTATGTGAGGGCTCTCCCGTTCTGCTGGAGGGTACAGATTCACTTTGATGAAATCATATCAGACAAGAGCAAGAGCTTTATCCTTGGACAACAAGAAAAATTTTTTGCACTCTATGCACGAGACCTTGTTTTTCTAAAGCCTGAAACAAAACTCTGGGGACAATTAAGGAAAGCTAGTTCCCAGGGTTTAGTGAAGATTAGGTTGAACATTTTCTTATTCAACTTTTAAATGGGGCTAGGAAAGCTAAAAGTAGTGGTGGCAGTTGGGAAGTTTTCTGGGTATTTATTACAAAGTGTCAGTTATGCAAGATGAAAATTTCTAGAAAACTAATGTACAGCATGGTGACTATAGTTAATAATGTTGTATTGTTTCTTGAAATTTGCTAAGAGGGTAGAACTTCTCACCACACAGGAAGGAAGGAAGGAAGGAAGGAAGGAAGGAAGGAAGGAAGGAAGGGAGGGAGGGAGGGAGGAAGGGAGGAAGGAAGGGAGGGAGGGAGGAAGGAAAGGAGGAAGGAAGGAAGGAAGGAAGGAAGGAAGGAAGGAAGGAAGGAAGGAAGGAAGGAAGAAAGGAAGGAAGGAAGGGAGGAAGGGAGGAAGGAAGGGAGGGAGGGAGGGAGGAAAGGAGGAAGGAAAGGAGAGAGGGAAGAAGGGGAAGAAAGAAGGAAAGAGAAAGAAAGAAATGAAAGAAGATAAGAAGGAAGAAAGAGAAAATGCTAAGGATGTGAAGGGATGGATATGTTAATTAGCTGAATTGTGGTGATCATTTACAGTGTGTTCACATATCAAAACATCAAGTAGTGCATCTAAATATATAAAATTTTTATTTGTCTATTATATCTCAAAAATATTTTTTTAAAAGGGAAAGGAAAATACAAAATGCAAAATTTCATTTCCAAACCCAAGATCACCTAGCTTTTCTCTTGTTTTCTTTTCTTTTTTTTTTTACATTTAATTTTTAATTTTATTGGGTTTTCTTTTAGAAGTTTCATAATTTTGCAATTTACATTAAGGTTTATGATCCATTTTGAATAAATTTTCATAAAAGATGAAAATAAAAGATGTGAGATTTAAAAAAAGGACAAATCTTAAATAAAAGGAGAAAGACAACTAGTTCTTTGCAGAAGTGGGGCTTTACCCTGGGCTTGGCCAGCACACCTCATCCTGAGCTTCCCCAGGTAGAACAGCTTCACCCAGTAGGGCTATTCAGGCAGCCAACTCTGCTATATGGCATGGTTGTTCCACGATGTGGCCTGAAATCCATCAGAGCTAGCTTGGCACTTTTGCGATCATTTTATTGGTCTCATATTGTAGATTAAGTCACAATGTAGCACTTCAGATGGTTCCCTACACTCCATATTTTGGTCTCATTCTGATGTTCATTCCCTTTCCTTTATAAAACCCATCTGAATTGGTGATGCCAACTCTAGAAATTTTAGATTATTTTTATTGTGGTAAAAAGTGAATAATATACATTTTACCACCTTAATAATTTCTAATTCTACAGTTTAGGAGTGTTAAGGACATTCACATTTTTATGCACCAATCTCCAGAACTTTTGCATCTCTATACCCACTAAACTACTCCCCATTCCCTCTCCCCCAGTCCCTGGTAACCACCATTCATTTTCTATCTCTATGAATTTGATTACTCTAGGTACCTCATATAAGTACAACCATACAGTATTTGTCTTTCTGTAACTATTTCACTCAGCATAATGTCCTCCAGGTGTCTGAGTTTCCTTCCTTTGTAAGGTTGAATAATATTTCATTATGTGCATATGCCACATTTTGTTTAGTGAGTTATATGTCGATGAACACTTGGGTTTCTTATCATTTAACATAGTTTGAATGGCAATGCTATTCTATTATATTTCTACAACAATCTGTTCCAAGGCCTCAATTTTCTTACTATGAGACATCTTTTACTCAAAAAACACTTTATGATTTTAAGACAAAGTATCAGTTTTAAATAAGACAAAAAAATGGCTCTGTGTTCTTTCACTGTCTTACTGGAGTATTTTCTAAGAGGCTCACCCCAGGCATTATTTGATTCTCTAAGGAAATAGAACTATTTTACACACTATTTGCTATTAATTAAGGCTCACACTCTCTAAAATGCTAATTTGTTAATTTTTTGTTCACTGGTGATGCAAGTGATTTCAATCCAGTAGAAAAGAAGGCGGCCCTTTAGGTTGTAGTACTTTTTATCGCTGTGAGTGGCATCATTAACAGTGTTCTATCTTATCTAGTAATCTTGCTTGAACATTCATTCTCCAGTGCTTATACAGAAGGTCTCCAAAAAATGTATGCATACTTTAAGAACTGTTAGCTGTTAAATGAAAGTGAAATATATTTTAATAAACATTGCCTTTATAATTATTCAAAGTGTGTCTATGCATTTTTCAGGACACCCTATTATATATATTCAGTCCCTTAAATGCTCTTTGTACCAACCATTCTGCTTGCTCTTTCATTAATGAATTAAATAAATATTAGCTACATGCTCATATTATATTTACATATGAACCATATTTATAACTTTAAAAATTACACTTTGATTTTTTTTCCTGCTTGAATAGCCAGTGTAAATGTCCACTTTTTAATTCAGCAAAGTTTTCGTTACCCAGCTATAGAGGAGCCCGGTTGTGTCAGAAGGGTATGCATGAGACCTTTACAAGGACAGGTAGAAAACGGCTTTATGCTAAATATAATTATAGTGACCTTTTCTAAAAAAAGAAAACTGACCAACAATACAAAAACAAATTTAGCCTATAAATATGTCCAGGCATTTAATCTGACACAAGGCAAAATAAATGTACATGTTGACATGTGAACCAAGAACTACCAGGTTTCTGTTCATCACAACTCCGCTATGTAACATAAAGGCTAAAGAAGCCTCAAAGTGTGTTTCCCAAGTCAAAGTAGGAAGGCTGGCTAGGCTCACAGATTTCAACAAAGACAGGCAACATTAAATACGCGGCTACGTTTCCATAAATTCAGCATTCCCCTACCCACTTGCAGCCAGACGGCCCTGGTCTGGAGATGTGCTGCTATCAGGCAACAGGTGCGCGGGAATGCTTCTGCTCTGCGCTGGCAATGCGCCGCGCCGGAACCGAGGAGGAAAGCTATCCAGGGGCACCACCAGCCCCGGGTGATCGATCCCTCTCCTTTCTACCTAGGTGAGTGCTGGTGCGTGCGCGCGCGCGCGCTCGCGCGTGTGTGTGTGTGTGTGTGTGTGTGTGTGTGTGTGTGTGTGTAACACAGCATGGAATTTTAAGTGTTTCTGAGATCAATTTTGACATTTAGTGAAGAGCAAGTGGTTCATTTTAAAAGTGTTTCCCTAAAGATTAGGGATTTATTCTCAAAGTTGGAATATCTTTGTTGCCTTCCTTTTTAATGTTCAGTACGTAGTAGAAGAGAGACCAGTATGAATTAATCAATGGCTTACTGAATTATGTATATCTTACTTCCTCTTTTGTCCTATGTGAGAATAAATACTAAGATAAATGGTAATCTCAAAAATTGAAGGAATATGAGAAAAGCAAATGCATTTTAATTAATTAGTACAAGGCCATAGTGAACTCTATTAAAAGCCTACAGCTTAATCACTATCACATTACAAAATATATCTTGATAAAAAGAAAAACTTTAAACTATGGCTTTTCTCAATTTTCTCCATCTATGTGTGGGAGTTCACTTCTGAGAGATCATGTCTTTGAATGTAACTCTAAATTATTTAATTACCCAATATTTCATTCGCATTTGGTAGCTAATGGAGAGGGTTGGTGGTCTCACCCTTGGAATAACAGAGACCTCCCTGGCCTTGCGACTACCCTTTGGAGTAAACGGGTGATAGAAATTTCTCTGTTGGAGCTGAATAAGGAAATCTTTCTCAATTCTGGTTTTATAACTTTGTGAACCTCTCTCTCTGCTTTACCTGCAATACTTGTATTTGGGTTATTCCAGTCTTTTAAGAAAAATTGGTACCCAACTTCTTTTCAGTGGTGTTTTTTTTTTAATTCTTACTTTGATGTCATAATATTTCAGGAATAAGCACAAGTGATTCTGTAATTCTTTCAGAGGTTTTATTTTAAAATTAAAGCAACCGTGATAAATACAGTAGTCCCCATTTACTCAGGATTTTGCTTTATGAGGTTTCAGTTAGTGATAGTAAACAATGGCTCAAAAATATTAAATGGAAAATTGCAGAAATAAACAATTCATAGGTTTTAAATTGCAGGCCAATCTGAGTAGTGTGATGAAATGTGCGCTGTCCAGTTCCATCCCACTCAACATGAGTCATTCCTTCATTCAGAGTGTCCATGATGTGTAGACTCTCTGCCCATTTGTCACTTAGTAGCCAGTATTGCAGTGCTTGTTTTGTAGTAACCTTTATTTTACTTAATAAGGGCCCCAAATGCAAGAGTAATGGTGCCTGCGATTCAGATATGCTAAAAAGTTGCTGTAAAGTGCTTCCTTTAAGTGTACAGGTATGCATGTAATTGGAAAATAACAGTATGTTTGGGATTCTATTCTGCGTGCAGTTTCAGGCATCAGCTGGGGATTTTAGATTATATCCACCATTAAAAGGAGGACTACTGTATCATAAATGCATATTGAGTGTCAGTTGGGCATGAGCCTTATCTCTAGTGCTTCAACAAGTCTGCTCTGAGTGACCTGGATTTCTAAGATGGTCTTTTCTTGATTTGGGAATCAGATATTTCCTAAAAGAGGTCTTCATTGCTTCCTGGATTTTGAAATTAAGCTCCCAGTTTTTAAAGACATTATCTGTAAGACAGGAGTCTCCAATAGTTTTCATTTAAGTGTTTACTGTGAGCTAGAAACTGTAGTGAGTCAAGTGTTTTACATGCATTTGTTAATTTAAATCCCCACACCAATCCACTGAGTGGGAAAATGACTCTTTTATCATTCTCACTTTAGAGATGACAACATTGAGGTTTAGTGAGAACACATCATTTGTTCCATATTGCACAGCCAACTTTGAGTCCAGATCTGTGTGATTTCACAGCCTCTCTGCTATACTATGTCCAATTTGTTTTTTATAATCTTTTGTAAATTCTCATTCAGTGCCATGATATTTCAATAATTATGCACCATTTGATTATACATTTCATATGTTAGGAAACCAACTACTCATTACCAAGTGCTGACTGAGTCAGATTTAACATTTCACATGTCTTTTGCATGGTCTGGATTTCCAA
>JAAGEH010000012.1:14757678-14831213 GCA_011751065.1 Lasiurus cinereus | reverse complement strand
AACTTTAATCGTGAAAGTTATTTTAAATTCCTGATTATCCAAGATATATATATATATGTCTTTATCTATTTATCTATTTATTTATTTATTATTTAGATTCCACATATAAATTAAATCATATGGTATTTGTCTTCTTCTTTCTAACTTATTTCACTTAGCGTGAGACCCTGTAGGTTCATGCATATTGTTGCAAATGTCAAGATTCTATTCTTTTATTATTTCTTAGTAATATTCCATTTTATGTGTATACTTGAGGCCCAGTGTATGAAATTTGTGCATGGGTGGAGTCCTTAGTCCTGGATGATGATCAGGGCCAGTCAGGTTCCCCACCTCCTCGCCTTCCCACCTCCTTCTTCCCTTGCTGCCCCCATGCTACCACCACGCAGTTCCCATCTTCCCACCTCCCTTCACCAGCTGGGTCCAATGCTACACACCCCTGGTTCCCTGTTCCAGCCCAGGGCCCAGCCCCAATCAGGTGTCATGAACCGCTGGCCAGAAGGAGGGGCCAACAGCCACCATAGTATGTGGCAGGCCTATCGTGGCCATGGGCCTAGGAGAGGGTTGGGAAGAGAGACCTGGGAGGTTGGCTGCTGGCCCCAAGGAGGGATCCAGCACTCAGTCCCCCCCTGAGAAAGAGGCCATGGGACTGGGAAGTTGGCCTTAAGCCCCTTTGGCAATCTGGGACTGCAGGCTGAGGGTCTGCTCCCTGGTGATCAGTGTGCATCATAGTGACTGGTTGTTCTGGTCATTCTGTCATAATGGTTGCTTAGGCTTTTATATATATATTAGAGGCTCGATGCATGAAATTCATGTAAGGGCCTTGTCCCTGGCCGCCCACCTGCCACCGCCATGGCCCTGGTCCTCTGCAGCCTCCTGCAGTTTTGTCCAGAAGGAATGATATTTAGTCTAATTAGCATATTATGCTTTTATTATTATAAATACATTAACATTTTTTATTTATTCATTTATCAGTAGACATCTAGGTTATTTTCCTATCTTAGCTAGTGTAAATAATGGGACAATTAATATAGGGATACATATATCTTTTTGAAATAGTGTTTTTGCTTATTTTGGATAACTACCTAGAAGTGTAATTTCTAAGTCATCTGACAACTCTATTTTTAATTTTTTGAGAAACCTCCATACAGAAGGAAAGGGGCTGCATCAATTTACAACTCCACCAACAGTGAATGAAGGTTCCCTTTCTCCACATCCTCATCAACACTTGTGGTTTGTTGATTTATTGATTATAGCCATTCTGACAGGTATGAAATGATATCTCATTATGGTTTTAATTTTCATTTCTCTGATTACTAGTGAAGTTGAGCATCTTTTCACAGGTATTTTGGGCATTTTTATGTCCTTTTTGGAGAAGTATCTATTCAGGTCCTCTGCCCATTTTTAAATTGGATTGTTTGCATTTTATTGTTAAATTGTGTGAGTTCCTTATAAATTTTGGATATTAACCCTTTATTGAATGTATCATTGGCAAATACTTCTTCCATTCGGCAGGCTGTCTTTTCATTTTGTTGATAGTTTAGTACACATTCTTTGACAATATCTCCCAAAAATGCATGAGACTTTCAAAGTGACATTTGTTTTCTTGGCACTGAAATCCAGAATATTGAGTGTGATAACTATTAATCAAAGCCTCTGGACTAAAACAGGTGTTCTATTTTTTAATTTATATTTAATTTGTTTTTAAATTGAATTTATTGGGATGACACTAGTAAATAAAATTATATATGTTTCAGGGATACAATTCTATACTACATCATCTGTATATTGTGCTGTATATTCACCAGCTGGTAAGGCTTCTTTTCATCACCATTTATCCTACCTTTATCTTCCCCTACCTCTGGTAATCACCATACTGCTATCTGCCTATGAAGTTTTATTTTATTTTGTGGGTTTTTTTTGTTATTTTTTATTTGCTTAATTCCTTTACTGTTTTCACCACCTTCTCCCTTCTGACAGCTGTCAGTCTATTCTCTGTATCTCTGAGCTGTTTCCATTTTGTTAGTTTATTTTGTTCATTAGTGAATCATATAGTATTTGTCTTTCTTTGATTTATTTCACTTAACATACTTATACAGAGGGCACAGAACTGGAGAGCAGCAGGAGTTGCACATTGCATCATTTAAAGGTAGTCCGATAATTTTTTTCTTACATTCTTATTCCCTTAACAATGTGCTCTGCTCTTTGAATCTGAGCCTCCCTGTTCCACTTGAAGTATCTCCTCTGCATTTATGACAGCCTCAGAGAAGTTCTGCTAGACAAGGATGGATTTCACAATATGAAAAGAGTGGGAAAGGCACTACAGAGCACCATAGAATTGCCAGGGCTCTATTTATTTACTTTAGAGGTGGTGGCAGCTGAGGATGAAGATTCAAAAGACACAAAGTTATGTATGAATTATGATGTGATATGTTCAGCTTTTAGCTCACCACTGGGCAGATCTTCAAAGTTAGTTTTCAGTGGATTTTTCTCAGGGGGCCACACCATCATCTTCCAAATGTGAGTTTGAGGATGCTTCCCATCTTACATCACTCTCAAATAACTGCCAGAGAAACAAGAAACAAAAACTATACAATTTACAGTTCACCCTCTTTGATGTAAGGTGGTATGGGGGACAAAAAGCAAGGACCTCTGAGAAGAATGTTGTTGGGATAGCCACAGAAAGCGAACTCTCATTTTCTTAAGAAAAGAGCAAGCTGCCCCAGCAAATTAAGAATATTAGAAAGACTTTACACAGATAAATTGATCTTGATGTGTGTCAAGGTGGGGGAAGGGAACAGAAAATAAACCAAACAGCATGTGCCAAGTATTTGCTGAACATGTTTTTTTTTTTTTAAATGCTGAGGGGCACTAAATTAAGTAACAACTAAAGATTACACAAGAGTAAACACTGCTGCTAATGTTTGACTAAAAGCTAACAGAGGGCTCTAAGTGACTCCAGTGAATTTATAGATCATGGCAATAACAGCCCCAGGGGACTAGGGATGCTGAAGGTGGGCCAGATGGTTTTTATAGCCAGAAGCCATGTTTTCATATTTAGAAAAAGAAAACTAGAGCTGAAGAACTTCTTAAAAACTTCAGGGAAAGAAGGAAAGGAGAGAGAGGCAGGGAGAGAAATTATGTGGCTGTGGGTTTGGGGTAAAAAAAGGGGGAACATGTAACCTTTAAATAAATGCTAGGATCAAAGAGTTAACTGTTCCTGTAGGACAGGAGGTTTCATAAATTCTAGACTGTGTCAGGGGTGCATTCACCTCAAATGAAAGAAAGAAGATGCAATTCTCCTTGTGATAAAATAAAATTGCTTTAACTTTGCAATGTTTAGCTTCAAGTCATACAGCAAATAATCCTAAAAGTATAATCCCACTCAGCACAACTTCTTTTGAAACAGTTTTAAATGCTTTTAAAAATGATATGTGTCATTTATTTAGGACCACAGCAGTAGGTATTCTTAGGTTGGGGTTTTATCCTGTACTTTGATTTTCTAGCCCAGTGGTCAGCAAATTCATTAGTCAAGAGAGCCAAATATCAACAGTACAATGATAGAAATTTTTTTTTGAGAGCCAAATTTTTTAAACTTAAACTTCTTCTAACGCCACTTCTTCAAAATAGACTCGCCCAGGCCGTGGTATTTTGGGGAAGAGCCACACTCAAGGGACCAAAGAGCTGCATGTGGCTCATGAGCTGCAGTTTGCTGACCACGGTTCTAGGGCATTGGGGATGACCATAATTGCTGAACAATTTAATAGAATGGAATGAGTTAATTCAGCACTTTTTATTGAAATTTTTCCCACATGATAATATCTAAAATCTTCTTTCTTTTCAGACAAAGTATGTTTATTAAGTATCATATTTCCTGAGCTTGAATAATTTTCTTAGTAAGGTATAAAACATTTGCAAATTTGGTCCCCTTATGTTAGTTAGCAGGTCATTATGAAGGAGATAGCATTGTTTAGCATGTCAGCCATTGGGTTTTGTCTGCCTTGTGCTTAGTGACCCACAGAGGATACTCAAGGAAACCTAGTCTCTCAAAGACCCTCTTTCTTCTCAAGTTTTTGTCTTCTCTCAGGCAAAGACAAAAATATCTGCCGTGCTAAGCTAGCCTTCAATTTAATTTTGGATTCTCGTAAACAAACAGTGGTAAAGACTGGATGAAATTGATACACAGTTTTCTGTATGTGCCCAGATCAAACTTCAAAAATGCTAAAAGCCAGTAAAATCTCATCTCGTTCCCTTTATTGCTCTGGATTATCAGGCTGGAGAAATGGAATGGGTGGGCATGTTCCAGTGCTATTAAATCCTGTGCTAACTTCACTGATACTGGCCCTTTGACTGAGGCAGCCTACTCTGCTTTCCAACATTCTCCAGGGACCCTCCCAGCAAGTCAGAAATCAAACATCCTGTCTGCAGGGATGACCGGGATGCCAGAACATGTGCTTTGCTGGAGAAGCTAGAAGAGTAAAGTCATGCTGTCTCATTCTTTCCACACAATCAGTTGACTCATTTTATGACTTTTATCACCAGATCCGAAACTTCATGGCAGACCTGACTTGCATCAGCAGTGACATGGAGCTCTTTTAAAATATTGAAGACCACTTGGCATTTTCAGTTTTTCTATTTATGAATTTGCTCAAATATTTTGATGAGCAATTCTCAAAAAATATAGCACCTCCAAATGTGGAGGTGTGTCAAACCATAACAAAATTGAAAGTGGTCCTTCAGAAGGTCTGAAATTGGTAGACATTGGTTAGGTACGTATCAGCCATACTCGACGTGAAAAACAAACACTAGAATCACCTATGTCTACTGGGTCAATTTATTAAAGGGAACTGAGAAATGTCTAAAGGGGATTGGGCTTTCATGTATGGAGATGTTTGGAAATTCAAACAACTCACTGCAATTCATAAAAAGTTTATCAGGAATTGATTATAGATAGTGTTACACTATGAACAAACAGCTTGTGATCATGTGACATTTCTTTTCCTTGTCTTTAATGGAAAACACAATGTTAGGTTGCATTCATCTGGCTCTTTTGTTCTTCTACCTGAACAATGAAATTTATGTAATTCCTCCAAATCCCAAAATTGGAATTTTAATATTATTATTATAATAGCAATAAAGCAGAAATTAATTGTGTCTATTTGTGCACAGCTGATTATGATTATAGAACTTCCCATGTCATGACTAAAGAGAACAGCTCTGCCTGTGTTCCCACCACCGATATAGCACTTCATCTAGAGCAGCGGTTCTCAACCTGTGGGTCAAGACCCCTTTGGGGGTCGAACGACCCTTTCACAGGGGTCGCCTAAGACCATCGGAAAATGCAGATATTTATATCACGATGCATAACAGTAGCAAAATTTCATGGTTGGGGGTCACCACCACATGAGGAACTGTATGCAAGGGTCGCGGCCTTAGGAAGGTTGAGAACCACTGATCTAGAGGAAAGATCCTGGGAGGGTCTATAGATATCAGACTTACTCTCTCAGTAGCTCAGAACTGGGCTATGATTTCCAACTCATACTGTTCTTCCTGATGCCTTGATTCTCCTGCCACAGAATAGACACAAAACAATAGTCTCTTTTATGTGTTCTGTTTGCTAATTTACAATGCAAAATCTCACATATTTCCTAATGTGATGTAAACTTCACCATTCTATAAGATGTGTGAAACCTGAGACTGAAGACCTACTAAGAAGAGCTCCTTGTGCCTACCTGGGCTAAAATTAAAATGAAACAAAAACAAACAAAAAACAGAGACTAGCAGCTATTTCTACAAAGGGCCTCTCACACAAACTGTACTTCTGAGAGAACCCAGCACCGTGTTCCTGCCAGCTGAGGCAGCCTTAGTAAAGGAGTTCCTAGAATCTTATTTCAACCAATAGGACCAAGGTCTTTCCCATCCACTCAGAGCTGCACAGCTCTGACCAGCCAGAGTAGCTGTATTCTACCTAATCAGAACATCACCTTTTAGATCAATCAAACTTTGAGGATTTGGAGTTCTCATTTGCATTAGGATGGACCAATCACAGACCAAGTCTGGGCATGCTGGTGAGGGGCCTGGCCTCAACAATGCTGTATTACAATTGAGCTATTTTCACTGAATAAAATTTCCTTCATTGCTGCACCCCAAGTTGGGGATTCCTGTTGGTGTTCACCATGACCATCAGTTGACAGGTGCAATTATGCAATCAGAATCTTCAGGAAGCTGTAGCTCAGAAATGCCCAAGGCTACAAAACTGGTCAAAAAAGTTTAGACATAAAAACTGACTTTCTGCTTCTCAGTCAAAACATGTTTAAACCATATCCCCAAATTATTCCTGCAGTAGAAATAACATTTTAGAGTAAGTTTCCTTGTCATGCAGCAGTTTGAGTGGGAGATCTCAAAGCACTTCACAACACCCCATTCTGTGAAATAGTTCAATTAGCCATCAATCTCACTAAAGACCCTCCCTAAGCTGCTCACTCTGTATTTTGTACTTGAACCCGCTTGTCATAGTAGACATCTTACCTCAGTAGATAAAAATACTAGAATTACTTATATTTAAGAGCACAAGTTGGGCCCAGACAGTGTGGCTCAGTGATTGAGCATCAACCTATGAACCAGGAGGTCAATTCTCAGTTGGGTTATGGGCTTGATCCCCAGTGTGGGGCATGCAGAGGGCAGCCTATCAATGATTCTCTCTCACCATTGATGTTTCTATCTCTCTCCTTCTCTCTTCCTCTCTGAAATCCATTTTAAAAAATGTTTTTTGTATTTTTTATAACACAGGTTTGAACCAGGATCCACAGACAGGGCAGCAAGGACACCAGTCATGCAGAGGAGGGACGTGCACTTAAAATATACTGTGCTTGGGCTTCCACCCTCTTGATTGTAGGGAAATGTTGCTTTTTCTTAAAGCAAAGAGCAAGACTGTTGGCGGTGACTGGGACAAGTTTGGTATATCCCCCTCCCTCTTCCACTACTTTTGGCCAGTGTGGGATGCTAGCATAGGGAGGATTAAGTGTCTGGCCTATTTATTCATTTCAGTTTGCAGCCCACATGGATTTAGCTTAACTGAGGTTGGATACTGGAACCCCAGCTCAGAATTTCAAAATAGTCTGGTCAGTTTCCACAGATCTGAATCTGTGACCTGGAAGCAGGCTCTTACAAAATATTCTCAGATAATATGACTGGCTAGCTCATAAAATGTTCCTATAAGAGCTGAAATCCTCTGTTCCAGCCATGTGGAGGGAGGGGAAGAGAAGAGGAAAAGAGAGGAAACTGGAAAGAAAAAGGCAAAAAGCCATGAAAAAATAAACTCACAAAACCCCTTTTCTAAGAAGCTTTTAAGCTAGAGTTAACTAGCAAAGCACTTGCAGACACATTGGGCAGGTTAATGTCCCTAAAAGCAAGCAGGAGCCAGTAATAACAGGGTAAGGCAAATAGAAAGTTATGGCTGGTGAGGAAGCCTGTGCAGAACCACATCACCAGATATAGCAATTACTCTACAAATAAGACTGGAAGAGTCGGGCACTGCTTCCCATAAAGTATTCTGTTCCCTCTGGGATAAGTCCCTGGAGAATTAGGAGAGTTTTACAGTAAAATCGAGCATTATCTCTACTGGGTTCTGAAGGCCAAGGTAGACACTTGATTATTGCCTGCTGCTCAGATGGTCCTGTTCAGCAGAGACCTAAATATGACAATTTTCTGAGCGGGGCTATAGCTGCCAAGTGCTTATTTGTCTGTTTCCCTGTGCTTTCTTGTTCTAAAGCAGTAGATCATCGGCTTCTATTTCACTGGTTTCTGTTTCCGTGAAAAACATTTCAGAACCGCTTCCCTCATCATTCCCACTAAAAATTAACCTTCCCTTCCTGTTGCACTGGAAGATTTGACCCACATTCACCCCATCCATTCCAACCAGACGGTTGCTGCCATCAGATGATGTCCCAACCTGGCTAGTGTATATTTTTAAACGACTGAGCAATATCTGTGCTTATGAAAACAAATGGATCATACACCCAAGTCCCTTGTCCCTGGGGAGCTGGGCTTTGACTCTCCTCTAGTCAGACATCTACACGCCCTCATTCATGTGATTATTTTAATTTTCAAAGTATTTTAAGGTGCTCCTAGACATGAACCGTACACAGCACTCTAGTTCAGAGCACAGGCTTTGGGATTAAAAAATTGACTTAAACTATGATGTAGTCACTTATTGAGTAGTTGCCCTATGGTAAGTTTAGTTTTACATTTAAACCAATTTTAATTCTTTAATATAATATTAAAAGTATTTTAATTTACAAACTCTCTTTTTCTCACATATGTTCTGAATTTTATTTTTGTGGGTTTTTTTTTAATCTTTATTGTTGAAAGTATTACAGATGTCCAGTTTTTCCCCCCATTGACCCCATTCTATCCCACCCTTCCCTCTTCCCCAGGCCTTCACCACACTATTGTCTGTGTCCATGGGTTATGGATATATGCATACAAGTTCTTTGGTTAATCTCTTTCCAACAACCTCACCTTCCTTCTGAGATTCAACAGTCTGTTCCTGGATCTATTGTGTTCATCAGTTTATTTTATTCTTTAGAATACATATATGAATGAGATATGAGTCTTTCTTTGACTGCCTTATGGGTAAATTTTCTTTAACCTCTATGCTTCAATTTTGTTATCTAAAAAATGGGGCAATAGTGACATCTATCTGAATAGGCTTCTTATGAGAATTAAATGAGATAATAAAGGTGAAGTACTTAGCACAGTGCCTGTTACAGGGACAATATTACTGTAATAAAAGTTTTGCTATTTAAAATTTCCTTGTTTTATTCAAAAAGTCTCTGATCCTCACATCTGTTTATCCTGGGAGGTCTGATGGTTTGGAAAATAGGGATAAGGAAGCCATGATGCAACAATGTTACATTTCATTCTATTATCACAAGTTCTCACTAAACATCCACCTACCATTTACTGATCCACTTGGCCTGATTCCTCCACATGAGCCCATCCTAAAGTGAAACTTGGGAGAAGATAGAGTTTTGGTAGCTGACAGAACTCTCATGGGAGGAGGCTTGGTTATCCATTGCAGCGTAAATGTTGCATCACCAGAACAGATTGGCCCTTCACACCTGGGAGATAGTCAGGGAATGACAGTTTTGTCTAAGGCAATGGTTCTCAACCTGTGGGCCGCGACCCCTTTGGGGGTCGAACGACCCTTTCACAGGGGTCGCCTACGATCATCGGAAAATGCAGATATTTAAATCACGATGCATAACAGTAGCAAAATTTCATGGTTGGGGGTCACCACTACATGAGGAACTGTCTGCAAGGGTCGCGGCCTTAGGAAGGTTGAGAACCACTGGTCTAAGGCATCTTTGGAATCTCCTGGCACCATGAACCAGACAGAGCCTTCCTCTCCTACTGGTGAAAATGTGAAGTGCAGGGATTAGTGAAGGACCTGAAGGAAGGCTGGTGATGAAAATATTCAACTTTGCCTTCTAAGGTTACAACTTCTTCCTAAGGGTCATGCAACACATTCATACGAGTATGGTGGTATTGGTAGACCCTGTCAATCAGCAGGTCTACAGGCAGAAAACTGAGGATGGATATGGCAAAATACTTTAAACCAGTGATTCTCAAGCTTCCTGGCTCCAACCTTGGTGAACTGGACTAAGTGAATTGGCAAAAGCTTTTCTCTAAAAAGAACCATGTTAGTCCTGGCTGGGTAGTACAGTTGGTTGCAGCATTGTCCCATTCATCAAAAGGTGGCAGGTTCAATTCCTAGCAAGGTCACACATCTGGGTTATGGGTTTGGTCCTAGTTAGGGCATGTGCAGGAGACAACTGATTGATGTTTCTCTGTCACATTGATGTTTCTCTCTCTCTCTCTCTCTCTCTCTCTCTCTCTCTCTCTCTCTCTCTGAAATAAATAATAATTAAAAAGAACCAAGTTAGTGAATAGAAGTTTGTCCATTTTAACTTTTTCTCACACATTTTTCAAAACATGTAGTGCCCCTTTCTGCATATGCCAATGCAAAGTAATAAATAATTAACTGGGCCATATTAAGAGGAAAAACTGATAAAACAAATAAGGCAACTTCTTTGTGTGTCACAACATTCAGATATTTTATGCTTGAGGTAAAGCAACCATCAGCAGTCAACTCCAGTCTTGAGTAGATTATGAAGCCTGTGTCTATGGGTTTGAATTTAAACCTACCAAATGCTCAGTTCTCCTAACATTTTATTGTACCTCACTTTTCTCCAAAGTACATAAGCTGCAAATATTCTTCCAGGGTTAGTTATTAACCATGAGTAGTGAGAGGCCTTAACAAATATGAAATGTTATATATAGATACAACAGTAAATCAGAGAGTTCTCTATATTCAGTGAGACTCAAGAGTTTCCCTGAAACACTGCAGTCTCTCAGTTTCCAACAGTTCCAAGGGCAGACCAAAGTTCAGTGGTATAGCTTTGTAACATGGCAGTCCTCAAGGGTGGATTGAATTAGGCAAGTTATCCCCTTTATGCCCTGTATCCACAGACAACACTCCAATGGAGTAACATAAAACTACAGATTGGTTTCCTTACAGTGTATTTAAGTGAACTAGGAAAGCAGTCCCTGCCTTGTGCATAGAACTGGGGAAATAAGTATCACAGGAGAAAATGGACCTTAAAAGAAACGACAAAAGCCTTCCTAACTGCGCCAGACATTATGCATAAAGGTGCATTTCCTTGGCAACTGGTAGTTTTCTGAAATTGGTTCTCAGGCCTCAGATCTCCCCAAGGTGTTGATGTTGCACTTTGACTCAGTAAGAACCATCACTTCCCAGACCTTTCAACTGTCACCAGCAGACCGCATGCTCCTGCCATTCAGCAATCAGATGACAGAGGAAAGGTTCAAAGAAGATCGTTTTTCAGAACTAGCTGGCTCATCTACTCTCCAGTATGTTACTCACCCTGTAGATGTATAGAACATGTAAAAATCTACTGGGACTCTGCAATGTGTACACATACACCATTGCCACCCATCCCACTGGCTCCTCTACCCTGTTAGGCTTGTCCGGGCATCATCCTAAATGAAGGCAGGCTGAGTTTCAGGAAAGGAATTTGCCTGTCTAGAGCTGGGGTGCAGGTTTGCTGACATGAAAACTGATCTGTGGGTTGTCAGAAAAAAAAAAAGGTGATTTTTAAATGAGCAGAGAGGATATTGTGCTACTTGCTAATGGCCAGTTTTGCTTCCAATTGGAACCTTGAAAAATAAAAATAATGAATAGCATCTATAGGGACAAAAAATGCATCAGAGGTTGCTAGGGGTTGAGGATAAGAGGAAGGAGATTGACTACAAAGGGACAGAGAACTTCTCAGGATGTTAAAAATATTGTCTTGATGTGATGATGTTACTTGACTGTGTATGTTTGTCACAATTCATACAACTGTGTCCTGAAAAGGGAGGAATTCTATCACATAGGAATTAGAACTCAATAAATCTGATTTTAAAACCAGTATAGCTTTGGAGAATATTTAAAACTAAAGAACATTTTGAGACACTAATACCTCTTTAAAAAATGTCGGATTTAATTTTTTAATTAAAATAAACAAATCCTTTATGCCAAATGTTTACTGTTTAGGACCCATGTAAAAAATACAATCTGTGTGTTTCAAAGTTGTCTATACCTTTTATTTGATGATTTAATAGGATTAACTAGAGGCCTGATGCATGAAATTCATGCAAGGGATTTAGCCCTCACAGCCACAGCTGCTGCCTTGGCCCTTGCAGCCCTGGCTTTGTCCAGAAGGTCATCCAGAAGGATGTCCGGAAGGTCACTCTACTGTCTGGTCTACTTAGCATATTATGCTTTTATTATTATAGATTATTTGTGTTTTTTCTTAAAGAAGTTGGGTTTATGAACAAAAGATAGCTATGATTCTGAAAATTGGTTTTGAGATCTCAAAGTCATGGGTGTGGCAAGAATTTAGAATTTGTAAAGAATAATCTATTTATAAAAACTAAGAATATAGCTGTTAGAGCTAATAGTTTATTATGATGCCTGAATGAAAAGTGTACAAAATGTAATGAGGGAAAAGAGCTTTTCTTTTTTTTTTTTAATTGATTTCAGAGAGAAGAAAGGAGAGGGAGAGAGATGGAAACATCCATGATGAGATAGAATCATTGATCAGCTGCCTTCTGCATACTCTCTATTGGGGATTCAATCCACAATCCAGGCAAATGCCCTGACCAAGAATTGAACTGGCAGCCTCATAGATTGAGGCCAAACCACTGGACTACACCCGCCATTACAATGGAGGGAAAAACAAAGCAAATCAAATCAAATAACAAAAACAATAACAAAACATAGAAATAGGGTTGAAAAAATGTATAAGGCATCTACGAACTTAGTTATACAATTTTACTTAATAGTACATAAGCAGACTTGAATAAATTGAGACATAATCCATATTATTGCAGGATGCTATTTTTTATTAAATTAACTAGAGGCCCAGTGCATGGCATTAGTGCATTGAGTGGCAGGGGGCCCTCAGCCTGGCCTGTACCCTCTTGCAGTTCAGGAACCCTCAGGGGATGTCAGCCGAGGGGTCCTTAGCACTGCCACAGAGGCGAGAGAGGTTCCTGTCCCCGCTGCTGTGCTTCCCAGCCATGAGCATGGCTTCTGGCTGAGCAGTGCTTCCCCTGTAGGAGTGCACTGACCACCACGAGGCAAGCCATGCATTGAGCATCTGTCCCCTGGTGGTCAGTGCCCATCATAGCAACTGGTTGTTCCATCGTTTGGTCAATTTGCATATTAGCTATTATATAGGACTAGATGCCCAATGTGTGAAATTTGTGCAAGAGTAGGCCTTCTTTCTCCTGGGTACTGGCACTGGCTTCCCTCTGGCACCTGAGACCTGGATTTCCCTCCAGCACCCAGGACCCAGGCTTCCCTTCAGGCACCAACTGGCACTGGGGACCTGGGCTTGCACAGCTCTGGCTTTGTCCAGAGGGACATCTGGTCTAATTAGCATATTATGTTTTTATTTTTATATTAGAGGCTCAGTGCATGGATTCATGCACTGGTGGGGTCCCTCTGCCTGGCCTGAGCCCTCTCATAATCTGGGATCTCTCAGGGAATACAATATAACTGTGAGAAATTATAAAAATTAGGTTTAATTCATTACAGTACTGAAAATTACCTTTTCAAAAATATTTAAGGCCTGGGAAAAATGTAAAAAATAATGTTATGTGAAAAATATAGGATACAAAGCTGCATATACATGCTTTTACTTTTTGTAAAAAAGATGGATTTGGTTACAGATGTATATACATATGTACACACAGATAAAAAAAGACTTGAAGGTTTTGCACAAATGAAATGTTAATAGTGGTTCTAAGGATAATGGTTTTTAAATAATCTTTATTTGGTATTTCTCCATATTATCTGCAAAAAGAATGTATTAACTTTATGATCAAAAGCATATTATTTTTTTGTTTTCTTTGCCATCAAGGGCTCCCCCTGCTGCTCACCTAAAATATTATTGAGGGTTGGCCTCTTCTTATTTCGGATTTTCCTCATCTAAAAATCTCCATTCTTGATCTTAGTGACTACTCTACTTCTTATTTGCCATAGGAACAAAGTCTTCTAATTTTAATAGTTAGAATGATATGTCAAGTTATAGACTTCTTTTTTTTTTCATTGAGATATAACTCATCTACACTAGTTGTTATATTGAAGTTTACGATTCAGTAGTTTTTAATATACTAAAAAATTGTATAACTGTCACCATATCTAATTTTAGAATATTTTCACCACTCCAAAAAGAAACTTCATACCTATTAGCAGTCACCCCCTATCACACCTTCCCCAGTTCCTTTCTTTGTCTAAAGATTTGCTATTTTGGATATTTCATATAAATGGAATCATACTATATGTGATCTTTTGTATCCAGCTTTTTTCCCCACTAGCATGTTTGCAGGGTTCATCTATATTATAGCATATATTAGAACTTGACTGTTTTCATCATTAAATAATATTTCATTGTTTGAATATTCTGCATTTTGTTTATTTATTAACTAGTTAATGGATGTTTTCCCACATTTTGGCTATAGTAATTAATACTTTTATAAATATTATTACATACTAGTAGGCCTGCACATGAATTTTTGTACCAGTAGGTTGCTGCCGCCCTCCTATAGCTCTCTGTTTACTGGCCTCCCCTCCTGTAGCTCCCCCTACCCCGTCTGCCCCCTTCTGTAGCTTTCTGCCTCCCACTTGCTTGCTGCCCTGCTCTGTCCTGTAGCTCTCTGCCACCTACTTGTATTTTGCTGCTTGACCTTTCTGCAGATCCATGATCTGGTCTTTACAACGGTCAGTCCTTATGCTGCCTCATAGTGTAACAGATAATTAGCATATTCCTCTCGTATTATATGTTTTTATTGTAATGGGTATCCTATATAATAAAGAGCTAATATCCTAATTAGATCAGATAATGAAATGACCTTATGGAAAGACTTTCTGGATGACTATTGGGTGGGGTGAGGGGTGGGAGTGGGGGCTGTGGGGCCACGAGGCAGCCAGGGCTGTGATGGCCTTCTTTTACGCAAGTTTCATGCTTTGGGCCTCTAGTATACTTAGAAATGGAATGGCGCAGTCATATTATAACTTTATATCTAACTTTTTTGAGGAACTGCTGAACTTTTTTTTCTCAAAATTACTTTATCATTTTATATGACCACTAGCATTTTATATTCTCACTATCCTTATCCTCACCAACACATACATGCTGTTTTTCTGATTAAAACCATCCTAGTGGGTATGAGTTCTACTTTGATTTGCATTTCTCTAATGACTAATTACATTGAACATTTTTTTCATGTACATTTAGGCTATTTGTGTATCTTCTTTGAAGAAGTGTCTATTCAAATTTTCTGCTTGGTTTTTAATTGGATAATTTGTATTTTTATTATTGAGGTGCAATTGTTTTTATATATTTTGGATACTAGGCCCTCATCAAATATATAATTTGCAAATATTTGCTCCTGTTCTGTGCATTAACTTTTCACTTTCTTAACGGAGTTCTTTAAAACATGAAATCTTATTTTGATAGAGTTCAGTTTATCTATTTTTGTTGTTATTGTTGTTCCTTGTGCTTTTTGGCATCATCTTTAATAAGCCATTGGTGCCAGGTTTGGGTAGCTCAGTGTCTGAGCATCAACCCATGAACCAAGAGGTCACAAATTTGACTCCTGTCAAGGCATATGCCCAGGTTGCAGGCTTGGGACATGAAATAAGCGGTTGATTGATGTTTCTATCTCTCTATCCTTCTCTCTTCCTCTCTCTCTAAAATCAACAAATTTATATTTTAAAAAAAATAAACCATTGCGGAGACTCCAGCCTAAGATGGCGGCTGGCAGAACAGAGGTGAAGGAGAGGAAGTGAGTGAGGGGATGAAAGAAGAGTGTGTGGATGTGTGTAGTATGTGTATGAGTGAGTAAGGGACAGTTGAATCTTGCAGGAGCAGCAGGGGCTAGCAGTCCAGGCTCCCTTGGACAAGGATAAACTGCCACCATGGCCAACACTCCCCAGATAGTAGGATTCTGGCATGGAGCCCACACCATCTTGAAGGGAAAAATGGCCTTTCTTTGGGAACTCATCAACACCATCAAGCAGAGAGGCCTTGGAACTGCCCTGCAACCCAACAACCCCTGGATAAAAGACTTAAAAAAAAGAAGAGAGCCTCAGGGAGCTTTGGGACAACACAAAATGAAACAACATTCACATATTAAGGATACCAGAAAGAGAGGAAGAGAAGCAAGGAGTAGAAAATCTATTTGAAGAAATAATGACAGAAAGCTTCCATGATATTGGCAAGAAAAAAAAAAAAAAACTATGCAAGTCCAAGAAGTACATAGAGTCCCAAACAAGCTGAACCCCAAAAGACTGACACCAAGACTCATCATAATTACATTGGCGAACACTAAGGACAAAGTAAGAATCTTAAGGGCTGCCTGAGAGACAGAAAGTTACCTACAAGGGATCTCCTATTTATATTAACTGATTTCTCACCAGAAACACATCAGGACAGAAGGGAATGGAATGAAATACATCAAGTGATGCAAGGCAAGGGTCTAATCCCAAGAATACTACACCCAGCAAGGCTATCATTCAAAATTGAAGGTGGAATCAGGAGCTTCATAGACAAAAAAGGGCTAGGAGAGTTTATCACTACCAAGCCAACAATGCAAGAAATGCTAAAAGTTCTGCTGTAAGAAGACAGAGAAAGGCAAGAAAAAATACAAACACTAAGGAAAAATATGACAACAAACATGAACTTGTCAATAATAACATCAAACATAAATGGGTTAAATGTACCAATCAAAAGACATAGGGTAGCTGAATGATTAAGAAAACATGACCCATATATTTGCTGTCTATAAGAGACCCACCTCAGAGCAAAGGACTCACATAGACTGAGAGTGAGGGGATGGAAAGTATTTTTCAGGCAAATAGAAATGAGAAAAAAGCTGGGGTGGTGATACAGTGGTACCTCAAGATACGAGTTTAATTCATTCTGTAACTTTGAGGTGTGGGAAACTATGGGAAGCTCAAGTCGCGGTAAATTGGTGGGTCATGTGCAGCGGGCCAATCCTCTCGATTACTCCTATCTCAAATGTTGCTCATATTTCAAAGCAAAAATCGCTCGCTCGACTCATATCTCAAAAATCTCGTATGTTAGGGCACTCGTATCTCGAAATACCACTGTACTTATAACTGATAAAATAGACCTCAATGTAAAGGCCTTAACAAGAAATAAGGAAGGCCACTACATAATACTGAAAGCAGTAATTCAACAAGAAGATATAACTCTGCTAAACATATATACAGAAGCACAGAAATACATAAAAAAAACTCCTGGAAGATATCAAGGGAGAGATGGATAATAATACAATCATAGTAGGGGTCTTTAATATACCACTGACATCACTGAATAAATCCTCTAAACAAAAAATTAGCAAAGAAACTGCAATTCTAAATAACTCACTAGATTAGATGGACCTAATTGACATCTTCAGAGCATATCATCCCAAAGCATACGTTCTTCTCAAGTGGACACAGGACATTTTAAAAAATAGACCATATATTGGGTCACAAGCAAAGTCTCCCCAAATTCAAAAAGATTGAAATCATATCAAGCATTTTCTCACACCACAATGGCATAAGATTAGAAATAAACTACAATAAAAACATTCCAAAAAATTCAAACACTTGGAAGTTGAATAGCATGTTACTAAACAATGACTGGGTTATAAATGAGATCAAAGAAGAAATTAAATATATCCTGGAGACTAATGACAATAAAAACACAACAATGCAAATGCTATGAGTCACAATGAAAGCAGTGCTGAGAGGGAAGTTTATAGCTCTCCAGGCCTACCTCAAAAAATAAGAAAAAAATGGTAATGAATCACCTAACACAACAACTCAAATAATTAGAAAGAGAGGAACAAGAAAATCCCACTGTGAGCAGAAGGAAGGAAATAATAAAGATCAGAGCAGAAATGAATGACATAGAGACAAAAAAAAAGTACAAAAGATCAACAAAACCAAGATCTGGTTCTTCGAAAGAATAAACAAGATTGATGAACCTCTAGCCAGGCTCACCAAGAAGCAAAGAGAGACGACTCAAATAAACAAAATCAGAAATGAAATAACTACAGAAGCCACAGAAATACAAAGGATTGTTAAAAAATATTATGAACAACTCTATTCTAACAAATTACACAACCTGGAGGATATGGACACATTTCTAGAAAAACACAACCTTCCAAAACTCACACAGGGAGATTCTAAAAATCTCAATATGCTGATAACTATGGAAGAAATTGAAGCAGTCATCAAAAAGTTTCCAGCAAACAAAAGCCCAGGGCCAGATGGCTTCAAAGGGAAATTTACCAAATATTAATGGAAGACTCCTTAGACTATTTCAGAAAATTCAAGAGGAAGGAACACTTCCAAACTCCTTTATGAAGCCAGCATCACCCAAATACAAAAACCAGATAAAGATAACACAATGAAAGAGAATTACAGACCAATATCCCTCATGAACACAGATGCCAAAATCCTCAACTAAATTCTAGCAAATCAAATTCAGCAGTACATCAGAAAGATCATACAACCATGACCAAGTAGGATTTATCCTAGGGATACAAGGATGGTACAATGTTCACAAATCAATAAATGTGATACATCACATAAACAAATTGAGAGATAAAAATCACATAGTCATATTAATTGATGCAGAATAAGCATTTGACAAAATCCAACACCCTTTCTTGATAAAACTCTCATGAAGGTGGGAATAGAAGGATCAAACCTCAACATCATAACAGCCATATATGACAAACCCACAGCCAGCATCATACTCAATGGGCAAAAAATAAGACCATTTCCCCTAAAAACAGAACAAGACAGGGATGCCCACTCTCACCACTCATATTCAACATATTGCTGGAAGTACTAGCCATTGCTATCAGACAAGAAAAAGAAAATAGGAAAAGAATAAGTCCTTATTTGCAGATTACATGATACTGTACATAGAAAACCCTAACAACTCCATCAAAAAATTATTAGACATCATAAATGAATTCAGCAACGTAGCAAGATACAAAATTAACATCAAGAAATCTATGGCATATCTATATACCAACAATGAACTTACAGAAAGGGATACTAAAAAAGCAATTCCATTTACCATCGTACCAAAAAAAATTAAGATACTTAGAAATAAACTTTACTAAGGAGTTAAAAGACCTATACACAGAAAATCACATGACACTGAAAAAAAGAGATAGAGGAAGACATAAACAGATGGAAGAACATACAATGTTCATGGATTGGTAGAATCAACATCATCAATATGTCTATTCTACCCTAAGCAATCTATAAATTCAATGCAATCCTCATTAAAATACCAAAGGCATACTTCACAGACCTAGAAAGAACTTCCCCAAAATTAATCTGGAATAAAAAAAGACCCCAAATAGCTGCAGGAATCTTGAGAAAGAAGAACAAAGTAGGTGGGATCTTAATACCAGATTTCAAGCTGTATTACAAAGCCACTATTCTCAAAACTGCCTGGTACTGGCACAAGAACAGACCCATAGATCTATTGAATAGGATAGAGAACCCAGAAATTGACCCAAACCACTATGTCCAATTAATATTTGACAAAGGAGGCACAAACATTCAATGGAGTCAAGACAGTCTCTTCAACAAATGGTGTTGGGAAATTTGGACAGATGCGTACCAAAAAAAAAAAAAAAAAAAAAAAAAAAAAAAAAAAAAAAGAAATTAAACCACCAACTGACACCCTACACAAAAATAAACTTAAAATGGATAAAGGACTTAAACATAAGATGGGAAACTATAAAAATACTAGAGGAATCCACAGGCAGCAAAATCTCTGACATATGCTGAAGGAACTTCTTCACTGATACAGCTCCTAGGGCAATGAAACTAAAGAAAAAATAAACCAATGGGAATACTTCAAAATAAAAAGCATTTGTACAGCAAAGGAAACCATCAACAAAACAAGAAAGCATGGGACAACATATTTGCCAATGATATCAAAGATAATGGTTTAATCTCCAAAATTTACAGAGAACTCATGTACTTTCACAAAAAGATTAATAACCCAATCAAAAAATGGGCAACTGATCTAAATAGGCACGTCTCAAAAGAAGACAGAAGAAAGGCCAAGAGAAATATGAAAACCTGCTTAAAATCCCTAATCATCAGAGTTGCAAATCAAAACAGCAATGCGTTACTATCTCACATCTGTCAGAATGGCTATCATCAACAAATCAACAAACGACAAGTGTTGATGATGATGGGGAGAGAAAAGATCTTTTTGCACTGCTGGTAGGAATGCAGGTTGGTGCAGCCATTGTAGAGTACAGTATAGAGTTTCCTCACAAAACTAAAAATGGAACTCCCATTTGACCTAGTAATCCCACTTCTAGGAATATATCCCAAGAAACTAGAAACACCAGTCAGAAAGGATACATGCACCCCATATGTTCATAGCAGCACAATTCACCATAGCTAAGATTTAGAAAAGCCTAAGTGACCATCAGCAGATGAATGGATTAAAAACCTGTGGTACATCTACACAATGGAATACTACACTGTGGTAAAAAGAAGGAGCTCCTACCATTTTCAACATGGATGAAGATGGAAAGCATTATGCTTAGTGAAATAAGCCAGACAGAGATAAATATCACATGATCTCACTCATCTATGGAATGTAATGACTGACATAGACTGATGAATAAGATCAGATCCGGAGACTGAGAAACGTTGATCTCAACATCAAACCTAGGGGAAGATGGAGTTTGGTGGGAATAAGAGGGAGAGATCAACAGAGGGACTTTCATACATGCGTATGAGCATAATTATTGGGCACAGACAACGGGTGGTGGGGTGGGGCATCAGAGGGAGCAGGGGGTAATGGGAAAATAAGAACACATGTAAACAATAAATATTAAAGAAATTATTATAATAAAATATTAAATCTAATCCATACAGTAGTCACCATAACCTTAAGAGAAATTGTTTCATGTGACAAAGATTTTTAAATAAAATTCTGTAGCATGAAAATCATTTTGGAAGGAAATAAAGAGAAGTTTCCTTCAAATGTCTTAAGGATTGTAATTGAAAGTCAATATATTTGGCCTCTTGAGCTAAAGTAAGTAATCTGTGTTTTTGACTCCCTGTAAGAGTTTATATAAAATTAGAAAAAGAAATTGACAGCCAGTTTGAAATTGAATTGCCATGGCCTAGAGCAAAGAATATCCTTACATGATATTATCATACAATTTCATTTAATTTTTGATATTTCACAACAGCACATTGTACAATTATCCCAAACAAAACTACAAACTAATTCTTTGAATGTTTAGCAGCAACTTAAAAAAGGACATGAAAAGATTTAATCCCTTTTTGAAGGAATCAAGGCACTGGGAAGGCACTTGAGCATTCTATACTGGCCCTTTTACCTTTTTTGCCAAGAGGGAACTTCTTCTCACAAACCATTTGCCTTCAGCTGTAGCCTGAGCTTTCTATTCACGCTGAGGTTGAAGCCTCGAGGTGGCTGGTATAATGGATCTGTCTCTAGCCAAATGGTGTGAGCTGGGCCCTCCCTGGAGAAGGAACCTAAACCCTGCCAACAGGTGAGGGAATCCCAAGGCAGGTACTGGGCTTGGAGGCCATGGGGGCATAGGCTACCAAGGAGACAGAACTGAACCTCACAACACCCTGTTGGCCCTGGAGGATGACTGGTTAGCCAGAGACGGGTAAGATTCCTTAGGAAAAGAACAACCTAAGACAGGCACAGTCGCAGAGGGGACATCAGGGGAGAACTTGGGGGTCAGCATAGGTGGGGCACAGACCCTCACCACACCCCAACCTTGCAGGAGTCTGAAACCTCACCCCTTCTGAGGGAGGTTTCCTGCCCCCATGGCTACTTTGCTTCACATGCTCAGCACAGATCGGGACCAAGGTAACAGACAGAGACTGGTCCCAGCTCAGATCAGGACCCAGGTAACAGACAGAAACTTTGCCGGCAGCAGCGGCTCTATATCTAAATTCAGCCTAGCACTAAGAATGCTCAGTGCCTACTCAAGAATGCAAATAAACCTTTTCACTAATATTTACAGGGCAATCTAAGATTTTTGGTAGAGTATTAAATTTGACAGTAAAAGAGTAATCAAGCTTTCAGATTAATATAAATTGGCAAACTGAAATAACTGAATACCCAAGAAAATTTTAATGTACTGGATCAAAAACTGTTTCTAAAGTATTAACTGAAATTTCTATTGGTATTTCATCTCATGATAAAATTAATTAACATGCAATGAACATAAAGCAGGCATATTTGTGTGCAAAAAAATAAAATTTAAAGTTATCAAGATTGCATTTAAAAATTTTTACAAAAGTCTCCATTAATCAAGAGGGAAGGGATAGTAGGATAATAACATGTAAGGAAAAATATCCAATAAGTAAATTACATCTAGAAAATTTTCACTTTAGAAAATTAATTTTCATTTCTAATACTAACAGCAAGACCCATTAAAAACACACATGGTCTCAAAATAAGCCAAAGGAAAATTGTTTGGGCAAAAATAAAAAGGATCCCAAGTCAATTTTATAGAAAAGATTCCTTTATTAACTTTTGGTGGAGAATATGTTTATATACTTTCAGAAAACAATTCCAAGACCAAGTGGACTCCTGTAACAGAGAGGAATTGACAGGTCTGCTCCAACCACGAAGACAAGTGGAGAAACAGTCCAGAGATGGAAGACCTTGATGACGCTTTTCCATGCTAGCAGTCAGCAGCTGTGTATCACACAGGATGCCTAGGACCAAACCAAAGAGGGTCGGACCTGCATTGCCACCATTTTTCTACTATCCAGATACCATTGGTGACGTGTACACATAAGGAGCTGTTTGACATTGAAACTGGGACTCATTACTATTGGACATTGAAATTGGGACTCAAACATTTTTTGTTCTTATAAGTTTATTTCTAGCCTACAGAGGCAAGATGTTTTCAAAGTAAAGAATCAGAGTGAGGTGGGGGAGCGGGGGCTTGGAAACAGATACAGAGGCAAAGAAGCAATGAACAGACTACAAGAAGGCAGGGGAGGTTGTTGGGGGGGACTGTAAGAGATCAACGGAAGGACTTGTATGCACCTATATGAGCATAATAAATGGATACAAGACACTGGGGGTGGGAGAGGGCAGGTGAGGGAATGTACTGGGGGTTAGGAAAGGTGGGGGGGGTCAATGGGGGAAAAAAGAGACGTATGTACTACTATTTGCAATACTTTAAACAATTAAAAAATAAATAAAAATAAAAGGAAAGCACAGAAAAAAATAAACTATTGGCTAATCTAAGATAATGGATTGTATAACTATGATTTCTTCTAGGAGTTTTATAGTTCTAGCTTTTACATTTAGGTCTTTGATACATGTATTAATTTTCGTATATATTGTGAAGTAGGGATCCAAATTTATTCTTTTGCTTGTGGACATCTAGGTGTTTTAAAAACACTTTTATAAAGACTAACAGAGGCCCATTGCAGGAACATTCCTGCAAGAATAGGTCTTCCTATGGCAGTCTCCGCTGCCCCACCTGTTTCCCTCCCTCCTCCACAGCCCTGCTTGCTTGCTTCTCTGCAGCTTCCCTCCCTTCTGTAGCACTTGGCTTCCTTCTAGACTGTCTTCTGCCCTGCACCAGGATATGCAAATTAACTGCCATCTTGGTTGGGTTAATTTGCATACTCCATGGCTGGTGGGCATGGATGGTGGGCGTGGTTGGTGGGTGTAGGGGAGGTGCAGTCAATTTGCATATCTCTCTTTTATTAGATAGGATTGCTTCCACTATTGAATTTCCTTGATATTAATACTCATCAAAATCACTTGACTATAAATATATGAGTATATTTCTAGACCTACAATTCCATTTTACTGGTCTATATGACTGTCCTTTGGCCAGTACCATATAGTTGCTGTTTCTTTGTGCTATTGCTTTTAAATTTGGGAAGTGGGAGTCTTAGAACTTTATTTTTCTTGTTTAGGTTGTTTTGATTATGCTGAGTTCTTTGAATTTCCATTTGAATGTTTGGATTAGATTGTCAATTTTTGCAAAAGAGGCACCTGGTATTTTGAAAGAAATGATGTGGAATCTAGAGGTTAATTCAAGAGGTTTTTCAGTTCATGAACATTAGAAGTATATTCTGTTATTAAGATATTTTGTATTTTTGAGTGTATAAGTCTTATACTTACTCTGTTAAATTTATCCCAAGTATTTTATTCTTTTTTAATTTTGTTATAAATACAATTTTCTTAATATTACAGCTAAAGCATCAGTAAGAGGGAAATATATAGTTGCAACTACTTATTACCAAAAATATTTTAAATAACTAGCATAATAATCTAAGAAACTGGTAGCTTGTTGCTAGTTTATATAAATTCAATTAATTTTTCTGTATTGGTTTTATATCCTGAAAACTTGCTGAACTATTTATTAGCTCTCATGGATATTTTTGTATTCTTTGAAAATTTGTTTACAAGGTTATGTCATCAGCTAATAGAGATCGACTTATTTCTTCCTTTCCAATATGGATGTCCTTTGTTTCCTATTCTTCACTAATTGTTTAGGATAGAAGCTCCAATATACGTAATGTTAAGTAGAAGTGGCTAAAAAGAAAATCTTTTTCCTGGTCTTAGTGGGAAAGAGTTCAGGATTTTAGCATTAAGTATTATGTTGGCTGTGTGTTTCATTAGATGACTAACTTGTGCACAGGTGGGGTCTTTTAGGGTGGCCTGCAGAGATTGGGCCCCAGCTCGAACCCCCAGCCTTGCAGCCCAAGCTCTTGCCCCCTGCCCTGCAACCCTACCTGGCACCCTGACTTGACATGGCACAGCCCCCTTATCCTACTGTGGTTCTGCTCTTGTCAAGGCCCACCAGGGCCAGCAGCGTCTCTATTGCCTTCTACTGCCAGCGCCAAGACACTGATGCCTATCATGTTCCACGCTGCCCCCTGGTGGTCAGCACACA
This sequence comes from Lasiurus cinereus, assembly GCA_011751065.1. Classification (NCBI taxonomy): domain Eukaryota; kingdom Metazoa; phylum Chordata; class Mammalia; order Chiroptera; family Vespertilionidae; genus Lasiurus; species Lasiurus cinereus. Next base: position 14,806,607 of record JAAGEH010000012.1, on the reverse strand, counting down.
TCATAGCAAGCAATAGAACTTCCAGTCTCCTGGTTGAACGAACGCCCAGTCAAATGACCCCTCGAGGGGACAATTTGCATTTTAGGCTTTAATTATATAGGATGTGTATCTGGTTTGTTGAGTGTTTTAACATGATAATATTTTTATCACAAATGTGGTCAAGTGCTTTTTCTGTGTATATTGAGATAATCCTACATATTTTTTCTTTTTTGCCCTATTGATATATTGGTAAAGTATGACATTGATTACTTTTGGTATGTTGAACCAACTTTGTATTTTAGGGATAAACTTCAGTTCATAATTTTCAATATTCTTTTCCTTTTCATGTTGCTGAATTAAGTGTGTTAATATTTTGTTGAGAATTTGTGCATACATATGCACATTAATCTTTATTATTCTCGTGATGCCTTTGTCTGATTTTGGTATCAGGGCAACATTAACCTCATATAAGAAATTGGGAACTACTACCACCTCTTCTGTTTTTTGGAAGAGTTTATGAAAAACTGGTCTTAATTGTTTTTTAAACATTTGCTAGAATTTACTGTTGAAGTTATTTAGGAATTGTTTTTTTCTTATATGGGAAATGTTTTGATTACTAATTTAATCTCTTTACTTGTATAAATTATGTTTTCTATTTCTTTCTGAGTCAGTTCCAGTTGTGGGAAACTTGTTGTACTTGACAGCCATTTTGTAGTAAGCTCCAGCCACGTTAGCACTAACCTCAGGCTAGGTTTCTATTACCCCAAACCCTATCTCTTTCCCGTAAGCCAGGTGTTTTGCCTTAAGGGCTAGGCCTCATTCCTCCTTCTCCCTATAAATAACCCGAACTCCTCCTGAATAAATGAGACTTGATCAGAACTTTGTCTTGTCTCCATTCCTTGTGTCTCTTGTCTCTTTTATCCCCACTTCCCCTCTAGGGTCCTTGTTGACTTAACCCACGGGTTGGGACAAGAGTCCCCCTTTTCTTTAAATTTTGAAAGGCCGAATATCCTTGAGGGGACTGTGCCATACGGTACCAACCTACCTTACCCGTCATTGGAAAGCAGGGCAGCATAAGGCCCAGTTCCTGGCTTAGGCAGTGGTCGGTATCATGTATAAGTTCCAGTTGCCCTTCTCTGGCTAACCAGCCCAGCGCACCAAGGTGGAAAGTTTGCTATTAGAGTAATTCCTCAATTACTCTATTGAATATCATCGTATTCCTTGAAAATTAGAGTAATTATCTCAATTACTCTATAGAATGTTATAGTATTTCTCTTTTTCAAGGAATTTGCAACTTTCTTTTTCGGCCATCTCAAGTTTATGATAATGAACCTGTATAAATTGCATCTTAATGGCATCCACTTGTTGCTTAATAAAAGCCATCAATTTATTAAAAAGAAAAGGTAGCCAAACAGAGATCCTAGTAAGGAAAGGAGGTAGGGTAATATTCCATTTAGCCCGCTCCACAAGGGGTTGCCAAATAGTTCTCTTCTTCTTTTTATTAGGTCTTCTTGTAGCTTCTTTATCTTATCACGAACAATGCCCGATTTATTTGCATAAAAGCAGCAGCATTCCTGTAGAGCCAAACAGATCCCTCCCTGTTCTGCTGTCAATAAATCTAATCCTCTTCTATTCTGGAGGACTACCTCCACTAAGGAGTCTATCTGATCTTGAATATAATTAATAGTACTGGATAAGACCTGAACATCATCAATCAGCTGATTAGAGAGTTTAGCATATGAATGAGCAGCAACTCCCAATCCTGCCGTTCCTGTTGCCAAAGCTCCTGAAACCCCTAATACTACTAATAGGGGAAATATTCTCAGGGGAGTTTTCATCCCTGGTATTATCTGAGTGATTATCCTCAACTTCTTGAGTTTGACTTATTTGTTTAACTAAGCGTTCTGGTAGCCACCTTGCAGATTTCATTTCCTTAGAGTAAATGCATACTGATCCTTGGCCCCCGAAAAGAACTGGATCTGGGCCATGCCAGGTCTAAATTATAGAATTTTACTTTTGCTTCTAAAGGTGTTCTTTTTTCAGGTATCTTTGATTTTTTCTTTTCAGTTTCTAAAGTCCTCTCTCTTAATGTATTATGTGTGCCCCTGGATGGCTCTCTATTTTCAAGTTTTTTATTTTCAGTTCCTTGGGTCTCCCCTGTTTCTTCCTCAACATCACTATCAAAAGACATGAGGTCCTCACTTTCTTTCTCAATCCTTTTTTTCTTTTTTATCTAATTTATGCTGTTCTTTTAAATCCTCTTCCTCTTTATCTATTTGAAGGATTTTTTTTCTCCCTTTTCAATTACATTAGCAACTATAGGATCAGGATGCCTCTGTGATATGACCTCATTGATTAAATTCCAGTATGAAAAGGCAGTTATAGGAACCTTTTCAGGCCCAAAACTTTCATAAAAATTCCTAAGGGCATCTCCATCCCTTTTCCATCTCTTACTATCAATAGTTCCTTCAATAGGGAACCAAGGACAAATATCTTGGATATAATAAAAAAAAAATCACATAACTGTTTAATTTTAACCTTTATTCCTCATGCCTTTAAAGCTTTTCTAAGTCCATTAACAAACATTTCATGCTGTCTCATTTCTTGACCCATAATCGCTATCTACTCACCCAGGTGTAGAAAATGCAGCAGGTTCCCACATCAACTTATCCTCTGTCTTCTCCTTTTTGTGCCTGCTCTCCAGACAGCGTCCCTCACTGGATCCCCTGTTCTCGAGTCACGTTGGGTGCCACTTGTCCCAAACTGAGGGTTAAGTCAAAAAGGACCCTAGAGGGGAAGTGGGGATGAAAGGGACAAGAGACACAAGGAATGGAGACAAGACAGAGTTCTGATCGAGTCTCATTTATTAAGGAGGAGTTCGGGGTATTTATAGGGAGAAGGAGGAATGAGGAAGTTAGCGAAAATTCCTAGCCCTTAAGGTGAAACACCTGGCTTATGGGAAAGAGATAGGGTTTGGGGTAATAGAAACCTAGCCTGAGGTTAGTGCTAACGTGGCTGGAGCTTACTACAAAATGGCCGTCAAGCACAACAAGTTTCCACACCAGTAGTTTATATCTTTTTAAAAATATGTATATTTCATCTAAGTTATATAATTTATTGGCTTAAAATTATTAGAATAACCCCTTTAATATTTATTTTCTATATAAATTAAAATCTTTTATTTTATTTCTGTGAAGTTAATAGCAATGTCTCCTTTTTCATTTCTGATTTTGAACAGGAGTGGTCTATCTGCATATTACTCTTTTATTAGATAGGATAGAGGCCTGGTATATGTGTGGGGGCTAGCTAGTTTGCACTGAAGGATGTCTTGGATAAGGGTAGGTATTCCCTTGGGGCATGGGCCAGCCTGGGTGAGGGGCCTGTGGTGTTTTGCAGGCTGGCCACTCCCCTGGGCAACACAAGCAGAGGCCTTGGTATCTGGGATTTATTTATCTTCTACAATTGAAACTTTGTAGCCTGGAGCAGAGTCAAGCCTTCTGCACACTCTGTGGTGGCAGCCATTTCTGATGGAATTTATTTATCTTCCATAATTGAAACTTTGTTACTAAGTGTAGGCCTGGGCCGCCAGGGTGTGCAGAAAGATTGGCTTCCTCCATTGCCTGGGGCACCTGTAGATTCCCTCCTGCTCTCTCTGTGGCTGTAGCCATCTTGGTTGAGTTAATTTGTGTAATCACTACTGATTGGCTGGTGGGTGTGGCTTGTGGGGCTGGATTGTGGGTGTAACGGAGGTGCATATTACTCTTTTATTAGATAAGATGGTAGTACATATATGTCCTTTTTATTCCCCATCGATTTTCCCCTGGCCTCCCCTAACCCCTGTTGCATGATCACATCCAACCACTCCAGTGTCTTGTGTTCTCTGATTGTGCTTGTATGCTTCCATACAAGTCCTTTGGTTGATCTCTTTCTCCCCCTCCTCAACACGCCCCAGCCTTTCCATAGTATTTTGTCACTCTGTTCAATGATTTACTGCCTGTGTATCTATCTTTTTGTTCATGAGACTATAATGTTCTTTATTTTCCATAAATAAGTGAGATTATGTGGTTTTTCTATTTCATTGCCTAGTTTATTTCACTTAACATAATGCTCTTCAGATCCATCCATGCTGCTGCAAATGGTAAGAATTCCTTCTTTATTATAGCAGCATAGTATTCCATTGTGTAGATGTACCACAGTTTTCCAATCCACTGATCTGCTGATGAGCATTTAGGCTGTTTCCAAATCTCAGCTATGGTGAATTGTGCTCCTATGAACATAGAAGTGCATATATTTGTGCATAATACATGATTAGGACGTATTTCTAGATTCTTGGGATATATTCCTAGAAGTGGGATTACTGGGTCAAATGGCAGTTCCATTTTTAATTTTTTGAGGAAACACCATACTGTTCTCCACAGTGGCTGCACTAATCTGCATTCCCACCAGCAGTGCACAAGGGTTCCTTTTTCTCTACATTCTCACCAGCACTTGTTGTTTGTTGATTTGTTGATGATAGCATTATGACAGGTGTGAGATGGTACTGCGTTTTCATTTTGATTTGCATCTTTCGGATAATTAGTGATTTTGAGCATGTTTTCATATGTCTATTGGCCTTCTTTTTTACTTCTTTTGAAAAATTTCTATTTAGGTCCATTTTTTTATTGGATCATTTTTATTACTTTTATTACGTTGTATGAGTTCCCTATAAATGTTGGAGATTAAACTTTTATCAGAGTTAACATTTGCAAATCTGTTCTCCAAAATAGTGGGTTTTCTTGTTGTTTTGTTGATGGTTGCTTTTGTTGTACAAAAAGCATTTTATTTTAATGTAGTCCCATTTGTTTATTTTCTCTTTAGCTTCCATTGCCCTAGGAGCAATATCGGTGAAGAAATTGCTTTGGCATATGTCTGAGATTTTACTGCCGGTTGATTTCTCTAGGATTTTTATGGTTTCCCCTCTTATGTTTAAGTCCTTTATCCATTTTGAGTTTATTTTTGTGTACGGTGTCAGTTGGTGGTCTAGTTTCATTTTTTTGCATGTATCTGTCCAATTTTCCCAACACCATTTATTGAAGAGACTGTCTTGACTCCATTGTATGTTCATGCCTCCTTTGTCAAATATTAATTGAGCATAGTGGTTTTGGGTCAATATCTGGGTTCTCTATCCTTTTGCATTTGTCTATATATCTGTTCTTGCATCAGTACCAGGCTGTTCTGAGAACAGTGGCTTTGTAATACAGCTTGAAATATGGTATTGAGATCCCACCTACTTTGTTCTTCTTTCTCAGGATTGCTGTGGCTATTTGGGGTCTTTTTTTATTTCAGATAAATTTTGGCGAGTTCATTGTAGGTCTGTGAAATATGCCATTGGTATTTTAATGGGAAGTGCATTGAATCCATAGATTGCTTGTGTAGTATGGACATTTTAATGATGTTGATTCTACCAATCCATGAACATGGTATGTTCTTCCATCTGTTTATGTCTTCCTTTATCTCATTTTTCAGTGTCTTGTAGTTTTCCATGTACAGGTCTTTTACTTCCTTAGTTAAGTTTATTCCTAGGTATCTTAATTTCTTTAGTGCAATGGTAAATGGGATTGCTTTTTTGTCTCTCTTTCTGTAAGTTCACTATTGGTATATTGAAATGCCATAAATTTGTTGGCATTAATTTTGTATACTGGTACATTGCCAAATTCATTTATTAAGTCTTTTAGTTTTTTAATGGAGTCTTTCGGGTTCTTATATACAGTATCATCATCTGTAAATAAGGACAGCTTTACTTTTTTTGTGGATTTTGGCATCTATGTTTATGAGGTATATTGGCCTGTAATTCTCTTTGATTGTTTTGTCTTTATCTGGTTTGATATTAGTGTGATGCTTGATTCATATAATGAGCTTGGAATTGTTCCTTCCTCTTGAATTTTTTTGAATAGTCTGAGGATGATAGGTTTTTAGTTCTCCCTTGAATGTTTAGTAAAACTTGCCTGTGAAGCCGTCTGGCTGCATGTATTTGTTTGCTGAAGCTTTTTGATGACTGCTTCAGTTTCTTCCATAGTTATAGGCCTATTGAGATGTTTAGATTCTTCCTGATTGAGTTTTAGAAGGTTGTATTTTTCTAAGAATTTGTCCATTTCCTCCAGATTATCCAGTTTGTTGGAATAGAGTTGTTCATAGTATATTTAAACAATCAATTGTTTTTTTGGTGGATTCTACTGTTATTTTTAGTATTTCATTTCTGATTTAGTTTATTTGGGTTCTCTCTCTTTGCTTCTTGGTGAGCCTAGTTGAGGTTCATCACTCTTGATTATCATTTCAAAGAACCAGTTCTTGGTTTTGTTGATCTTCTGTATTGTTTCTTTGGTCTCTATATAGTTAATCTCTACTCTGATCTTTATTATTTCCTTCCTTCTGCTTACACTGGGCTTTTCTTGTTGCTCCCTTTCTGGCTCTTTGAGTTGTAGGGTTAGGTAATTTATTAGCATTGTTTCTTTTTTGTTTGTTTGTTTGTTTGTTCTTTTGTTTTGCAGTAGGCTTGCAGAGCTATGAACTTCTCTCTCAAGACCACTTTCACTGTGCCCCATAGATTTTGGATTGTTGTGTTTTCCTTGCTGTTTGTTGCCATGATGTTTTTTTATTTCTTACTTGATCTCTCTGGTAACCCAGTCATTGTTTGATAGAATGCTATTTAGTTTCCATGTGTTTGATTTTTTGGATTGTTTTTATTGTAGTTTTCCAGTTTTGTGATCTGAGAAAATGCTTGATATGATTTCTATCTTCTTGAATTTGAAAGACTTTGACTATGATGCAATACATCATCTAACTTTGAAAATGATCCATGTGCACTTGAGAAGAATGTGGCTTTTGGGTGAAATGTTCTGAAGATGTCAATGAATTCCATCTGGTCTAGTGAGTCATTTAGGATTGATGTTTCTTTGCTGATTTTTTTTTCAGAGGATTTGTCCAATGGTGATAGTGGGGTATTAAAGTCCCCTACTTTGATTATATTGCTGTCAATTTCTTCCTTGATATCCCACAGGAATTTTATTTTTAATTTTTATTAATTTTTTATACATATCTCCCCATTGCCCCCCCTCCCTTCCAGGCATACCCTGACCCCCCAGTGTCTGTGATCATTGGTTATGCTTATATGCATGCATACAAGTCCTTTGATTGATCACTTATCTACCTCACCTAACTTTTGATCTTTCTGCTATAATTTCACAGTCTGTTTGATGCTTTATGATTTTTGTCCTCCTGAGAATTATCAGTCTACTCTCTTTCTGTGCTCCTGATTCTATTATATTCACCAGTTTCTTCTGTTGATCAAATTTTTAATTCACTTAATTTTTAGATTCACTTGTTGATAGATATGTATTTGTTGTTCATAATTTTTTGTCTTTTACCTTTTTCTTCTTCCTCTTCTAAAAGAGTACCTTTCAGCATTTCATATAATACTGGTTTGGAGTTGATGAACTCCTTTAGCTTTTTCTTATCTGTGAAGCTCTTTATCTGCCCTTCAATTCTGAATGATAGCTTTGCTGAATAGATTATTCTTGGTTGTAGGTTCTTGCTGTTCGTCACGTTGAATATTTCTTGCCAGTCCCGTCTGGCCTGCATTGTTTCTGTTGAGAAATCAGCTGACAGTCGTATGGGTGCTCCCTTGTAGGTAATGAACTGTTTTTCTCTTGCTGCTTTTAATATTCTCTCTTTGTCTTTTGCTCTTGATATTTTAATTATGATGTGTCTTGGTGTGGTCCTCTTTGGATTCCTTTTATTTGGGGTTCTGTGTGCTTCCTGGACTTGTAAGTCTATTTCTTTTACCAGATGTGGGAAGTTTTCAGTCATTATTTCTTTAAATAGATTTTCAGTATCTTGCTCTCTCTCTTCTTCTGGCACCCCCACAATTCTGATGTTGGTACACTTGAAGCTGTCCCAGAGGATCCTTACATTATCATTACATTTTTGGATTCTTTTCTCTTCTTGCTTTTCCAGTTGAGTGTTTTCTGCTTCTTTATATTTCAAATTTTTGACTTGATTCTTGCCTTTCTCTAGTCTGCTGTTAGAACTCTGTATAATAGTTTTTATTTCAGTCAGTGTATGTTTAATTTCTAGTTGATCTTTTTTCATCTTTAGTTGGACCTTTTCCATCTCTAGTTGAATCTTTTGCATCTCTAGTTGGTCCTTTTTCATCTCCTCTTGGGTCTCACTAAATTTATCCATCTTTTCTAGCATATTCTTGAAAAACCTTATAAGCATGGTTTTGAACTCTATATCCGGTCATTTTTTTTCCTCCATTTCTTTTGTTTGTAATCCCTTCCCTTGACTCGGCATTTTCACTATGCCGGGGAAACTTCTTTGTTGGATTCAGCCTGTTGATACCAGACATGCAAAGCCGCAGAAGCCTCTGTTGAGCTTGGGAGGGGTGGAGTCTCAGGGCTTAAGGAACCGCCTTGCCTTCCAGTCGGCCCTGCCCTCCACGGCCCCTGAGTCTCACGTGACTGGGTAATCACTGTAGCGGTCCTTGTGCGCACCTCCAGTGCCTCTAACTGCTGCCTTTCCGGCTACCCTGCACACCAGGACCACACGAGTCTAGGTCTCCAGGGTTTCGTCTGAAACAGGGGTTTAGTGAAGTTAGAAGTGGCACAGTTGGGAGGATCTGTCTCCCGCCCACTCGCGAAAGCCAGCAGCACAATCAGCAGTCTGTCCTGCGCGCAGTGCCGTGCGCGCCACCAGGCCTTTGATCTTTTGCGACTCCCCTAAATTTCTGTGCACTTCTCCCTTTTCACAGTCCAAACTCCCCCCGTATGAGTTTTGGCTGGATCTGGGGTTTAGTGTCGTAGGATAAGGGGTTCAATGCCTTTGAGAGTCTCCGTTTCCCTCCCGCCAGAGAAAGCCAGCCAGGTACTCCGGCACCTGCTCTCTCCTCGCTCGCGTCTCCGTACCTCAGCTTTTTGCAGCTCCTCTGGGTCTCCGTGAGCCCCTCTCTTTCCCTCTAGTTGTAGAACTTCCACTCGGCCAGCTTTCCTGTGGTTCTGGATGATGTCCGTTCTGTCTTTTAGTTGTAGTTTTGAAATTGTTGTGCGAGGCAGCAGTGTAGGTGTTTACCTATGCCGCCATCTTGGATTCCTCCAGTAATTTTTTTTTTAATGCATTTGGATGCTCTTGTTTTGGGTGAGTATATGTTTACCAGAGTTATTTCTTCTTTTTGAATTGTTATCTTTAGTATTTTGAAGAGGCCTTCCTTATCTCTTGTTATGTCTTTCACTTTGAGATCTAATTTGTCAGATATGAGTATTGCAACCCCAACTTTTTTTGCATTTCCATTCGACTGAAAACCTTTTTCCATCCCTTCACCCTCAGTCTGTGTGCGTTGTTTTTATTTTTTGAGGTGGGTTTCCTGTAGACAACAGATATATGGGTCATGTTTTCTTATTCAATGCCTTACCGAATGTCATTTGCTTGGAACATTTAATCCATTTACATTTAAAGTTATTATTGATAGGTTCTTGTTTGTTGCCATTTTTATTTTTTACCCCTGTGTTCCTTCTTTGCTTGCTATTACTTCTTTTTATAACAGACCCTTTAGCATTTCTTGCATTGCTGGTTTGGTGGTATTAAACTCCCTTAGTCCCTTTCTTTTGTCTGTGAAATTCCTGATTTTGGCTTCAATTTTGATTGACAGCCTTGATAGGTACAGTTTTCTTGAATTCAGAACCTTCCTTTGCATGACTTTTTACTTTTATTTATTTTTGTTTGTGCTTCTTTTTTTTAATTAAATCTTTATTATTCAGATTATTACATTTGTTTCTCTTTTTTTCCCTCCATAGCACCCCTCCACCCAGCTCCCACCTTTCCTTCCCTTCCATTGATCTCATCCATAGGTGTATGATTTTTGTCCAGTCTCTCCCTGTACACCCCTCACCCCTTCCTCCTGAGAATTATCAGTCCACTCCCTTTCTGTGCTCCTGATTCTAGTATATTCACCAGTTTATTCTGATGGTCAAATTTTTAATTCACTTAATTTTTAGATTCACTTGTTGATAGATATGTATTTCTTGTTCATAATTTTTTGTCTTTTCCCTTTTTCTTCTTCCTCTTCTAAAAGAATACCTTTCAGCATTTCATATAATACTGGTTTGGAGTTGATGAACTCCTTTAGCTTTTTCTTCTCTATGAAGCTCTTCATTTCCCCTTCAATTCTGAATGATAGCTTTGCTGGATAGATTATTCTTGGTTGTAGGTTCTTGCTATACATCACGTTGAATATTTCTTGCCAGTCCCGTCTGGCCTGCATCGTTTCTGTTGAGAAATCAGCTGACAGTCGTATGGGTGCTCCCTTGTAGGTAATGAACTGTTTAACTGTTTTTCTCTTGCTGCTTTTAATATTCTCTCTTTGTCTTTTGCTCTTGGTATTTTAATTATGATGTGTTGATGTGGTCCTCTTTGGATTCCTTTTATATGGGGTTCTGTGTGCTTCCTGGACTTGTAAGTCTATTTCTTTTACCAGATGTGGGAAGTTTTCAGTCATTATTTCTTTAAATAGGTTTTCAGTATCTTGCACTCTCTCTTTTGGCACTCCCACAATTCTGATGTTGGTACGCTTGAAGCTGTCCCAGAGTCTCCTTACATTATCTTCACGTTTTTGGATTCTTTTCTCTTCTTGCTTTTCCAGTTGAGTGTTTTCTGCTTCTTTATATTTCAAATTTTTGACTTGATTCTTGCCTTTCTCTAGTCTGCTGTTAGGACTCTGTATAATATTTTTTATTTCAGTCAATGTATGTTTAATTTCTAGTGGGTCCTTTTTCATCTTTATTTGGACCTTTTCCATCTCTAGTTGACTCTTTTGCATCTCTAGTTGGTCCTTTTTCATCTCCTCTTGGGTCTCACTAATTTATCCAACTTTTCTAGCATATTCTTGATAAACCTTATAAGCATGGTTTTGAACTCTATATCCAGTCGTTTTTTTTCCTCCATTTCTTTTGTTTTTGATCCCTTCCCTTGTCTCAGTATTTTCACTATGCCGGGGAAACTTCTGTGTTGAATTCAGACTTATGATACCAGACTTGCAAAACCGAAGAAGCCTCTGTTGAGCTTGGGATGGGTGGAGTCTCAGGGCTTAAGGAACCGCCTTGCCTTCCAGTCAGCCCTGCCCTCCACGGCCCCTGAGTCTCACCTAACTGGGTAATCGCTGCAGCCGTCCTTGTGCATGCGCACCTGCAGTGCCTCTAGACCACTGCCTTTCCAGCTCCCCTGCGCACCAGGACCACACAAGTCTAGGTCTCCAGGCTTTCACCAGCAACAGGGTCTTAGTGGACTCAGAAGTGGTACAGTTGCGGGGTCTGTCTCCCGCCCACTATTGAATGCCAGCAGCACAATCAGCAGTCTGTCCTCCGCGCAGTGCCGTGCATGACCAGACCTCTGATCTTTTGCGACTCCCCTAAATTTCCGTGCACCTCTCCCTTTTCACAGTCCAAACTCCCTCCCTATGAGTTTCGGCTGGATCTGGGGTTTAGTGTCATAAGAGAAGGGGTTCAATGCCATTGGGAGTCTCTGTTTCCCTCCCGCCAGAGAAAGCCAGCCAGGTACTCCGGCACCTGCTCTCTCAGCATGCGCGTCTCCATACCTCAGCTTTTTCCAGCTCCTCTGGGTTTCTGTGAGCCCCTCTCTTTCCTTCTAGCTGTAGAACTTCTACTCAGCCAGCTTTCCTGTGGTTCTGGATGATGTCTGTTCTGTCTTTTAGTTGTAGTTTTGAAATTGTTGTGCGAGGCAGCAGTGTAGGTGTTTACCTATGCCGCCATCTTGGATTCTCTGCATGACTTTTTATATTTCATTTCATTCCCTTTTGTCCAGATGCATTTTTATTGAGAAATCAGTCACTAGGCTGATGTGGGTTCCTTTGTAGGTAAATTTCCATCTCTCTTTGGCTGCTTTTAATATTCTCACTTTGTCATTGGTGTTTGCCAATTTAATTATAATATGCCTTGGCCTCAATTTTTTGGGTTTCATTTTGTTTGGGACTCTGTGAGCTTCTTAGATTTCTTAGAAGGGTAGTTTTCTAGGTTTTCTATTCCTTACCTAGTTTCCTCTCCTGCTGCCACCCCTATTATGCAGATGTTATTTCATTTCATGTTGACCCAAAATTCCTTTAGACTCCCCTGTTTTTTAGCTTTTTTATAGGATGCTGCTCTGCTTGGGTATTTTTTTCTATCTTGTCTTCTAGTTCACTGATGCACCCTCTGCTTCTTCTAGTCTACTGGTGATGCTTTCTATTGAGTTCTTTATAGCAGTGATGTCACTTTTCATTCCTTCTTGGTTTTTCTTCATTTCCTCTTGGTTCTTACACATATTGATGAATTTGTCTTCCATTCTTTTCATCCACCTTATCCATTTCTCTAAATTCTTTCTCTGCCAGAATGCTTGCCTCCATTTCATTTCCTTTTTTTCTGATGATGTCTGCTTTTCTTTCATATGCAGGCTGTTTTCTTGTCTCCCGTGATCTCTCTTCTCTGGGTGTCTGGATATGTAATTCTCTCTCTCCTGCATTGATTTAAAGGCACAAAATATAACACAACTAGGCACAACAGACAAGGCCCTGACTAAAAATATATTCATGATATCAATAAGCCCAAATAAAGGTGACCAGCAGAAAAAGGCAAATTAGAGGGTAAGAAAGGAAGAAAATAAGAGTGCAGAAATGAAATTGCGAAAAGTAAAAAAAAGTAAGAGAGAAAATAAAGAGAATAAGAAAGAAGAGGGGGAAAAAACTATTTATATGGGGAGAAAACTCCAATTGAACAGCCTCTAATCCCAACAAATGCCAGTAACCAATACCTAGAGATGAATGCAAACTACAAACAACAAGTAATATCAAGGGAGGCATGGGAAGAAACAAGCAAAAAACAAATAAAAACACAAAAAGGAAAAGTGAAACAATCTCACATACAAGCATAACAAAACTGATATAATCAACATTCAAGCAAACAACAACAAAAGGACAGAGTGAAAAAATCTGGATAGTGAAGAAAGAGAAGAGAGAGTTGTGTATGGATTTAGAGCAGGGGATTGGAAATTAGATATATAAGTATCGTGAAATATTAACGGGATAAAAAGAAGAAATAAGGAAAATCTAAAGCAGGAATAGGGTAACAGAAATAGGACAAGAAAAAGAGAAAAGTGAGGAAGAGAGTGTTGATATAAAGGTAAAGTTGAGATAGAATAAAATGATACTAAAGGAAAGATGAAGAGAATGGAGAACACTAATCCCAAAGTAATATAAAGAAAATAAAATCACACTTCTTTCTTAAAAAATTTAAACTGAAACCGGTTTTTCTCAGTGGATAGAACATTGGCCTGTGGACTGAAAGATCCCAGGTTCGATTTCAGTCAAGGGTATGTACTTTGGTTGCAGGCACATCTCCAGTGGAGGATGTGCAAGAGGCAGCTGATCAATGTCTCTTTCTCCTCAGTGTTTCTAACTTTCTATCTCTCTCCCTTCCTCCATGTAAAAAAATCAATAAAATATATTTTTAAAAAGTTAAAATAGTAGTAGTAATAATACTGATTAAAAATAAAAATATAATAATTAAAAAGGTAAAATCAACTGAGGAAAAAAGAAAAGAATTAGTATCTTAAGTAAAAGATTAAAAAAAAAAAGTACAGTAGTGAAAGTCATTTACTCCTCTACTGTTCTGTTTGGCATATCTGTTTCCCAGTCAGGACAGTACTGAAGTTCCCTGCATTTCACTGATCCTCAGTATTATAGGCCACAGTCCTGATTTTCAAGAAGGCAGTAAGTCTTTATGTTTTATACTCCTTTATTTGTGTTTACCCAAGTGTCAATTTGTGATTCAGCCCCTCGATGGCATTGTTTCTGGATTGACCCCCAGGTCTATAAGTCCTCTCTAGCTACTGTTTAGATTTTGTTTTCCTCATGGCACTTAATACTGGTTTGAGGGAAAGGGCCGACTCAGAGCTGGTTCTCCGATCACCACTCCTTGCTCTGATCCCCATGTTCCACAAAAACAACAGACAAGGCCCCATGTTTCCCCTGCTGTCTCTCAGTTGGGTGATCCTATGCACTGAGCTCAGCAATCAAAAGCAAAGATACAAAACAAACAAACAAACAACAACAAATGAGAGAAAAAAAAAGAACCACGACAAATGCATGAAACCTGGTGTTGCATGCAAGTCTGTGCAGTCTCCTTTTCCCTTGGGTCCAATCAGCCAGCACACCTCCAAAATCTTCTGTGCCCAGTTCAGCTATGAGTTGCTTTTTAGATTTCCCTTCTGTTAGCAACTCTGCAAACCCCTTTCCACATTCACGTATCACTCTAGCCCTAAGGGCTGTGGATTTTTCTGGTCACAGACTTCCCCAGGTCCTCCAACTCCCGCACTGCATGTTTCTCTCTCCTGCCCAGACCACAAAGGCACAATATGATTTTTCTTGGGGGTGGGGGTAGGGGGTGCAGAGCTCCTCTGAATCCGAGTGCTAGTGCTACTCGGGAACCAATATTCTCTGGGTGCAGTAGTTGTACATTTTTAGGCTTCCAATAACATCCACTTTCCCCTTAAAGATGGTGTAGTCTCTTTGTCCAAGCTGGTCATCCCACGCAGTCTCCTGGACTCATTAACAAACTGTTCCTCAACTCTCTAACAAATACTCCCCGTGCAACCACACATTCTCCCTTTGTTTTCTCACTCACACAGTATATTGCAATCTGCCTTCCAGTTGGCAGCCATCTTCCCTTCCCAAGAATGTTTTTTTTTTCTACAGTTAACATCTTAATTTGTAACAATTTTGTTCAAATTAATACTGACTTAATTTCAATAGTATATAAAAATTTTGCCCCTATACAGCTCCATTTTGCCTCCCTTGTGTTACTATTTTTAAAAACAGTATATTTATAAATTGTATGCTTTTCAACAGAGCTTTATAATTATTACATTTTTATACAGATGGCCAAGAAACATATGAAAAACTGTTCAGTCACTTATCATTAGAGAGATTAAAATTAAAATGACAATGGGGTATCACCTCACACCTGTCAGAGTGGCTACCATCACCAAATTAACAAATGACAAGTGCTGATGAGGATACGGATAAAAGAAGCCTTGTACACTGTTGGTGTTAATGCAAACTGGTACAGCCACTATGGAAAACAGTATGGAGTGTCCTCAAATATTTAAAGATGGAACTGTCATTTGACCCAGTGATGAATTCCAGAATGTAGTGGGATAGTGGATGGGAATAGATTAAAAAAGAACTTATATGCATATATGTATAACCCATGAACACAGATAATAGTGTAGTGAAGGCCTGGGGAGGAGTGGAGGGAGTCAATGGGGGCAAAAAGGGGACATCTGTAATACTTTTAACATATATATACACATATAACATACACACACACACACACACACACACACACACACACACACACTTCATAAACTTTAAAATATAATTTAGGAGGAAAAAGAGAGTTATAAACAAAAATACATTTATAATTTCTTTTATTTGTAGCTACCTTTCCCAATGATCTTTATTTTCTTCATGTGACTTTGATTTATTGTCCAGCATCCTTTTATTTTAGCTTGAAGGAACTTCTTTAGTATTTCCTCATAAGGTGGTCTGCTAGTGACAAGTCATTCTAATTGCTTTTTAATACTAATTTCTTATTCATTTTTTGAAGGGTAGTTTTACTGAATATAGAATTCTTGGTTAATAATCTTTTTTTCACTAATACTTTGAATATGTAATTTCACTGCTTCAGGTCTCTCTAGTTTCTGATGAGAAGACAGGTACTACTGTAATGAGATTAGAGCATTCTTCACTAAAGGATCCATTGTAACTGATTAGTTGCTTATCTCTTGCTGCTTTCAAGATTATCTGTTTGTGGTTCAACCATTTTCTTATGCTGTAACTGTGTGTGGTTCTCTTTGCCTTTATCATACTTGAAATTGTTGAGGTTCCTGCATATACAGACATACGTTTTTATCAAATTTTAAAGTTTTTAGTCATTATTACTCAAATATTCTTTCTGTTATTTCCTTCTTTTCTCTGTTTCTGGAACTACATTTATGTGTATATTTGTATGTTTGATGGTTTCTGAGTCTCTGTTTATTGTTCTTAATTCTTTTCTATTTCTGTTAAAAAACTGGATAATATCAATTGACATATTTTAAAGTTCACTGTTATTTATTCTGCCTATTCAAATCTACTATTAATCTTCCCTGGTGAATTTTTTATTTTATTATTGTATTTTTCAATTCCAGATTTATTAATTTAGTTTATTTTTATAATTGTTACCTCTTTATTGATATTTCCTATTTGTTATATCTTTCTTATGCTTACCTTTAATTTTTTTAGATACAACTTTATTTTATTTTTGTCCATATTTAAAATATTTGATTTAAAGACTATCTCTAGTATGTCTAATGTCTAGGTTGCCTCAGGGACAATTTCTCTTTGTTAAGCTTTTGCCTCTCTTTATGGGCTACACTTTCTTTCATCTTTACATGTCTTATAATCTTAGATTGAAACTGGATATTTAAAGTAATATGATTTGGCTATTCTGTAAAATCAGATTCTTCCCCCTCTGAGTGTTTGGTCATGGTTGTGGTATAGTAACTTTTCTAGATAATTCCTCAAAGTCTGTAATTTTTGTTACATGTAGCCACTTAAGACTCTGCCCAGGTCAGTTAGATTTTTATTAATGTTTAAAAATTAATTAATTTTAATTTATTTTAGAGATGGAGGAAAGTAGGGAGGGAGGGAGAGAGACATTATTTTATTGCTCAATTTAATTATGCAGTCATTGATTGATTCCTGTATCTGGTTCAGGAATTGAACCAGAAAACTTAGTGTATAAGAACAACATTATTACCAACAGAGCTATCCCACCAGGGCTAAGAAAGATTTTTTTTAGATGCCTGAGACCAGTGAGTCTCACATACTTTGCTAAGAGACTCTGTGTTTATGTTACAGTATACCTTCAACACATAGTCAAGAACTTGACAAACTTTATGTTAGCCTTTATTAGCATTCACATGAGATATATTTATACTATAAATTAGTTTTTATCTGAAATTCACATTTAACTGGACATATTGTATTTATTGGACATCTTGGCAGTCCTACTGATTGACTTGTTTCAAACCACACAGCAAGTTCATGGAAGAACTTGGGCTAAAATTAAAGCTTTCATACTCTTGTTCAGTGGTTTTATTCTCTAAGGCAGTGGTTCTCAACCTTCTTAATGCTGCAATCCTTTAATACAGTTCCTCATGTTGTGGTGATCTCCAACCATAAAATTATTTTTGTTGATACTTCATAACTAATTTTGCTTCTGTTAATGAATTATAATGTAAATAGCTGTGTTTTCTTATGGTCTTAGGCTCTAGCAGCGGTTCTCAACCTGTGAGTCACAACTATGGCTAGTATTACTGTAATTTAAAGATGGTAATGATGGCTGGCCTTCATTTGTTGCTTTATTGCATACTAGGCACTGTTCCATGAGTATGCTATATTGCATTATTTAAGTCTCACAAAAGCCCTGTAATGTAGGGGCTATGACTATTTCATGTTTCAGATGAGGAAACTGGGGTGCAGGAGGTTAATCAACTTGTCTAAGTCTTCCAGCAAATAAGTGGCAGAGCTAAGAAAAGAAAGGTCCTCTGGAAAAGGAAAATTATATTGTCCTATTTCAGAAATGATCCCCGTTTATTGGAAATGAGTTAAAGTTAACTTTTCCTTTAATTAGAATCTGTGGCTTGAATGAGGCTTGAATGAAGTTCACTCATAAGATATAAAACTTTTAAGCGATAGATAAATATCTTTATTGTAAAAGAAGTTGATATAATACAGCTCCTCCTAGGCAAGCAAAGACATAAAGCAGATCTTTGATGGGTGAAGGTGTTTCTTTTTAGGCAAAAGTTAGGGTAGAACCATAGCTTTAAGACCTGGAACTGCAAATAGCAACAGGTTCTGCAAATGGTAACTACATTTGCAACTTGAAGACAGAGCCATGCCTTATTATTCCTCTTACCTCTACAGAATGTAGCACAGTACCTTTCACTTCAAAGGAGTTCAGTAAAGATAAAAGGAAATAATAGAGAGTGCTTAAAGGTATTCAGAAGGGTCAAGACAATCAACAACTCTTTGAGTCAGAGCCACATATCCATCGTACATTTCACAATGCTGCCACCAAATGCCTTCTTTTCCCATATGAAAGATAGTGTTGGTGTGAGAATAGCTACAGATTCCCTTTTTGCCATTGAAACCTGGTATTCTTGTGGATTAAGACCCCGACTAACTTCCAGATTCTTTGCCTGAAAAGTTTCCTCAGAAGGTTAAGAAAATTGAGGTTTCTAGAAAATTAAAATGAGGGGGCACAAGCTGCTCAAAGATATCATATTAGAATTGATATGTTGATCTTCATTTCTGGGAGACAGCATACAGAGAAGGAACATTGGATTGGAACACTGTGGACTATGATTTAATTTCAGTGACTAGTCTGAGCCTATATGGCTGTGCAATTTCTCATTCATGTGGTTTACCTGTTATTCAGTCTTTGTTTTCTAAATCTCTTTGGCCTTAAAGCGATGAGTTATTTGGATATGATGCCTACTAAATAGATCCTTAGTTTCTCTTCCTCCATTAGACTTGTGTAGACACTGCCTCTTGGGCTTTTGTCAGTCACTTCAGTTATTATAGATTTACTAGAGGCCTGGTGCACGAAATCCATGCGTGGAGGTGAGGTGTGTCTCTCAGCCCAGCCTGCACCCTCTCCAATCTGAGACCCCTCAAGGGATGTCCGACTGCCCGTTTTGGCCCAATCCCAACAGGCAGTCAGATATCCCTCTCACAATCCAGAATTGCTGGCTCCCAACTCCTCTCCTGCCTGCCTTCCTAATTTCTCCTAACTGCTTCTGCCTGCCAGCCTGATCACCCCCTAACTACTGTATTGCCAGCCTGATTGATGCCTAACTGCCCTCCCCTGAAAGCTTGGTACCCCCACAACTGCTCTCCCCTCAGGCTAGTACCTCCCAACTACCCTCCGCTGCTGGCCATTTGTGGTGGCCACCTTGTATCCACATGGGGGCAGCCATCTTGTGTGTTTGAGTGATGGTCAATCTGCATATTACTCTTTTATTAAATAAGCTAGAGGCCTGGTGCATGGGTGAGTGCCCGTTGGCTTGTCCTGAAGGGTGTCCGGATCAGGGTGGGGGTTCTCTTGGAGTGTGAGTTGGCCTGGGCTAGGGGCCTGTGTGGTTTGCAGGCTGGCCACGCATCCCAGCAATCCAAGTGGAGACCCTGGAATTTGAGATTTATTTATCTTCTACAATTGAAACTCTGTAGCCTGGAGTAGAGTCAAGCCATTTCTGTTGGGATTTATTTATCTTCTATAATTGAAACTTTGTAGCCTTGAGTTGAGGCCTGGTCCTGCAATATGTGTGGAAAGCTTGGCTTCCTCCATTGCCAGAGAAACCCAGGCCTCCCCACTGCTCGTTCCTGTTCACAGCCATCTTGGTTAGGGTTAATTTGAATACTTGCTCCTGATTGGCTGTTGGGTGTGGCCAGTGGGCATGGCTTGTGGGTATAGCAGGGTGATGGCTAATTTGCATATCACTCTTTTATTAGACAGGATGATTGCCAAATCTCAAGAACTATAAATTGGTATCTTAAATGGCAACTGAATTCCCCATAGTTTAGCTCTATGATTACAACAAATGTAAATAATAATTATTTACTGAATGACTGCTCTGTTCCATGTACTCTACTACACATTAACCTACATTAACTCATTGATCTGATAGGTACTATTATCTCCCTGGAGGAATAAGCTGAGACTTGGAGAGGTTACAAATGTGCACTAAAGGATTGAAGTAAGAGTTTACTATTTCAGACTAATGGAAGTGAAGCGACCTGAATTAATGAAACACCTGCTTTACTGAACTAGATTTAAAGTTAAAATGTTTACCACCATGTTAGAAACTGAGTAACTTAAACTCTGTATTGAAAGAGAGCAGTTACCTCCTAGGGGATCTTGGAAAACCTACAGATAAGCACTATTTATAATTAACATGCCACTCCTTGAGCATTATTTATAATTAACATGTCAATTTTTTATAGTCAAAAATACTTCTAAATTATTTTAAAAGGATTTTAAGAAACAGTTAAGCTATTTAAATTAGAATTCTTTTCTTCCTTGATTTGCTTAGCAAACTTTAGGTGAGTTCTGTAACTGACTTTGAATTAATGGGAGTGTGAACTAATGCAGTTTAATATCCAAGATCTGTAGCTTTGCTTGTTTGACTTTCTTTAAAATACATGGCTTGTTGACTGGGTCTGGCTGTTTCGATATCTTTGAGATTCACTCTTTGTAATGATGATGCATTCAAAACCTCTAAGCAATTAGATTTAGTTCTAAGAATTCAGAGTCCTCCTTTGAAGTGATCCTTTAAAATATCAGCCTTAATATTCAACTTGTATGCCTCACTCAGTTTTCATGAGATTAGCAGCTACTTACGAGTTCTTTGACTAGAACTTGAAAAGCAAAAGGTTGCAGTGGTCTGAGAGAACACCTTTGTGGCATGTCCTCTGCCTGCTTTCTTCAAATGACTCAGATATGGTACTACAGCTGTTTCAGCATTTTGGGTTTTGTTTGCCAGCTCTATTGGAAACTAAAGCTTATATAAGTAATATAAAACCTCAGCACTTACAACATAAAGGCACTACAAGAACTCCCAGACATTAAACTTTCGTAGGATTTTATTTGGAGGAATTTTATTTTAAAATATAATATCCTTTTTCCTTTCTTTAACAAATAGAATCAGGAGAAGTTGGGTGGAACTCTACTGCTTATAAAATGTGTCGCCCTCTTCATATAAGCAAGCCTGTCACCCTTGATTGAAAAGTAATAATTCATAAAGCTTAATGTTAATATCATCCCTCTGCCTGGAGTAATAAATATTCTTGAGGTCTTTTCAATAAAATGTTTAAAATTGAATCTTAAACTCAAAAGATTTGTGGGTTTAAATGTTAGTTTCCTGCTGAGTAACTGTGCAAATCATTTTAAAGTAGTTAGTTGTGTGTTAGGAATGGCAGTTTTATTAAATGTCCTAATGGAGTGCAATGAAAAAACTCTTTTGGTGTCTTTATGCAGCCTTTCCATCTACAAAAATAATAGTTTTGTATATAAATGTTAATGTTTGCTTTCATTCTACTTATTTGGTTATTCTCTCAGTTCAGGTTTTCTACAAAGGTTTTCAGTAAGATGAGATTTGTTTTTATTCATAGCAGAGCATGTGTGAACTAATTGACATTGCTCATAGGTTATTGATTTGCGCTTCATCATATAATTTAGTAGAATAAAAAGTTTTATGCTATCAATGTGATCTAAAATATTGCCACTGCATATTGTGTGCTCATGGTGATGTGCCTTCCAACACTGTAATGTTCAGTGAAGCCTGAGGAGCTGGGTCTTGCTGGAAGGAAGAGAACTATCCAGATGTGGGAAGGTTCCTTTCACCCTATAAAAGACCAGCAAATTCATTTAAAAAGGTATCTTTCAATTATAAAAACTGGCAGGGGTCAAAAGACATTTGGCAATTGAATTTGCAAAAACATTTACACTGGAGGCTTAAAGAGAACCTTCCTTTTGGCTGGTTTCATGATAAAAAGCAAAACAAAACAAAACAAAAAAATAAACATTTTGTAGTTTTACCTCAAATTCCTCTTTCTTTTTCCACAAAAACAAAAGGTGATTTTTCAAGGTCCCTGTATCAGCATTATTTGCTATTCTAATATGTGTTCAACCAAGTAACTGACCAAATTTCTCAGAATTAAAATTGAAAATTATTTGTGATTTCCATCCCTCATTCTCAGTTTGTCTCCTATTCAATGGCAACTTGTCTCTTCTTCTAGTTTCTTTATTTTTCCCCCTATGGGCAAAACACTGCTGCTATTTAAAAAACAAACAAACACGAAATTTCAGTCTTGACTAAATTTGGGAATTATTTTACAGATGAAAAAAGTCTTTGTTTCTCTTTGGGAAATTGGCAAAGTGAAAATTGCCAGCTTAGCTCTTCTCACATTGGCACTTATATAATAAACTGGAGGAATTGGATTTTTAAAAAATTTTAGGGGGAAAATTGTTATTATATCTAAGTGTGGTTTATATTTATCTTTACACCAAATGTCCTGTATGGAGATCTTTGTAACCAGACCTGGAGCTTCCCTTATTTTCTGGGCAAGACATGTAGTTGGGTGAGAATAGAGACATCTTCCTCATTGGTAATAGTATTCCTCTAATCAAGACATGTCTAAAGAACAAAATAAACTGGTGAGCAAAATAAATCTACAGACAGAAGCATGAAACAGAGAAATCTCAGAGGGAAGGTGGGGGTTGAGGTGGGGAGAGGTCAACAGAGGAACTTATATGCATATATGCATAGCCTATGAACACAGACAATAGTGTGGTGAAAGCCTGAGAGGTGTGGGTGCTGGGTGGAGGGGCAATGGGGATCAAGGGGGGATATCTGTAATACTTTCAACAATAAGGATAAATTAAAAAAAAATACAACAGGGAAAAAAGGACACTGTCTATTCTTGAGTAGAAGGTTGGGGATACTGGAGAGTAAGAAAGCCTCAGGCTTCCAACTGGCTGGCCAGTTAACTGCGTCCATGAATTTCTGACAGGACAAAGCCCTTACATCAGCAAACTTTGGGTAACCTGTGCCTTACAATGTTTGTCTGTGACATAAAATAATTCTGGATAATTTTATCCACACCATCCAATGCACTAGTGGTTCAAGTTTCACTCTATAATTGGTGTGTACATATGTGTGTTTTTTTCCTTCAGTGTTTATCCTTAACAGAATAAAATAGTTGCTCTAAACTTCTATGCATAAACATAGGTATAACAAAGAGTGAAAAGATAAACAGCAATGCACTTGGATTTTAAATCCCAAATATAACTTTCTTTTTTCTACACATAACTATTTTGTAATATTGTTTCTAACACCCAAATTAGAAAGAAAATTTAGCTGTCTGCTGCAGCTTTGGTGAAGCTTTGGCCCCACCTGTAAGACATGGAGAGATTGTCTTGCATTCTGCACTTGAATGTGCCTTTGAGGAGCGTTACTCCATCCTGTTATAAAGAGAGAATGGCTAGTTGGTGGAACTGACATGGAAAAATCTTGGCTATTGCTCATGAGGAAATCAGGCTGTCCTGATTTACCAGTCCATTCCCCACCCATCTTTCCACTTCTAGTCTGCCTTCCCATGGTGAGTAATGATTTTCCAAAAATGTATAGGTCCTAATGCTAAGAACCTATGAATATGTTACCATACATGGCAAAGAGAACTTTGAAGATATGATTAAGTTAGGATGTTGAGATGGGAATATTATTCTAGCTTCCCTAGGTGGTCCAACATAATCACAAGGGTCTTTATAATAGGAATTCAGGAAGGTGAGAGGGGAAGAATATGATATGACTACAGAGGCTGAAGGGATGGGGCCATAAGCCAAGGCAATTTCTGGGAGCTGGAAAAGACAATGAACATTTTTTCCCATAGAGCCTTCAGAAGGAAGCATCCCTGTTGACACTTTGATTTTAATGCCTCAAGCTCCTTTGGACTTCTGGCCTCCATAATTGTAAAAGAATACATTTGTGTTGTTTTAGCCACTAAGTTTGTGATAATTTGTTATGGTAGTAATAGAATATTAATACACCTTCCCATCTTCCCCTCACTTTCAGTTCAGAATCTCAGACTTTGCTTCCAACTTCATTTTTTCTTCTTGGCCTATTTATTTATTTATACTTTTAATTTTTTAAAATTTATCTTTTGTTGAAAGTATTACATATGTCTCCCTTTTCCCTCACTGACTCTCTTCACTCCATTGTCAACCCTTCCCCAGGCCTTCACTGCATTATTATCTGTGTCCATGAGTTATGCATATATGCATATAAGTTCTTTGACTAATCTTTTCTAACCCATCCACCCTTTCTACACTCTGAACTTCATCAGAATGTTGCATGCTTCCATGTCTCTGAATCTATTTCGTTCTCCAATTTATTTTGTTCATTAGATTCCACATGTTCATTAGATTCATGTGATACTTATCTTTCTCTTACTGGCTTATTCTTCTTAGCATAATACTCTTCAGGTCTCTCCATGCTGTGTCTCAAAGAGTACGAGATCCTCTCTTTTACAGCTGCATAGTATTTCATTGTGTAAGCATACCACAGCTTTTTTATTTGCTCACTTATTGATGGGTACTTGGGCTGTTTCCAAATGTTAGCTATTGTAAATTTCTGGGGTAATTGTTCCAGCATTACAAAGGGTTCAGCAATAAGAAGAAAGGCTGTGACTCACTCCTTGTTGAGTTCCCAAGTTTCACCAACCTTTTGATGAAACTCTTGTACTTATGACATGCTGGAATTGGCTTCCGGCAGTAAATAGTGCTGCTATAAACACAGCGGTGCATTTTCTTTCTATTGGTATTTCAGGATTCTTAGGATATATTCCTAGAAATGGGATCACTGGGTCAAATGGCAGTTTCATTTTTAATTTTTGAGGAAACTCCATACTATTTTTCACACTGGCTGCATCAGTCTGTATCTCCACCCCATGGCAAAGGATACAAAGGAAAAAATAAACAAATGGGACTAAGTCAAAATAAAAAGGTTCTTCACAGCAGAAGAAACCACCAACAAAATGAAAAGGAATCCCATGATATGAGAGAAAATATTTGCCTATGATACATATGATAATGGGTTAATTCCAAAATGTATAAGGAACTCATACAACTTAACAAAAGAAAGGCAAACAATCCAATCAAAAAATGGGCAAAGGACATGAATAGACACTTCTCCAAAGCTGACATACATATGGCCAGAGACAAATGAAAAAATGTTCAAATTCACTAGTCATTAGAGAGATGCAAGTTAAAATGACAATGAAGTATCACCTCACAATTGCCAGAATGGCTATTATCAATAAATCGACAAATGACAAGTGCTGAGGAGGATATAAAGAAAAGGAAACTCTAGCACCGCTGGTGGGTATACTTCCAAATCACTTTTGCCTTTGCTTGAGATATTCATTTCTATTTTTAGTCTTGGCCAAGGATCAGCCTACTCTTCCTCTAAGTCAGTGGTTCTCAACCTTTCTAATGCCGCAACCCTTTAATACAGTTCATCATGTGGTGACCCTCAAACATAAACTTATTTTTGTTGTTACTTCATAACTGTAATTTTGCTACTGTTAATGAATCATAATGTAAATATCTGTGTTTTCCGATGGTCTTAGGTGACCCTGCTAGCGGTTCTCAACCTGTGACCCACAGGTTGAGAACTGCTGTTGTAGAGTCTTGTATTCTCACCCCATGGCAAGGGAAACAAAGGAAAAAATAAACAAATGGGATTAAGTAAAAATAAAAAGCTTTTTCACAGCAGAAGAAGGTCTGAAACACTTCATAACTGTAATTTCGCTACTTTTAATGAATCGTAATGTAAATATCTGTGTTTTCTGATGGTCTTAAGTGACCCTGTTAGCGGTTCTCAATCTGTGGGCCTATATTCCCACCTGTATTTGCCTAAGACCATTGGAAAATACAGATATTTACATTATAATTCATTAACAGTGCAAAATTACAGTTATGAAGTAGCAACAAAAATAATTTTATGGTTGGGGTCACCACAACATGAGGAACTGTATTAAAGGGTTGCAGCATTAGAAAGGTTGAGAACCACTGGTCTAAGTAATCTTCTTCCTTGCTTAGACTTTTACATAGCCAAGGAAGTCATGTTTGCCCTACCACAAGGACCAGTGGTTACAGAGCCAGAGTAACAATTCCAAAAATGTGTTTCAGGACATACAGGTCTTTGAATATGTAAACAAAGTATATAGAGAGGAAATGTCTTACAGACTCCTATATTAGCATGTCAATGATCACAAGAAATTCAACAATTTTGTTTAATGCAATATTTACCAAATTTATTTGACCACTGAACTTATTTTTCTCCAGACAACAGATATGAACATGTCCCAGAAATGGTGGTTTAGGGAGTTGGTTTGGGAAAAAATTGATCTTGGGTGCTGGAAGCTAATTCCAGCATGTCATAAATGCAAGAAGTTTCATCAAAAGGTTGATGAACCTTCAGCCCTGCTGAAACCTTCTGAAATAGTGGAAGCATTTCCCCAAACCTGGAAATCTACACGTTATTACCTGCTGATGGCTAAACAGCAGAACAGCCAAAGTCAGTTCCCCCAACCTGACAATGCCTACTATATACCAAAACTTACCTTTGATATGTGTATCTGCTTTGCTTTAGGGAAATATGCATCCATAAAAAGCCCTAGGTCCGGAGATTCAGAAGAACTTGGTTACTATAGCTAAGTCTTCTCTAGCTTCCCATGCATTCCAAATTTATATTTCTAGTCTCTTTATTAATTTACTCATATCCCCTTCTCCAGATTCCTGAACGCTTCTAGATGTTGAGAAATATCCCAGCACTTGGGTATACACCCAATCATCTTAGAGATGCTGATATCCTTCTGTGTCCTGCTGCAAATAGCAAATGTCCATTTGGCCTCTGAATATAAAAGAAAAGCCAACTTCCATCAACCAGAGACTGAGCTTTGCAGACTTCCCCTGTAATAGATGAGAGATGCAATAAAATCAATAGATTGCACAGGCTCCATGTGTCTATGGAAGTTTCCCACTTGTATTATTGGAAATTGTGCTTTAAACTCATATGGATATATATGACTCATATTTCATAGATATTCAGTGACTGGGACACTTAAATCTACAGATCTAGTGGATTTTCCAGGCAATGATTTGCCTGATCATGAACTATGCAAACTCTTTTAAGATGTGTCGCTAAATTCTGATAAGATACGTTTATTAGAACTTCTTGGTTGGCCCAACTTCCCTGGTTCCTGAATTCAGGATGGGTACTCATTGACTTACCTGAAGATCACCCACTCTAGACCAGTTTGCACTGACTGGCACACAGGTCAGCTCTACAGTAGTAAAATTAGCTAGCTTTGAGACAACATTTGTTCTGTATTTGGCATTGCCCTTAATACTTTGCACATGTTAACTCCTTTAAATCTCACAACAGTTTTATGCAAAATCCCAAGGCATGGGAGTTAAAAATAACCCACCCGAAGTTATGTGGCAGCACTGACTTTGAATCCAGGCAGGCTGGGCCCAGGGTCCCTATTCTCATACCACTATATTATACATAATTGGAAAAAGGGTGAAATTTGAATCCCATAGAACTGGATTAAATCAAACCTCCTTGCTGTGACCTTGGGCAGGTCTCATAATTTCTCTCAACTTCTGTTTCATCATTGGAAAAATCACGATATGGCGATATGGATATCTGGTATCAGAATCAAGTTATATGCTTGTCAGTCTACTAACACACTTGTCTCTCCCACCCAACTGCCCCTCTCACCAATTTGTTTTAGGAAAATCATGACTTTCAGTGGGTGTCTGATTCCTTTGATGACAGAGACTTTATTCTGCCCCAGTAAACCATGCTGAGTTTAGTTATTCTTGAACTATTTTCTTCTTAGAAAGCTTTTTTTTTTATAACTAAAGTAATGCACATTCATTTTAGAAAATAAAGTTAAGCAAAAGCAAGAACAAATTTAAAATCACAAATAATTCTAGAAGATAATCACTATTAAACTTTTGGTATTAATATTGTTTCTAATGCTTTTCACTTTATATTCTCTAAACAATACTTTCACATTGTATACTTTTACTCTGCATGTTCTTCCTTCAAATGATAACATTCTAAAATACAGTTTTGTAAAAACTGCTCCTTTTCACTTGCTATATCTTAGACAGTTCTCATGTACTTAGTATTCTACAACTATTTAAAAAAATGACTCTATGATGGGGTCTTAACCAATTCTGTATTATAAAATAGGTTGTTTCTACTTCCTCCTCATTGTTAAGTAATGAACATTTTGAAATATTTTTTGAGTCATAATTAATGATCATTCTTGACGTCAACATTTTAGATCCCTAGAAAGCAATTGTACCGAATTGAAGAGAAAAAATAAAATCTAAATCAATTGCTTCCTTTCTGGGTAGATTTATATCAGCAGCCTAGCAGGTAGACTCTATTAGTATGCTTGGTTCTTACCTGACAGGTGGCAGGCATGGAGGATCATGTGGTCTAGCTTTTATTAGTTGGGTATGAATCATGTCCAAGAAGGCTTCCCAATATTCTAGAAACAGCAGGACACTTTGGGAGAGGTGCCAAGCTCAGCTTTTCAGAGTACTCCCCCTTACCAGGGCTTTGTTCTTTCTTTGGGAAATGAATGAAGTTGCTGATCACAAGTCATGAGGTTTTAGCTCATCTGCTGGAAAATAATCATCTGAAGTTGATAGTAATTTTTTTCTCTAGAGACTTAAATTCTGAGAATTTTTATTCTTAATTAAAATCTGTGAATTCACTTTGTGACAATGGAATATCATGCAACTATTTATAATGTTAGTTGCATGTTTTGAAATGGAAAGATGTATGTAAGAGTCTAGTACATTCATATTAAGCAAATATATACACTTATGTAGATATAATTACACACGCACAGAAAATTTAATGTATACATGCAAACTGTTAATGGTTGGCACCACTAAAGGGAGGTTTAACAAAATACTTTTATTTTATACTTTTTAACCTATAGTGTTATTTGAATTTTCACAGGAAGTAGGAATTATCTTTTTTTTGGAAATTAATATAATAAAGGTAATTTTGATTTTCAGAAAGACAAATAATTTTTTAAAATACAGCCTGTATTATTGCTTACAGTGATAAAAGGGTAATGTAGTTTGAATTTAGAATCCAGCTTTTTTAATTTGGGGACTTTAATATACATTTTAAGTGTTTATAATAGGCCCTCTTAAAATGTGTTGTAATTAGAAAATAGATTCTGTATGGATATGGTGTTATTTTTCCTCAAGACTTTAAATGTGTACCTTATAGATACAAAAGTATTTTGCCAGTGCACTTATTTATTCATTTTTTCTTTCAACAGACATATTTTGAATGATTCTTTTTTTGCACTAGGCCACACAGTGCATAGATTTGTAAGCCACAGACAAGGTCCTACACAGAATGTAATCCATCAATTCCAAATGCAAAATTGAATTTTCACAAGATAATGAATGTTTGACTAGATAGCATTTCAATAGAATTGCTAATTTAGAAGAAAAATAACTTTGTAAATGTCAAAGTACTGATGAAAAGAGATTAGAAAGAATCAAATATTTAAGATTTCTTGCAAAAGTCAGATCAAGTGCAAGATTCTCAAAATCTTTATAATTACAATATTATGCTCATTCTCTAACTTCTAGTCTTGAAGAAGGGGTTCTTTCATCATTGGAGAATTCTGACTTTGCCTGGAGTAGAGGATGGCCTGCTCTTCTTTCTTGTCACCTTCTGTCTTCATTGTTTATTACTAGCACTAAGATATTAGCATGTTGGCT
This sequence comes from Lasiurus cinereus, assembly GCA_011751065.1. Classification (NCBI taxonomy): domain Eukaryota; kingdom Metazoa; phylum Chordata; class Mammalia; order Chiroptera; family Vespertilionidae; genus Lasiurus; species Lasiurus cinereus. The sequence continues at coordinate 14,777,112 of JAAGEH010000012.1, read as the reverse complement.
GTTGAGGGACTTCTAGTACCCAAACCAGGGAAGTTCCAGGATAAGATGAATACAAGTTGATTTATTCACACCACTGAGTAAAATGGTCACCCTGAGTAGAAGGGAGGCTGTGGAAGTCTGAAAAGTGAAGAATAATGGTCTAAAATGGGGTTCCAGACCTTCCTATCTATATCTATATATACAAAAGCCCAGCAACCATAACAGCAGAATGACTGGTGGCTCTGACATGCAATGCAACAGCCAACCAGCCTGATCTGGTTGGCCCCCAACAACCCAACTGGGGTTGGAGCCATCCACCAACCACCCACAGTCCATCCCCCAACCCAGCCTGGACCCAGATTGGTCCCCAACACCCTGATTGGGGGCTAGGCTGGCCAGACACCACCCACGTATGAATTCATGTACCAGGCCTCTAGTATTTACTATAATTCAGAGAAAGATGTTATTACTAACTAGAGGCCCGTTACACAAAGATTCATGCAATAGGTGTTCCTTCCTCTGGCTGCCGGCACTGGTTTCCTCTGGCACCCAGGGCCCAAGCGGCAGCGGAGTCATGCCTGCAGCCTTCAGGCTTGGCTCTGGCCATGGAAGGAGCCTTCAGTCCTCAGTCTTCACTCCATGCCTGCATATACAAATTAATGTGCCATCTTTGCATACTCACTCCTAATTGGCTGGTGGGAGTAGCAGAGGTATGGTCTATTTACATGTTTGTCTATTATTAGGTAAGGTTTCCTTTATGATAGTAACCTAGAATGTTTTTCCTCTTTAATAGTTTCCCAATTTTCCATGTTTCCATTCTTACATTCATGTCCAGCCTAGAGAAGCATCAAGTATATACTAAACAATAGTGAGTGAGAAGTCCAAGTCAGAAATCCAGTCAGCTGTTGATTAATGGAAGCCATGTATTCCTGGCTGGAGAGTTGCCCGCAGTGGCTCCATTAGGTAGCCACTGCCTGCCCACAGTAGCCAGCTTCTCTGTGACAGCACACCCTCAAGAGTTTCCTGAGCCGGTTTGGCTCAGTGGATAGAGCGTTGGCCTGCAGACTGAAAGGTCCCAGGTTTGATTCTGGTTGGGGGCATGTACCTTGCTTGCGGGCACATCTCCAGTGTGGAGCGTGCAAGAGGCAGCTGATCGATGTCTCTCTCTCATCAAAGTTTCTGACTTTCTATCCCTCTCCCTTCCTCTCTGTAGAAAATCAATAAAATATTAAAAAAAAAAGAGTTTCCTAAACAAGAGTTTTCCATAACAACACCACAAAGTTCATCTTTCATTGTCTCTTTGTGATGGTCCATGGAGTGTCCAACTGTAGACTTGGGTAGCAAGACTCTATTCACTTTTTTTTTATTTTTGAAAGCAGAAAGTACATCTATTTATTGACTGCTAAAACACAGGTATGGGCCAGAGAGAAAAACTTTGATTATATGGGTTCTCAATGCTTTGTTTATCTAACCAACCCCTTGGGCAATGGCTTTGGCAAATCTCAGTACTTGCCTTTGAAGGAATCCACCTGAAGTCTTTTGTTGTTGTTGTTGTTTTGAAAAATGAATATCATGTGTAAAAAGTGAAACAAAACATGATAAACAAAATATTTTCAGTGACCAAAGCTTTGTGTCTGCAACCCCACTACCCATCTCTGCCCTCTTACCACTGTGGCTCTGGGAGAGGGTTGAAAATAAGTGGGTCGTACTTTTAATACCCTGAAACTGAATGCCAGCCTCTCCTAGCCAGGCCTGATCCAGCAGAACCCACAACCAGTTATGAAGTTTTTTATCTGGATCTGGATTTCTGTAAGGAGGAGTTGTTCTTGCCTTGGTGGTGTGAATCAACCTGGCTTCAGCTGTGGTTAAAAAGGGATTGACACAGTTAAGTTCCATTTTGTCAGAGAGAACCAGAAAAAGAAAAGAATTAGAGATTATTTAACAGAAATGCATTATATTTTTTCTTTATTGATTAAGGTATTACATATGTGTCCTTATCCCCCAATGTCCTCCCCTATCCCACTCATGCCCTCACCCTCCTGGTGTCTGTGTCCATTGATTAGGCTTATAAGAAATGTATTCTATTTGAATCATAAAAAGCTTCTGGAATGAGACTTCAGTCCTGGCTCTGTCAGTATCTATAATGTATGTTGGATCAACCCATCAGTTAGCTCTCTGGGCTTCTGTTATTCTACCTGGTAATTGAGGAGGGTAGACTGTGTGATCTTCTGCACAAATAAATTAATTTGGAATATTGTACTCATTGATTCATGCAATAGTGAATCTTTATTGTCATCTTCCAAGTATAAATTCAATTTAAACATTTTTTTAATTACTCCAACATCAATCAGTGTTTCTCTCCAAGAACGGAGAGATAGATAAACAAATATACTGCCTGAAGCCTTAATAAAGAAACTGGTGTAGAAAACAGACAAATTTGTTATTTATGATACTATTCTTTATAGTTATTATTAAATCTTACCAGTATTTTTAGATACATTTTAAATGTAATTTCCTCCATATTTCTCCATCTTCTTTTATTCTGCCTTTGAACTTTTTATGTATCTTCCACGGTCTTTATAATATTCTCCTTGCATTATTAATTATTTTTATTTCTATGTAATCTGCTCTTTCCTCAAGCCATTAAACTTGAAGACATGTACCAAATTGGGTCACATTTGTTTTCTGTCTCCAATGGTATGAAACACAGTGACTGACTCAGTTGGTGCTCAATACATATTTGCTTAATTCCATTAACTGGTAAAATCCTAATTAATGGTGTTTTATAGTTTGTGTCCAGTTATCCTCTGTCAATGCTATTCCCTTAGTGTACAAATAACAAAAGTCCCAGACTCCTTTAAGGCTGGGTGTTCAATTAAAAGCCAGAAAAGAAGCCTTTGAAAGGAATGGAGGATTGTTTTTTTTCTTGAAGACACAAATTCACACTATCAACCTTAGGATTTTAAGAAGAGTTTGGGGCCTTGGCCAGTTTTTATCAGTAGTTAGAGCATCAGTCTGCACATCAAAGGGTCTCAGGTTCAATTTCTGGTTAATGGCAAGTACCTGGATTGCATATTCAACCACTGGTCCCAGTTCAACCAATCCATGTGTCTCTCCCTCTTTCTCTTTCTCTCTCTTGAGGATGCCTCCCTTCCACTCAGTCTAAAAATCAGTGAATAAAATATCCTTGGTGAGGATTAACAACAACAACAAAAAAGATCTTTGGCTAATATTAAGTATTCTGCATTATAGAACAGATGTTATGACACACCTTCCCCTTCCTCTTTCACAAGAACTCCAGGCATATGCCTGCAAGTGGAGGTTTCAGTTTCCCTTAAAACATATCTAAGTCTGCGTGGAGGTGAGAATTTGCTAAGGGCCATAGGATATGTTTTGAATTCCATAGCCAAAAGCTCAAGGGGAGGCATTCTTACTACCTCCTAATGCAGCTCAGGAAACAGATATGATCTGGGCTTATTATATTGCAATTAGATTCAATAACTTGATACAGATATTTTTAATGGGCTCACTTTAAGAAGTGGCAGCTATACTCTGTTGAGTGTTCATATGTTTATGAATGTCTGCACAGTAATATTACCTAACTTTTATGGCGTGCTTCCAATAGCCGGGTTCTCATCACATATGTTATTCCAATGAATTTTCACAATAATAGTGTTGGATTGGAAATTGGCATGAAGAGGAGGAGGTAGTTGGCACCTTACTCATTACTAGAGGGCAGCTGAAATAGAATTAATTAGTGTAATCAGACTTACCTTAAACAAAATATGTGCAGACAACATTTGCTCCAAGATTATTGCCCAGATGACCCAGAATATTCTCATTTAATTTACAGAAGAGTTTTAGAGAAGTAATCCCCATTCAACTCCCACCCCCAGAAAAGTTAATCCTGGCAGGAAACTGAAGACACAGAGAAATATGCTCTTCCATGGTTTAGTAGCTCCAAGCTTAAAAATCTATATTACTGGTGGTGAGAAATAAACGGGAGCAAGATTGTCTTTAATAAAAACATAAAAGCTACAGAAGCTCCTAGTTGTGTTCATCATAAAGGCCTCTGGATCTTTGCTTCTCTCCTGTCAGCATCTTCAGTTGGGAATTACCTGGACTCAGAAGCAGGTTTTCAGCAAAGCTTATAAAGATCAAAAGGACAGGAGATGCGTCATCCCTCCCCAAGTGATACTTTGGATTTGCACTGAAATCAGACTTTCAACCTAAAGTGCCACTGAAGTTGGTTTACTCTGGTAAAAATAAGACTTCTGGTAGAGAAACCAAGATGGTGGCATAGGTGAATACCTAAGCTGCTGGCTCACACAACAATTTCAAAACTACAACTAAAAGACAGAATGGACACTATCCAGAACTACAGGAAAGCTGGCTGAGTGAAAATTCTACAACTAGAAGTAAAGAGAGGGACTCACAAAGATTCAGAGGAGCTGTGAAAAGCTGAGGTATGGAGACATACTTGTGGAGAGGACCAGTGGAGGAGGGTCTGGCTGGCTTCCTCTAGCAGGAGGGAAATGGAAACTCCTGACTGCACTGAACCCCAGCTCCAGGCGAGACTCATAGGAGGAGTCTGGACTGTTGTGAAAAGGAAGGAGCACACGAAACTTAGGGGAGCAGTGAAAGACAGAAGTTTGGGGACTCACAAAAGTGCATGCAAAAGTGCACACACAGAAAGCTGACAGCTGATTGTGCCTGGCTTCCTCTAGTGGGAAGAAAACAGACCCTCACAACAGCACTGAAATCCAGGTCCAACTGCACTGAACCCCAGTTTAGGGTGAGACCCTGGGGACCCAGACTCATGCGTTCCTAGAATACACGAAAACTCATGGGAACCAAAAGGCAGAGTTCCAGAAGCTCGTGAGCATGCACAAAAGGCAGAAGTCTGGAGGCAAGCACACATGCGCAGACACAGCTGATCCTCACAACTAATTGGCTTGGAGGTCAATCCCCCCCAACCCCCGATACCAACAACAATCAAGAATTAACTACAACAAGACTGTACACACATTTCACAAAGAGGTGCACCAAGAATGTCCACCTCAGGTACCTGGGGAGGCAGAGCTACTGAGCAACATAGGACAGCTAGCACACAAAGCTACTCTACCAACTCAGGGAAGCAGCAAAATATGCAGAGACAAAAGAACAGATCACAAACAAAAGAAATGGAGGAAAACAAATGACTGGATATAGAGTTCAAAACCATGGTTATAAGGTTCTTCAAGAATTTCCTAGAAAAAAATGGATAAATTTAGTGAGACCCAAGAAGAGATGAAAAAGAACCAACTAGAAATTGAACACACACTGACTGAAATGAAAAATATTATACAGAAACCTAACAGTAGACTACAGGATAGCAAGAATCAAGTCAAAGATTTGAAATACAAAGAAGCAGAAAACACTCCATTGAAAGGGCAAAAAGAAAAAAGAATAAAAAAAGGTGAAGATAGTGTAAGGAGCCTCTGGGGACAACTTCAAGTGTGCCAACATCAGAATTATGGGGGTGCCAGAAGAAGAAAGAGAGCAAGATACTGAAAACCTATTTGAAGAAATAATGACTGAAAACTTCCCTCACCTGGTGAAAGAAATAGATTTACAAGTCCAGGAAATGCACAGAACCCCAAACAAAGGGAATTCAAAGAGGACCACACCAAGACACATTATAATTAAAATACCAAGAGCAAAAGTCAAAGAGAGAATATTAAAAGAAGCAAGAGAAAAACAGTTAATTACCTACAGGGATGCACCCATTTGACTGTCAGCCGATTTCTCAACAGAAACTATTCAGGCCAGATGGGAGTGGCAAGAAATATTGAACATGATGATTAGCAAGAACCTACAATCAAGATTACTCTACCCAGCAAAGCTATCATTCAGAATTGATGGGCAGATAAAGAGCTTCACAGATAAGAAAAAGCTAAAGGAGTTCATCACCACCAAACCAGTATTATATGAAATGCCTTTCTTAAAGGTATTCTTTAAGAAAAGGAAGAAGAAAATGGTAAAGATAAAAATTATGAACAACAAATACATATCTATCAACAAGTGAATTGAAAATCTGATGAACAGAATAAACTGGTGCATATAATAGAATTAGGAGCATAGAAAGGGAGTGGACGGATAATTCTCAGGGAGAGACAGGGGAGAGGGGGTGCAGGGAGAGACTAGACAAAAATCATATACCTATGGATGAGGACAATGGGGAGAAGGTAAGGGCAGAGGGTGGGGTGGGAACCAGGTGGAGGGGAGATATGGGGGAAAAAAGAGGAACAATTGTAATAATCTGAACTATAAAGATTTATTAAAATTTAAAAAAATACTTCCTGTTTATCAGAAAACAGACTTAAAGAGGCTTACACAAGAGTATCAAGAGCTTTCTTGCACACCAATAACATTTAATTATTTAAGTGCAAATGAATCAGTAACATCTGAATTAGAAAAAAAAATACAATTGACTTTTGAAACTAAAGGGTGAAAGTACTTGGATGATTAAAAACAAATTAGGTTTTGTGGTAACACTATGTGTTTGAAAAACTATTTATATATTCAATGAGCTTAAAAAGTCTCTAGAGTAGGCCTCATTCCCAGGATAAAATACACAATACATATTTTAAATTATGGTCATATTCGGTTCTGTTTCAATAGGATCTCAAATTTGGCAATCAAAAGTTGAAAAGGCCTGACTATTTTTTTATTGGACATTTTTAAAACCATTAACACTCTTTTAAAAATTATTCAAGGGGGAGCGAAAAATGGCGGCAGAGTAGACAGATGCGTCTGGAGTTTTGTCGATGGGCAGAGGGAGAGAGAGTGGCTGAGAGTCACACTAGGAGTGTTTGTTGGCAAGTCAAGAGTCAGTTATCCTCCAGGAGAAGGTGGGGAACTGCTGGACAGGGCTCTCCCAGCCAGGCAGCCCCACTGCCATGGGGTTTTTGTCCACCGGAGCCACCAGCGCAAATGCGGAGACCACGCCATCTTGCAGAGGGAGGTGGATGTTTGCAGCAGTCTGAAACAGGCGGCTGGGGCACCCATCGAGCAGCTGGGGACCCAGGGACCCAGAACTCCGCTCTCCAATCAGCGCAGACATGCGGCGGAATCAGAGATCTACAGAGCACACGGAAAGGTCAGATTTCACCTGAGATAAGAGGGAGGTGGATGTCTGTGGAGGTCTGAAAGCTGTGGCTGACAGAGGCACCCACCGAGGAGCTGGGGACCCAAAGCACGGCTTTCCAGGCTGCGCGGACTCACAGGCGGAGGATTCGGAGATCCATTCGGTGCACGCGCGGAAGGGTCAGATTTCGCCTGGGACAGGTGCCTTGTGTGCTGTACCTGGTCGTGTTGTAGTTTGTGCCTTTCGATCAACGTAGGAGAGAGAACTACATAACCAGACACCCAGAGAAGAAAGACCATGGGCAGAAAAAGAAACAGCCCACATAAGACAGAAAGGCAGGTTTCACCAGAAAAGGAAGAAACGAAATAGAAGCAGAAATAAGCCTGCCAGAGAAAGAGTTCGGAGAAATGATCATAAGGTGGATGAAAAGAATGGAAGTCAAAATCGACAATCTGAGTAAGAGCCAAGAGGAAATGAAGAAGACCCAAGAGGAAATGAAGAAGACCCAAGAGGAGATGAAGAAGCAACAAGAAGAAATGCAGAAGAACCTAGAGGAGGTACAGAATAAACAAAAAGAAATGAAAAATGATATCACTGCTATAAAGAACTCAATAGAAAGCATCAAAAGTAGGCTAACAGAAGCAGAGGACCGCATCAGTGAACTAGAAGACACGGTAGGAAATAATACCCAAGTACAGCAGCTTCTAGAAAAAAAAGTTAAAAAACAAGAGGAGAGCCTAAGGGAACTTTGGGATAACATGAAACAAAACAAAATCCGCATAATTGGGGTTCCAGAAACAGTGGAGACTGAACAAGGATTAGAGAACGTATTTGAAGAAATGACAGAAAATTTCCCCAATATAGGAAAGAAAAAAAAACACACAAATCCAAGAAGCTCACAGAGTCCCAAGCAAAATGAACCCCAACAAACCGACACCAAGGCACATTATAATTAAATTGGCAAACACTGACAACAAAGTAAGAATCTTAAAAGCAGCCAGAGAGAAACAGAAAGTTACCTACAAAGGAACCCCCATAAGACTAACTACTGACTTCTCAACAGAAACTCATCAGGCCAGAAGGGAATGAAATGAAATATACAAAGTCATGCAAAGGAAGGGTCTGAATCCAAGAATACCGTACCCTGCAAGACTCTCAATCAAAATTGAAGGTGAAATCAAAGCTTCACAGAGAAAAAAGGACTAAGGGAATATATTACCACCAAACCAGCAATGCAAGAAATGTTAAAGGGTCTGCTGTAATAAAAAGAAAGAGGAAGCGAAGATGGAACTCGGGGGTAAGGACTACAAATGGCAACAGATAAGTACATATCAATAATAACTTTAAATGTAAACGGATTAAAGGCTCCAATCAAAAGACATAGGGTAACCGATTGGATAAGAAAACATGATCCATATATCTGCTGTCTGCAGGAAACCCACCTCAGGAAAAGAGATGCACACAGATTGAGGGTGAAGGGATGGAACATGGTATTTCAGACAAATGGAAATGAAAAAAAATCTGGGGTTGCAATACTTATATCTGACAAATTAGATGTCAAAGTGAAGGACATAATAAGAGATAAAGAAGGCCACTTCATAATACTAAAGGGAACAATCCAACAAGAAGAAATAACTCTAGTAAACATATATGCACCCAATATAGGAACACCTAAATACATAAAAAAAGTCTTGGAGGATATTAAGGGAGAGATTGACAACAATAAAATCATAGGAGGAGACTTTAATACCCCACTGTCACCATTGGACAAATCCTCTAAACAAAAAATCAGAAAAAAAACATCAATCCTAAATGACTCACTAGACCAGATGGAATTAATTGACATCTTCAGAACATTTCACCACAAAGCCCCAGAATATACATTCTTATCCAGTGCACATGGGTCATTTTCAAAGATAGATCATATGTTGGGTCATAAGCAAAGTCTCTTTAAATTCAAGAAGATAGAAATCATATCAAGCATTTTCTCAGACCACAGTGGCATAAAACTGGAAATCAACTATAATAAAAACAATAGAAAGAAATCAAACACATGGAGACTAACCAGCATGCTATTAAACAACGACTGGGTAACCAGAGAGATCAAAGAAGAAATAAAAAACATCATGGCAACAAATGACAATGACAACACAATAATACAAAATTTATGGGACACAGTGAAAGCATGTTGAGAGGGAAGTTCATAGCCCTACAAGCCTACTGCAAAAAACAGGAAACAATGGTAATAAATTACCTAAACCTACAACTCAAAGAGCTAGAACGGGATCAACAAGCAAAGCCCAGTGTACTCAGAAGGAAGGAAATAGTGAAGATCAGAGTGGGGATAAACAACATGGAGACCAAAGAAATAATTCAAAAGATCAACAAAACCAAGAGCTGGTTCTTTGAAAAGATAAACAAGATTGATTGGCCTCTAGCCAGGCTCACCAGGAAGAAAAGAGAGAAGACCCCAATAAACAAAATCAGAAATGAAAGAGGAGAAATAACAACAGACCCTGTGGAAATACAAAGGATTGTTAAAAAATACTATGAACAACTCTATTCCAACAAATTGGACAGCCTGCAAGAAATGGACATTTTCCTAGAAAAATATAATCTTCCAGAACTCAATGAGGAGGAAACCAAACATCTCAATAGTCCAATAACTATGGAAGAAATTGAAGCAGTAATCAAAAAGCTTCCAGCAAATAAAAGACCAGGACCAGATGACTACACAGGAGAGTTTTACCAAACATTCAAGGAAGAATTAAAACCTATCCTCCTCAGACTATTCAAAAACATTCAAGAAGAAGCAACACTTCCAAACACCTTCTATGAAGCCAGCATCACCCTAATACCAAAACCAGATAAAGACAACACAATGAAAGAGAATTATAGGCCAATGTCTGTCATGAACATAGATACCAAAATCCTCAACAAAATTCTAGCCAATTGGATCCAGCAGTACATCAGAAAGATCATACAACATGACCAAGCAGGATTCATCCCAGGAATGCAGGGATGGTACAATATCCGCAAATCAATAAATGTGATACATCACGTAAACAAATTGAGAGATGAAACTCACATAGTCATATCAATTGATGCAGAAAAAGTATTTGACAAAATCAAACACTCTTTCTTGATAAAAACTCTCAGCAAAGTGGGAATAGAAGGATCATACCTCAACATCATAAAAGCCATATATGATAAACCCACAGCTAACATCATACTCAATGGGCAAAAACTAAAACCATTTCCCCTAAGAACAGGAACAAGACAGGGATACCCACTCTCACCTCTCCTGTTCGACATACTACTGGAAGTATTAGCCATTGCAATTAGACAAGAAGAAGAAATAAAAGGCATCCAAATTGGAAAGAAGAAGTAAAGCTGTCCTTATTTGCAGATGACATGATATTGCACATAAAAAACCCAAAGGACTCTATTCCAAAACTAATTGACTTAATAAATGAATTCGGCAATGTAGCAGGATACAAAATTAATGCTAAGAAGTCTGTGGCATTTCTGTACAATAATAGTGAAATTACAGAAAGATAAACTAAAAAAGCAATCCCATTTACCATCACACCAAAAAAATTAAGATACCTAGGAATAAACCCAACTAAAGAGGTAAAAGATCTATATGCAGAAAACTACAGGACACTGAAAAAAGAGATAGAGGAAGATGTTAACAGATGGAAGAGCATACCATGCTCATGGATTGGGAGAATCAACATCATTAAAATGTCCATACTACCCAAAGCAACCTACAGATTCAACACACTACCCATTAAAATACCAATGACATATTTCACAGACCTAGAAAGAATTCTTCATAGATTCATCTGGAACAAAAAAAAGACCACAAATAGCTACAGCAATTCTGAGAAAGAAGAATAAAGTAGGTGGGATCTCAATCCCAGATTTCAAGCTATACTACAAAGCAACTGTTCTCAAAACAGCCTGGTACTGGCACAAGAACAGACATATAGACCAATGGAATAGAAAAGAGAACCCAGATATTCACCCAAACCACTATGCTCAACTAGTATTTGACAAAGGAGTCATGAACATTCAATGGAGCCAAGACAGCCTCTTCAATAAATGGTGTTGGGAAAATTGGATAGATACATGAAAAAAAAAAAATGAAACTGGACCACCAGCTTATACCAAGTACAAAAATAAACTCAAAATGGATACAGGACTTAAACATTAGAAGGGAACCCATAAAAATACTAGAGGAATCCACAGGCAGCACAATCTCAGATATATGCCGAAAGAACTTCTTCACTGATACTGCTCCAAAGGCAATGGAAGCTAAAGAAAAAATAAACAAATGGGACTACATCAAAATAAAAAGCTTTTGCACAGCAAAAGAAACCATCAACAAAACAACAAGAAAGATCACTGTATGGGAGAACATATTTGCAAATGTTATCACTGATACAGGTTTAATCTCCAAAGTCTACAGCCAACTTATACAACTTAATAAAAGGAAGATGAACGAACCAATAAAAAAATGGGCAACGGATCTAAATAGAACCTTTTCGAAATACGACAGATGGAAGGCCAAGAGACACATGAAAACATGTTCAAAGTCATTAATCATCCGAGGGATGCAAATCAAAATGACAATGCGATACCATCTTACACCTGTCAGAATGACAATCATCAACAAATCAACAAAGGACAAGTGTTGGCGAGGATGAGGAGAAAAAGGAACCCTTGTGCCCTGTTGGTGGGAATGCAGACTGGTGCAGCCACTGTGGAGAACAGTATGGAGTTTCCTCAAAAAACTAAAAATGGATCTCCCATTTGACCCTGGAATCCCACTCTTAGGAATTTATCCTAAGAAAACATAAACACCAATCAGAAAGGATTTATGCACCCCTATGTTCATAGTAGCACAATTTACAATAGCTACAATTTGGAAACAGCCTCGGTGCCCGTCAGCAGATGAGTGGATCAGAAAACTGTGGTACATCTACACAATGGAATTCTATGCTGCCATTAAAAAGAAGGAACTCTTACCATTTGCAGCAACCTGGTTGGAACTGGAGATCCTTATGCTTAGTGAAATAAGCCAGTCAATGAAGGAGAAGCATCACATAATCTCACTCATTTGTGGATAATAAAGAACATTATAAACTGATGAACAAAAGGATAGATACAGAGACAGTAAAGCTTCAAACAGACTGTGAAATTACAGCAGGAAGATTAAATTTAGGTGAGGTAGATAAGAGATCAATCAAAGGACTTGTATGCATGCATATAAGCATAACCAATGAACATAGACACTGGGGGGCTGGGGTATGCCTGGGAGGGAGGGGGGTTAATGGGGAGATATGTATAAAAATTAATAAAAATTTAAAAAAATTATTCAAATAAATTATTTTCTGAACTGAACTTTTCATGGTGTCAAAGTAGAATAACTTGCAAACAATTTAATACCAGTTTTAATCTATTTTGTACATAAGAGAAATTATTTAAAGGAAGTCTAAGAGTACTTAGATTCTCAGGGAGTGCAACACATTTTTCTGTAAATTGAGTCTACTTAATTTGTAGATCTTTGATTTATTTATTTATATTTACAAGAGGTTCACACCAACCTGGGTTAATTAATACTTTTAGTTGATTTATGATGTTGCATTTTCTTAGAAGGCTCTCATTCAACCAATGTACATTTTCTGGTTGACAGTTTTAAATTCAGGCACCAGAAGGAGTTGGGTTTCTGATTGAGCACTGGTGAAGTTTATGTAGAAATCAAAACCAGGAGTTGGCCTTTAAAAGACAATCACTGATCAATGAAAATCTATTGATTGAAACTTGCTATGCACTAACAATGTGGTCTGTAATTTAATAGAGAGAAATTTAATAAACTTAAAACTACACGATTTTGGTTTTCCCTCTGAACATGTCAGCAGCAGGCAAGTCACTTAGCCTCTTTTTCCTCATCTGTGGATGCCCTGTTTGGTTCTGGAAAACAGGGAGAGAAGAGACAACCTGAATTTGGGTTTTTAGAAGCTGACAAGGAAAAATTCTTCCTGATTTTTGATGGTTTGGATTCTCAAACAGCCCACTGGCTTGATTAACTTTCTGCTACTTCTATGAAATATTTATAAAGTATGTGCAGACTCTTTCACTTAAAGCCTAATATTATTGCTTTCCAAAGTTTTGAAAATAGATGGCATTTAGTAATGCTTGTCAAATTGAATTGCTTTTATATAATTAAGCGATTTTTTTATATTAGAATAATGTACCCCATTAATTCCTGTGTATTTTTTTAAATATATCTGAACTATGGACTGAGATATGATAAAATCAATCCTGGACCTCAAGAAGCTTAGGGTGCAGAGGGAAGATGGGCATAAATACAAGTAATTATAGTTCACGATATTGGCTATGTATCAAAAGCCACAGGTTTCTACCCCAACATCTGCTTTCCCATTTACTTTTAAAAATTGATCCCAGTTCATATCTAAGAACATGATTTCCATGAATAACCAATTCTATTTCCCAGCTTGCTTTGCTGCTAGATATGATTCTGGAGCTATAAATGGAAATATATCATGTGAACTTCCAAGAGGGGTTCTTAAAGAAAGCTACACAAGCCAGAAGTGTTGTATTCTGCACACTTGCTTTTCTTCCTTCTTCTTGCCTAAAACTCCAGCATCCATCATGAAACATAAAGTGAAATTGAATTTGGAGGTCAAATGTAGGTATTGTGGAGAAATAGGAACCTAGATCTCTGATGATACCACAGAGCAGCTTTACCAACCTAAATGCTTACTCCTAATTTGTTTTGTTTTTAACATGAGAGTTGAAGTCACTATTATTCTAGAGGTTTCTTAAAATTTTTATTTACACAGCCAACTAAACTCTAACAGGTACAGGACATATTAGGGAGTTTCCATATACTAATATTGAAGTCCAGAGCAAAAAGACCTCATTGTAGGCAGAGAGACAGAAAAGTCTCTCCATAGAAGAAAATCCTTGAATGAGCCCCAGAGAAGGAAAGGCAGATAGATAGTCAGGAGAACAATGTGGGAGAGCACAGATGAAAGTGCCATTTTCCCAAGGTAAGGTAATTGCAAAAGATCAACATAAAGAATCTTAGACTTGCAATTGCTACCTCCCTTTCAATCCCCATGTTCTTCAAGTTAGTTGTCTTTAGTATCAAAATACTGGAGTAACCTTAAGATGGCAATGAACATTTTCTTGTGCCCTGCAATATCTTGGTATTCTTTAAAGCAAACAAACCAAGTAAATAAAATGTGTGTAGGACAGTTGCTATGAAGAAGATCTTGTTCCAGATAGTGGTGAAAGAGCCTAAGGAGGTTAAAAATAAATAAAATCATCCCTGATCTCATGTGGCTTTCATTCTAAAGGTCAGGGGAGCAATAAATATTGCACATGGAGTAAAAAGTAAACAAAAGAAAATTGAGAGAGGGAATAGAAAGGTGTTGAGTGTGGATAGAAGGGAGGTGGTTATTACCCACAAGGTTCTAAATAGGAACTTAGGTGTTGCTGTGTGGCTGTTTTAGGATCCCATCCCACACATAAAACTGGGTGGGATTTCCCAGGGCCTGGGAGTTGAAGTTGAAGGAACAGTGAAATGTGGTTGTGAGAACTTTTGACACCATCCAATAGTAAGGTGGATGGTGACCTGGCCTCTTGGGGAAATCAAGAGGTAAATTCTGAAGGCTGCCTTTCTTTTTAAAACAACCTACATTAAAGAGACCTGGTCACAGCTAAGGAGATGGTAGTTTGTGCAGCTTAAGTACAGAAAGACATTTACATTGAGAAACATATCTAGGTTAAAATATGGCACAAATGTATTGGCAAAACTTGAACAAGTCATGACTTGGGGCAGTTTGAAGTGGTCTAAGTAATTATGAAGTCATCTGGCCATATATCCCCAAAATATTCCTGCTATTTGCTTTTTGTAGTGTGGGATGTTGCAGACTCAACATGGAACAAGGTAAGAAGAAAAAACAGTGACATTTGTAGCCTATTGTGGGAGGAATTTGGGTAATTGGTATGTGGTATATGAAACCTAACTATTGGAAAAAAAACAGCATCTATGCAGGGGTTGTAATACTAATTTCAGGAGGTGACTTATCTGAAAATTTATAGGAAATGAAACAAAAATTTGAGTTTTCTTTAATCCCTGGGGGATATGGTGAAAAAAAGATGATAAAATGTCTGTTTTTCTTCTTATGCCAAGATGTAGCATGGTTGCTTGAGGGAAGAGGAAATTTCCAAATATACATAGTACTTGGGGTTTGGGAAGAAGAGCAGGGGAAATTTTAATTAAATATACAATCAAAATAGTCCCAGAAAAATTTCATCTCCCAAGAAAAATATGACATTCTGAAATAATAGGTTAAGAGATCTACTTCTTAGAATAGCCTATGTGACTGTATTGCTTTAGAAAAGACAGCATTTCAGGATGTAATTTCAAACAGGCCTTGTGGTATCTGTAGGGTCCCTGTGTTGGGGCTAGTAGTTCAGTTATAAGAGGAGAAAGGAAACGTCTATTTCTTGGGAATTTTGAAAAATTGTCTCAATCCAGAAAAGTGAGAGAATGGCTATTACCCCTTCACCAAATAGATCTCTTCCCCTTTGATAGGAGGTGTAAAGAGGTGTTTAGTGAAAAAAAAATTCCTTTTGTGTGAAAACCAGAAGGAAAAGAGGCAGCTCCTTTCAATAATCAAGGCCAAGGCCAGGAACTATCATTCTCTATGTAATCTCACATCAAAAAATAGTCATGAATTCCCATTATTGGTCCAATTATTTATTTTCTCAGTAAGTTTTTCTGTGCCTACTCTGCACTGGATACAACTCTAGGCATTGAGGGTCAGCCCTAAAAACTGCAAACAAGGTTGAAAGTCCATGATTTATTGGAACTTGCAATCTAGAGGGAGGAAATTCAAATCACAAACAAAAAGAGAAATGTTAGATGGTGATCAACCATGAAAAATAAAATAGGGTGATGGAATCAAATAGGGGTTGCAGGAACAGTCTAGATGATGAGGTGATATTGAGCTGAGGTTCAGATAATGAGTAGAAAGAAACAACATGTGGTAATCTGGAAAGAAAGGGCTTCTAGAAAAGGCAGCAGCAAAGTCTCCAAGGCAGGAATGACTTCATATTGTCTTAAGAACGTAGATGATGGGAAAAAAAGAATGTAGATGATGGCAGGAGGTTATATGCCAGGGGAGAAGGCAGAGAAGCAGTGTGGCCAGGGTTCTCTCTTAGACTTACATCTTGTGTCTTTTCTCTCTGTGCTTGGAGAACCATTGACAGATCACTGTGGCCCTCAGAGGCTGAGACACACCATAATTGGATATGATATTTCCACTCTAACAAGTATCTTTGCCTTAAATCTTTACTTGTTTGAAGAACTTATGGTTCAAATTATTACTTTTGTTTTGGGTAAACCATTATAAAGGAAAGCAAACTCATTTGATCTAGAGGGATGGGATTTAATTAAAATTGAGATCAATCTAATCTCTTAATGCCCTTAAAAGTGATGAGTGGTAGTGTTAGGGGCCATGAGCAGATAATCCTACTACTGTATGTGCAAGGCACAGGGATACAAAGATGGATAATACAAACTTGATCCCTGCCTTAGTCAAGAGTCTTATGGTGATGATAGATGGTAAGAATAATTGAACAACATATTGATTTTTCTTGATTAGTGTTCTTCTTAGATATTTTATTGCTGTGTGGCTTATGTGAATCAAATTATTTCCCTCATTTTATATTTCAACTGGTTTAGTGAAAAAAATTCCTTATTTGTGAAAACCAGAAAGGGAAAAGAGGTTGCTCCTTTCAAAAATCAAGGTCAAGGCCAGGAACCATAGCTCTGTGTATAATCTTGCACCAAAAAATAGTCATGAATTCCATTTATTGATCTATTTACTTACTATTCGTTATATTAGTTTTCTAAAGTTGCCATAACAAAACATCAGATAAATTAATTTTCTTACAATTCTGGAATCTGAAAGTCCAAGATCAAAGTGTTGGCATATTTATTTTCTTCAAAGACCCTCTCCTTGGCTTGAATATTGTCTTCCTCATGCTATGTCCTCACATGGTCTTCCTTTCTGTACATGTATATCTGGTGTCTCTCTTTGTGACAAAATCTCCTGTTCTAATAAGGACACTGGTCAGATTGGTTTAGAGGCCACCCTAATAGCTTAACTTAATTACTTCTCAAAAGGCTCTGTTTCCAAATATGGTCACAACCTGAGGTTAGGGCTTTAGCATATGAATTAGTGTGATAAAATTCATCCCTTAATATTTCTAGATAAGAGATTTATTAATTGTTATATATTTAAGGAATACTTGGCTACTTTATTAAACTCTCTTACTAATTATAAAATTATTCTTTTTTTTCTTTTTCAGTTTTTGGGGTATAAAGTCATAGCATCTTTAAATAATGGAAGAGTTCTCCCTTTAAGTAATTAAAATCATATTTTTATTTAATATCTAGTTTAATATCTAGTTTAGAACTTTCAAAACAATGATAAATAACAGCCAAAGAGAAAAATCACATTTTATTAAAAATATTTTAATGTTGACAAAATTCTAGGTGTCCTTCTTGTCCCCATCTTTTGCCCACATTTTTAAAATGCTTATGTTATAATTTTCTCATTAATATTAATTTAACAAATATTTATTGAAATCTATTATGTTTTAATCACAATTCTAGGTGCTAAGGATACAGAGATGATTAACATAGACAAAAATATCCCTGCCTAGATGAGCTTACTGCTCAGTTAGGAGAGGCAGACACTAAAGAACATTACTAAGACAGACATTATATATTAGAAGGTGCCTGGGGTTGTACAGATTTAAAAACAGAATGAATATAAAAAATTCTGAAGCAAGTTGAAATTTTAGTGAGTGATTGGTGAAAGCTAAAGGGACATTGTGTGAATGAGTGGATAACCAGAGAATACGTATCACATAAAGAGGGAACAACAAATATGAAGGCCCTACAGTGCCTGATGTTTGAGGAATAGCCAAGTAACTAAATGTGGCTGTGGGGCAGGGGGAGTAGTAAAAGATTAGTTAAGAAAGATAATAAGAGGCTAGATTGTGTAAGATCTTGTAATTGTAGGCCATTGATTTTATTCTAAGTGAAATGAATCATGGAGAAATTTTGGGCAGAGAAGTGTGATCTGGGGATATGATCTGGGGATATAATTCTCACCTGAGCAATATGTTTATTGATTTGAGAGGTGGGGAAGAAGAAAGAGAGAAACATTGATGTGAGAGATAAACATCAATTGGTTGCCTCTTATATGCACCCAGACCAGGAATTGAACATGCATCCTAGGTATGTACCCTGACTGGGAATTGAACTTGCATCTTTTTTGGTGTACAGGATGGCTTCAACCAACTGAGCTATTGGGCCAGGGCTGATCTGTTATGTTTTAACAGACTAATTCTGACAGCTGTGTTGATAACACTAATATATAAAAACTTTGGGTCCATCACATCCACAAGACCAACCAGAAGTTAGTCCTGCAGTCAGCGCTAGGTTGCCATGGCAGCCCAGGGCTGACTGCTATGGCAGCAGGTGTGGTGACACAGCACTGACTGCTGAGGGGACTGTGAATCAGGGCCAGAGAGAGGCCTGAAGAGAGAAGCAGGGTCTGATCTGTAGCCTCTGTGGCAGCTGTTGATCAGCACCTGCCTCTCTTTTTCTCTCCAGGCCTGGCTGGCTGTTGAGCCTTGATTTATTTCCAGGCCTCCATGGAGGCTGCTAATCGGCCCCACCTTTCTGATCAGGCCCCCGTTGATAGGCCCAGAGGCACTGGCTGGCATAGAAACCGACCAAACAGCTGGCAGAGGAGGACAGCTGGGAGCAAGATCATGCCTGTAGGAGAGAGATGTTGGGGGAGAGATCAGGCCAGCAGGGGTCTAAACCAGCAGTGTGTCATCCCCCAACGGGTCCCAGATTGGAGAGGGTGCAGGCTGCACTGAGAGACACCCGCCCCCGACATGAATTTTGTACACCAGGCCTCTAGTTGATTATAAAGAAGGAAGGAGAAAACAAGACAAGTAGTTAGGATGCTATTGCAATTATACAAACAAGAAATGATAATTACATAGACCAGGATGATAACAGTGGGGGTAGTGTGAAGTGATCAAATTCTGAACATGTGTTGAAGATAGGGTCAAATTGTGTGTGTATAAGATAAAGAAAAAAAATCAATGACTCTAAGGCTGTGGGTTTGAAAAATTGAATAAGTAGAATTGTGTGGGAACCTCTTTCCACGTCCCGCGTGGTTCAGGGTTCCCGGGTC